>JAVJIX010000147.1:992500-1307500 GCA_036785185.1 Paratrypauchen microcephalus | reverse complement strand
TCTCCCCTGTCTCTCCCTTCATCCTGCGGTGTGGCGGTGTTGATCCTATACGTCCTGCATTGGTCATTGATTCTGGAGATGGAAGTAGCTGGAGGAGGGCGAGCGCGTGCGTGTAAACAGCTTTTTGTCGCCACGGCGCCCACACAAACACACGGGGGAGGGGGGAGGAGGAGGGATGAGAAAAAGAAAGAGGGAAGAGGAGGAGGAGGAGGAGAGGGGGATATGGGCCCGGGAGCAGTGCCACTAAATGGACTGAGGAGAAGTTCACGGAGCGATAACCTACAACCACTTCAGCGGACACTTCCCATAATCCTCTGCTGTGTACACACCACAGTATAGAGCCGGACGCCAGGTTCATCTGCTGCAAAAAGTGATTTTGAGATCAATTAAAACTTAAATTCAGAAAATTTGGTTTTATTTGAGTAGATTCAACTTCAACTCAAGCAGCATTATGTTTTGGATTGTATTTTAAGTGCAAAAAGTTGTTGTTTTTCTTTATTTTTCTGGTGGAGGGTCCGTCACCTGCATTGATCTAGAATGTTCCACAGTATGACATTAAACAGCTCTACCTTACATTTATTCAATTACAGGTGGTTTTAAAGCTCAAAAATATTTAGAAAAACCTGTAAAACCATCGAGATAATTAAATTTTTCAAATGAAATTTATTCAAATCATGATCAAACTTTCTTAATCCACACAAGTTAAGTAAAATAGTTTTTAAAACTATTTTATTGCCGTGTACTTTGCAGTGACATCACGCCGGGGTGGTTCTACGCGTATCTCTATGGTGAAATGTTCACCGGTTCAATCTGAAAAGTTGTTCCTCACATACTTTATGCATTTCGAGCATCGTAATTATTCACCAAGATGAGTTTATAAGCACTTTTCACAACTTTCAGAGTGCAGTGCGGGGTTTTGCTGGCACGGCAATGCTAACGACAACCAGCATGCTAACAGCGCACTTCCTGATTTGCTTTTCAGAAGATATCTGTACTGGGGCAAGACACATTTTGCACAAAAACATGAAAAAAATAGATATAGCATAGGGCATATAACACATTTCAGAGACAAGCCTGGACTACAACTAGCATGCTAACATTGCTTTAGCTTAGCTTCCTGGTTCGTGGACTATAAAAATGCTTTATAATTAGATGCAGACATATTTTCACTTATTCGTTCAATATATCTGTATTGGGAAGAGACTAACTTCATTGTATTAGAAAAAAAATGTACTGTCCTTTTAATATTGCTTATATTATAAAAAACAAAAAACAAAAACAAAAACATAATTTTTACTCATTTATTTTCATTTCAACAACAACTTTGAGACACCAATATATACCGTCCACATTCTCTTACCTTTCCGTTTGTGTTTACCAGTGTGTCTCCAACATCTCGGTCCCTGGGAAAAGTGGACCGTCCAGAGTTGTGTTCCTCATTAAAGTTTCCCCCAGAACAAATCCAGCATGAACTCTAAAACCTCCGCTGGCACTACCACTTTGGGAGCTTTTTTATTTTATTTTATTATTTTATTTTTTTTAAACCAACCACAGCGGAATAGCAAGAAGACAAGGACAAGAGTCAAACTTTTACCTGAAAAAAAAAAATAAATAATAAATTAAAGTGTGATGAAATTTCCATATATATTTAATAAAATAAAAAGAACAAATACATAAACATACATAAACACACATAAACATCCAAACATTTGCGCAGTTTTTTATTACAGATGCATTATGTAACTTTTCTGGTGGAGTCTGTCATTTGCTTGTTTCCCTGGAGATGTAAGAAATGTTCCTCAGTATGGCATTAAACGTAGCTATCTTTGCATTTATTCAATTACAGAAATGAAAAACATGCATTCTTAAAGGGATATGCCACCACCAGGTCAAATTTGGGCATCTCCCCACAGTCCAGAGACTAAAATAAGTGGTGGAAAGCGTTTTCCTGCTCACCCAGCCATTGTCCGAGTCTGTCGCCACTGACCGCCGCGGTATCTGGTGCTCCTCCGCCTTAGACTGGAGTCTAACGTCGCCAGAGAAAGATTTCGGCCAAAAGGAATTAATTTGCTCGATGCGTTTCCCAATTACTTTGTGTGTAGTGCGCATTCATATCGAGTGCAAATAAATGTGCAAATCAACACTGAGAGCTTGCCTTGGTCATTTTGGGTGGGAACTATTTTCCAGTGCGTAAGAATACAGCCGTATCACGCAGCACGCTACCAGGGGAATCCCAGTTACGCACCGGGAAGGGAGTTCCCCTGTTGCACAACGTGGTACACTACAGGAGAATTTGCCTGATTTTGGCTGCGATTTGCTTCTTCCTGAGTTCGGGGAGGCGTGACCCGACTTTGTGTCTTCGTGTGTGATTTTGTGTGTGCTCCTTGTGTGTGTGCTGTCAGTGTGACTGAGCTCCTCTGTCAGATCATAACCACCAAACATCAAAAACGCTACGGTAACAGCCGATAAAACAGAGCGTCAGGGGCAGAGGAGCGACGGACACAGAGGCACACGATACAAACTCACCAAAACCGCACTATTAATCCAGTTTGAGGCGTTCTTTAAAAGTAAAAAGGTGAGACTTGTTCCATACGTGTGTCTCTTTACATCCACGCAGCGCACGAGTCAAGGTGAAGCTGCAGATTAGCGATAGTGACTCTACTTGCTGTGTACAGACACTTCTCAACTTATGTTCTGAACGGCCGTTCGTTTGCTGAATTTGCTCGTAAGTCGTTATAGGGCATTCTTTAGAAGGGAATGTATGTTTACGGCTTGTATAAGTAATCTATATGGATTTGTACTGCATGTAAATAACACTAAATAGTAACAAAACAATATGCTTTTTAAAAATATGGAAAACTGATGAGATAAAAAAAAAGAGAGAGACACAGAGGCAGACGCAGTAGAGCGTGAAGCTTTTCGCTTTTCACCAACCATATTGGATTATGGATGCAAGAATTATTTACCGATAAAACAACAAAGTTCATAAAACCGCAAGAGATACGTCTGAACACTTGGATAGTTTCAACTGAGTGGGTGTGGTGCTTGGGGGGTGCTGGGCACACGATCGCAGCACCCTGCCTGTGCATCAGCGGCGGAAATACGCACGACTCGGAAGTCGGAATAGGCGCTAAATACAAAAACTCACTTACGTACATGTACAGCACTTTTGCCCAAACATTTACCCTTTTTTTTTAAATTTTCGACCTATGGACAGTTTTGTTCGTAACCCTTGAGTACAACACTGAATATTCTCTCCTCTGCTCTCTCTGTCTCTCTCTCTTTCCTTCTTTCTTTCTTTCTTTCTTTCACTCTCCCTTCCAACCCCCCCTCCATCCAAATACATCCCCCTTTCTCTCTCTCTTTCTCGCTTGCATGCACTCTCTCTCCCCAACCAAATGTACCCTCTGTCTCTCTCCCTTTTTTCTTTCTTTCTTTCTTTCTTTCTTTCTTTCACTCTCCCTTCTCTCCTCTGCTCTCCTGTCTCTGTCTTTCTTTCTTTCACTCTTCCTTCTCTCCTCTGCTCTCTCTGTCTCTTTCTTTCATTCTTTCTTTCACTCTCCTTCCAACCCCCCTCCATCCAAATAATCCCCCTTTCTCTCTCTCTCTCTCTCTCTCTCTCTCTCTCTCTCTCTCTCGCTTGCATGCACTCTCTCTCCCCACCCAAATGTACCCTCTGTCTCTCTCCCTTTTTTTTCTTTATTTCTTTCTTTCTTTCTTTCACTCTCCCGTCTCTCCTCTGCTCTCCTGTCTCTTTCTTTCTGTCTTTGACTCTCCCTTCTCTCCTCTGCTCTCTCTGGCTCTTTCTTTCTTTCTTTCACTCTCCTTCCAGCCCCCTCCATCCAAATAATTCCCCTTTCTCTCTCTCTCTCTCTCTCTCTCTCTCTCTCTCTCTCTCTCTCTCTCTCTCTCGCTTGCATGCACTCTCTCTCCCCACCCAAATGTACCCTCTGTCTCTCTTCCTTTTTTCTTTCTTTCTTTCTTTCTTTCACTCTCCTTCCAACCCCCCTCCATCCAAATAATCCCCCTTTCTCTCTCTCTCTCTCTCTCTCTCTCTCTCTCTCTCTCTCTTGCATGCACTCTCTCTCCCCAACCAAATGTACCCTCTGTCTCTCTCCCTTTTTCTTTCTTTCTTTCTTTCTTTCTTTCTTTCACTCTCCCTTCTCTCCTCTGCTCTCCTGTCTCTTTCTTTCTGTCTTTCACTCTCCCTTCTCTCCTCTGCTCTCTCTGTCTCTTTCTTTCTTTCTTTCACTCTCCTTCCAACCCCCCTCCATCCAAATAATCCCCCTTTCTCCCTCTCTCTCCAACTCTCTCTCTGTAGACCCCCACCCCACCCCAAATGTACCCCCTGTCTCTCTCCCTCCCCCTCTCTTTCTTTCTTTATTTCTTTCTTTCTTTCACTCTCCCTCTCTTTCCCCATCTAAACTCCGAACGTTCGCAAATCGAATGTTCCTATGTGGAGGAGCCTCTGTACTTCATCGCCAAACTTTTATACTTTAAAAATCATGTATCTGAAGTATTGGCAAAAGGAGAATTTCAGTTTGTCAACAGGGCAAAGTTTATTTGGTCGAAAATATTTTGGAAAATAAAATAAAAATAAAATAAATACAAATAAATAAATACAAATAAATACAAAAGAAATAATTTTTTAAAAAATGATAAAATAAAAATAAAAATAAATACATAAATACAAAAATAAATAAAAAATAGAATAAAAATTTGGTCAAAATAATTCGACCAAATAAACTGTCCAGTTGACAAATTGAATTTCTCCTTTTGCCATGGATTCTACCTGGACGACTGATGGATTCTTCACATATCTGAAGTATTGCACCACATTTCACAAATAATAACACACTTTTGACTTGTATCTAAACTCAAAGTGCAGTGCTCTGATCTTTTGAACACTTATGAGTCTCAAAGCGAGTGGTTTTACTGTCGGCAGGAAACAGCTGACACCATCACAGTTTTGTATCCTGTGGTGCTCAGCCATATCCCGCAGCAGTTTTTGCGATGGCAGATTTAAAATCTCATCAGATTCTCCTCGTGCCTGCGGCGTAAGCTTTTTGTCACATGTTTAAAAATCGTTTAAGACCGAAAAATCTTGCGGTGCGTGGCGGCCTTTACTGTGAGCGGGGCCGCCTCTCCACAGATCTGACCTTTAACTTAGAAAGGTCGTGTCACCCTGCTTGTCTTCACGGAAATAGAAGTTTAATGCCATACTGTGGGACATTCCAGGCAAATAACTAAGGCAGTGGACCCTCAACTACCAGGAAAGTTGGATATTGCTGAAAAAAATATATTATTTAGATTTTGGTAACATTGTTTGGTTATAAGTGGAGATTAAAATTTTAAATATTTTCAGTGAGAAACACACACACACACACACAAACAAGCAAATTAATTAACCAAATCAACAAAAATAACTGAACTAAAATTTGATGTAAAAAGCTACATTGAAAAATGTTAGTGTGTCCAGTATGCTTGAAATATTCTCTATTTATTTCATGTAAAAGTAGTTATTTTATGTTTTTATACTGTGATCTTTTTTCTGTGTAAGCTTTAGTCAAATATGTCTTGTCCAAATGAATTCTGCTTGAATTCTACAAGTGCTCCGTCTGATACTAAGTCAATATTGATCTCCGAGCATCTGCTAAAGGGAAGAGGAGTATAGAAAGTTTGAAGCAGGAGCACGCTGGAGAGTAGGTACAACAGCGCCACCCTCTGGAGATGAACAGAACTGCAGGGTTTTATTTTGCTTTTTTTTTTCCATCGAATACATACTTTTTGACAGTGTTTGGTGGAATACTCTCCACTGAACTAAAGAAGCTGCTAATGCGAAAACGACCACTTGATGACATCACAAGGTGGAACAGAGCATTTTGAGATTTGGGGATGTGGAGAGACTAATAATAAAGTGTTACTCAAACATGTGAATGAAACAAAACACAACTCCAGGTCTGTTTTTTGGTGAAGTAAAAAATTATAACATACAACAAAACATACACACATATTAAGTTTATTTTATCACATTTTATATTATTAGTCATTGTTTTATTTTTGCACCATTCTGTCAAATATTCTAGTTTTTAAAAATTGTTCACAGACAACTTCAACAAAACAATACAACAAAACAATTCTGATATTCTCTCCTCTGCTCTCTCTGTCTCTCTCTTTCCTTCTTTCTTTCTTTCTTTCTTTCACTCTCCCTTCCAACCCTCCCTCCATCCAAATACACCCCCCTTTCTCTCTCTCTCTCTCTCTCTCTCTCTCTCTCTCTCTTTTTCTCTCTCTCTCTCTCTCTCGCTTGCATGCACTCTCTCCCCCCACCCAAATGTACCCTCTGTCTCTCCCCCTTTCTTTCTTTCTTTCTTTCTTTCTTTCTTTCACTCTCCCTTCTCTCCTCTGCTCTCACTGTCTCTCTCTTTCTTTCTTTCTTTCTTTCTTTCACTGTCCCTTCTCTCCTCTGCTCTCTCTGTCTCTCTATTTCTTTCACTTCCAACCCCCCTCCATCCAAATACATCCCCCTTTCTCTCTCTCTCTCTTTCTCTCTCTCTCGCTCTCGCTTGCATGCACTCTCTCCCTCTCTCCAACTCTCTCTCTGTAGACCCCCACCCAAATGTACCCCCTGTCTCTCTCCCTTTCTTTCTTTCTTTCTTTCTTTCTTTCACTGTCCCTCTCTTTCCCCATCTAAATACAAACCTCTCTATATATCTCTTTCACTTTTTCTCTCTATAGACCCCCACCCTAATACAACATTCTCTCTCTCTCTCTCTCTCTCTCTCTCTCTCTCTCTCTCTCTCTCTCTCTCTCTCTCTCTCTCTCTCTCTCTCTCTCTAGACCCCCACCCAAATACAAACCTCTCTTTTTCTGTGTCTTTCTCTTTTTCTCTCTATACCCCCACCCTAATACAAACCTCTCACCTCTCTCTTTCTCTCCCTCTCTCTCTCTAGACATCCACCCAATACATCCTCTCTTTCTCCTCTCTTTCTCTCTCACTCTCCCTTTCTCTCATACTCTCTCCCACCCAAATACCCCCGCAGACACAAGCACCTCGTTTGCCCCAATCTTCCTCTCTGGACTCCTCTCCTCATCCTCGCTGACACTTGTCCCGGCCTGTCGCTCTCTTCACTCCTCTTCCTCCCGTCTGCCAGCGCTCCCCTGAAACAGAAAAAACAGCTCTGTAACACGACTGACCTGCCAGACTCATATCCACATAAGCCCAGTGTGTCAGTGCCAACACGGGGAGAGGAGGGGTATGACGACTTCATTCTCAGTGGACGTTTTAAAGGTGCGATGTGTAACTTTTTGGTTGGGAGTCCGTCGCCTGCTTGTTTTTATGGATATGTCTGTGTTCCGCAGTATGACATTAAACAGCTCAACTTTACATTTACAGTAATCCCTCGTTTATCGCGGGGGTTAGGTTCCAGAAATAACCTAAGAGAAATCCGCGAAGTAGGACAACTTTATATTTTACAATTATTATACATTTTTTAAGGCAGTAAATGCCTCACCACACACATTATACGCTTTTCTCAGACTGGAATTAACCTTTTCTCACATTTCTCTCTCGTTTAAACACTCAAACTTTCATAGATTTTCAACAAAATGTATTAATAGTGAAGCGTGGGGCGAGACACGGCTCCGGGAGCCCCGCCGGACACACGAGGGGAGCGGAGACATGAGTCACTGGATCCGCAGGAAGCACCGCGCTCATTCAACGGCACTGCCTCATTCCGGGACGCGACGCGCACCAACCCCTTGGAGAAGTGCGTGACACGTGCACCCCTCATCGTGGTCAAATCTGTGACAGAGCAGCACGACCGGCGCGAGGCCGCGCGTACACCGGGGCTGCGAGCATGAGATTGAACCACGGCGCCCAGACCGCATCTTCTCAGCCCGAGCCACAAACCAGCCGCACGAAACCAGCAAAGAGCAGCACGTGGTGGTTTAATCCTGGTTTAGACCTGGTCTAGTCCCGGTTTTGTCCAGGTCTAGACTTGGTCCAGTCCTGGTTTAGTCCAGGACCAGTCCAGGTTTAGACCTGGTCTAGACCTGGTTTAGTTCTGGTCTAGACCTGGTTTGGTCCACATTTAGTCCTGGTCTAGTCCTGGTCTAGTCCTGGTCTACAGTCTCTTAGCCAATCAGGACATAGAACACAATGTTACACTATAAAAAAAAAAAAAGTTATACTATAAAAAAATTTTGAAAAAAAAAAAAATCTGCGAAACAGCGAGGCCGCGAACAATGAATCGCGATAGAGCGAGGAACCACTGTATTCAATTACAGGTGGTTTTATAACTCAAAAAATACCTAGAAAAACAGACATTCTGACTGTGAGTGGGATCGCCTCTCCACAGATCTGACCTGTAACTTGGTCTAGTCTGGTCTCCATGAAGATAGAAAGGTTTAATGCCACACTGTGAAACATTCCAGACAAAACAATAACATCTCCATGGAGAAAAGCGTGTGATTCCACCAGAAAAGTTACACAATGCACTTTTAATATTTGTTCCAATATGACTGCTGATGTTGTCAACATTCCCTGGGGGTGTGATGCTAACTGTAGGCATGCTCTGTCTGAGGTTGTGTTAGACTTTAATCTGAGCTTTGTTTTAAAGGGATAGTGCGTTTTTTTTGTTTTTGTTTGTTTTTATGTTAATCTGTATGGATTTCCTTCTAAAAGTTACGTGTGTTGACACCGGTTTACCTCTGACACTCTCAGCTGATCCCGGTTCGGCTCGCTTTCTGGAGTCCACGTAAGTAGGTCCGGTAACTTCCCTGGAACATGAAATAAAGCTTGTTTTTCTTCTCAAAACAAAACATTTGTTAGAAAGGTGATATATTTGCATCCGAAACAGTTGTCCACCAAACATCCAGCAGTGTATTTCGCATTCGCGTATTGTCTCTCTCCAGTCGTATCACTACACCCATGTTAACTCTATCAGCCTGTTCACCTTCAGAGGATGTCTACGCCGAAGTTTACAAGTGAACAGGGTGATATAGTTAGCATGGCCGTAGTGATACGAGTGGAGAGAGACAATACGCGAATGCAAAATACTGTACGCTGCTGGATGTTTCGTTACTTACCTTACTTACCTTTTTGTTGAACATCTACACAGGATAACGCTCACAGAAAATGTCTTCTTTAAATCCCTTTGGCATTTCTTCATGAGCATTCAGTCTATCTTAAAACTTTTTTGAAAGTGTTTGCTAATGTTTGCATTGTCTCCACGGCCACTGCTGAACATTCCACCCTAGAGATACATGTAAAACACACCCGGTCAGATCACTGTGCATTCCCAGTTTTTTCTTGAGGCATTGTTCACATGAAATCAGACCAGTCCACGCTGGGGAAAAAAAAAAAAAAACATTACCAGCTCTCACCATCACATGTCAACCCCACCACCCCCCGTACTAGACCCCCATCTGTCAGCGGGCGTACGCAGACACAACCTGACATCACAATTAGAGACACTAGCCCCCCCCTCCCTTCCCCATCCATCACCACACACACACTAGCCGCATGCTAACACACACGCCACGCTAGGCTACATCTTAATGGGACTTAGCATCGACCGGACAGGCACGACCCGACCGCCCAGTGGATTTTCCCCACGTCTGTCAAGCTGTAGACAGTCTTAATATAGTCATTTAGAGGACTCAGTTAGCATTTATGTCTTGGTCAAGTGTGTACGATGGAATTATTCACTGTATAAAGTTTGACAGAGACTTTTAAATCAATATATTTTGACTTAAAATAGAAATAAACGGATGGGAGTGGAGTAGTGAACCCTTTAAACTGCAATTAAACTGCAGTTGTAATAGCATTATAGAAGGTGTATTATGCTTTCTACCATGTTATTATGTTTTTTCCCCAAAAGTTCATTGTTCATAGTTAGTTCATAGTTAGCTTTATTGTTGAATTCTGCCATATGTACACGACATACAGTGAATCGAAATTTCATTTCTCCCTGGCCAAGCAGAGACAGTGATGGCAGGGAGGGGCCGCAGCGCATGTGCGCACCGCCATCTTGGAGATAACAGAGTAGAAAAAGATGCAAGTACAATCAATAACAATATTCACAAACATATTATGACAAAAACAATGGGACAGATAACACACAGCCTCTTTTTGTGTGGTGGACAAACAGGAGGGTGGGAAGGGGGGGTAGAACAGAATATTGATGAAATTGGTGAAACTGAAGCTGAGGCGGACATTACTAAATAGGCAGGGCAGAGTGTTTACAGAATACATGTTCAGAGTGTTCCAGCCGAATTTTGATAACATGTGCTTTTGTTTATAGTGTGCCGTGATAACCACAATTGTGACCTTGGGGGTGTGTTGAGTGCAGGAAAGCAGAGTCAAATCAAAGAGACCTGTTGATTCAGATGTTTTCAAGGAGACTTATTAGTTACGGGGGGGTTTAGAACCAGGTGAACGGACAATTTATTCGGACCCCTGGCTCTGCAAGGCCCCCAACCTCATGTCACCATGCAGGGCTGCTAGACCTCTTGTCATCTCCTCCTCTCGCATAGTTATGATTGCAGTCTCGGCCGCGTTGTTTTTGCAAAGTTCTACAAGCATGCTCGTGATGGAATCCAGGCACCAGGAGGTTTCCACAGACTGGAGATGGTACAGTTCCTCAATCTGTGTCACCTTCTGATGTGATTCCTTCACCAGGTCAGCAACAGCCCCGCTGTGGTGCCCGATAGTGGCCGACAGCTTCGGCGACTCTTTATTGGCTGCCAGCTTTCCAATTTTCCAATAGATCAGGTACATCCCCAGGCCAATCATCAGATGTCCCGCTATCAAAAATCCAAATAGGTAAATATCCTCAACGTCCTCAAGGAACAGCGGTGCCAGACACACAACCTTCTACTTGTCCCAAGGGTCCTTCGTGTATCCAGCAGGGAAGGTTCTGTCAGGACAGTTTGGTTCTCCCCTTCCTCCGTGAAAAAAAGTGTGTCAATTGCGCTGTGGGACCAGCTTATCAATTCCATAATTTGCAAATTTTGATAAATCTGTTGCAATAGGAGAAAAAGGGACGAGACAAGAGAAAAAAACATACCAGACACAGAGCTCAGCAAGATAAAGGAGGAAAAGGAAAATACGTCCACTCACCGTGACAGCTATAACAGTGACAGCTACTCGGCATTAAAAACGAAAGTGACAAATATAATATAGCATTAATAATATAGCATTTTCAAAACAGGAAGCATAGTGATCTAATGTATATATGTTAATATTTCAGAAGTAAAATACTCCTTTTAACCATGTGTTTGTTGATGGCACTTTGGATTAATAGATTAATAGATGAAACAAACCTGAACAAAGCAAAAATACAACAGGTATGTTTTTGATGACGCAACAACAAAAAAGTAAAATTTGGAAAATGTATTTTAAAGAGGGGTTATTTGACTTCTATGGGGTACTAACTGCTAACACATAACATACAGCTCTGGAAAAAAATAAGAGACCACTGCATTTTTTTCTGAAATCAGCATCTCTACATGTATTACAGCCATTCCATTCCAGCGTCTGTTGAATTCCAACACAAACACAAAGCTGAGCTACTTCAGTTCTTGCATCAGGAGTGGAATAAAGTCACCCAAGAACAATGTGAAAGCTGTGATTAAAAATAAGGGTTATTGCACCAAATATTGATTTCTGAACTCTTCTTAAGTGTAAACATTAGTATTATGTTGTTTTAAAATGAATTTGATCTTGTTTCTTTGCATTGTTTGAGGTCTGAAAACATGTATCTTCTTTGTTATTTTGACCATTTGTCATTTTCTGCAAATAAATGCCCTAAAGGATAATATTTTATTTGGAATTTGTTGGAAATGTTGTCAGTAGTTTATAGACTCAAACAAAAATGTTCCTTTTGCCCAAACACATACCTATAAGTAGCAAAATCAGAAATACTGATCATTTTGCAGTGTTCTCTTATTTTTTTCCAGAGTTGTATTTAGATTTTTATTTAATTTTTAAAAATTATTTCACTTTTGTTTTTGAATCTCGCCTCTCGCTAATGAAACTACTGCATATCGCGTCAGGTTTGTGAAGTCGTAGCGTACAGCTTTGTATTGTTTTTGTGGAGAATTGTCACAGATTGTCGGCAGCGTGGGTGATGTAGACTTGCTGGAGCCTTGGACAGATTCTTATAGCTAACAGTCAGGAGGGTTGGAATAGGGCCCAGGAGAGATCACTAAATTACACAAACATGCATAGGTTCTCCTACATCTATATCCTACAGCAGGCTCTCCTTATGGGCGACCTTCCCTCCTCCTCTTTGCACTCATCACCTAATATATTCTACTGCATAAAGAAGTATCTAGAACAAACGTGCGGCATGGATAAGGACTGGATGTGAACATTGCTTTTCGAGAATGAGAGCTCTTCAGATGGAGAGAGCTACAAGAGTATTTCGAGGACCGGCGCTAATACAGGTACATAAATATAGAGCCAGTGTACAGGGGAGTGATAGACTAGTGCATGTTATTGTATAAGATGGTCTTTTTACGAGTTTTCAATATGGAGCACCTCAGGAGATAATGAAATGGAATGGAAGCTTTATTTCTCATTTGAAACAACAAAAAGACTTGGAAATGGACGGGTCCATGGACCTTAAAGAAGCCGACATGGGGCGCTAACGTCCCCCCTCTCTCTTCAGTGATACAAGAACGTAAACAGGAAATGCAGATACAATCACAGTAGTCACAAACACATATGACGTAATACAGTCATACGAGATGGAAAACAGAAATATATTATTGACAAACTGAGGCGGCAGACTATGTGAGAGGGCAGAGTGTTTTAATAAATGTGTGTTATCGTGTTCTAGCCAATTTATGTTATGTCCTTTTGATATCAAGTGAGCCGTTGTTATCACAGCTGTGACCTTGGGACTGTTGAGTGGGCGAGAACAGAGTCAAAAAAACAAAGGGTCCTGTAGCTGCAGAGATTTTCCGGGAGAATTATTAAATTAGGGGAAAATGTAAATAATCAATACACTTTAGAACTCAGATGAATGGACAATTGGTCCAAGACCCTGTATTGCAAAATCCCCAACTTCATGTCACCAAGCCGGGCCGTGCGACTCCCAGTCCTCCCTCCTGGCGTGTAGATGATTGTGGACTGAGCCGCTTGTTTCACACAGTTCCACAAACATTTTCGGGATGGTGTCTGAGCGTCAGGGGGGCATCCACAGATTGGAGATGGTACAGTTCCTCAATCTGTGTCACCTTCTGATGTAGACCTTCCCTGGTCTGCAACAGTTCCACTGTGGTGTAAAATGACAGCCGACAGCTCGGGGTCTCTTTGTCCTCTGCCGGCATTCCAATTCTCCGACGGATCAGAAAACATCCCCAGGCCAATTCATTTGACGTAGTCACTTTAATTACGTCATGTTTGCACTACTGTTCTGATGCTGCTCATCTGAACCTTTTTGTTATTTGGATTGTTTATTATTTTTTACTATATTATAGCTATATTTTAGTTATTATTATTATTTTGTGTCTATACTCTAGTTATTACTATTACTACTATTATTATTTAGTGTTTTATGTTTGCACCTTATCGCCGAGACAAGTTCCTAGTTTTGTGAATTCTGTTCACTTGACAATGGCAATAAAAGTTTTTCTGATTCTGATTCTGATCTGATGTCCTGCCATCAAAAATCCAAATACTAAATAGTTCCGGTTGGCTCTCCCGAACCCACATTTCTTCATGAAAAAAAGCCAATTGCGTTGAGGGACTAGCTTATCAATTCCATAATTTAGAATTTGAAAATCTACTCCAACAGGAGAAATATAGACGAAGACAAGAGAAAGGCACGCAGACACAGAGCAGGAGATAAGGGAGCAAGAAACAAGCAGCCACCTTCCAGCAAGGACAGAGAGAGTAAGGGACGTAATTAACTTTTATAACATTTAAAGCTTCTATGTTACACAAAATTGAGCTTGTAGTCATGTTTTAATGTTGTTACCTCATCAAAATCATACCTGGAGTTGTTTTGTTTACCTTGTCTACCGTTATACCCCCAAAGCTCAAAATGCTCTGTTCCACCTTCTGATGTCATGAAGTAGTATTTTTCAAGTTAACAGCTCCCTTTTATTTTTAATTCAGTAGAGATTGGAAATTCCAGGGATGAAATCTAGTGAGGGCATACGGAGTTTAAAAACAAATTGATTTAAAAACAATTAAAACACAATAGAGCACTTTCTGTATTATCACATGACATCACAAGGTGGAACGGAGTGTTTTAAGTTTTTCAGTTGTTTTTCAGTTTCATTCTCCCTCTCCACTCTCCTCCTCTCCTTTCCCCTCTCCTCCTCCTCTCCAGTCCTTCTCCTCCTCCTCCCCTCTCTTCCTCTTTTCCTCCCTTTCTCTTCTCCTCCTCTCCTCTCCTCTTCCTCTCTCCTCCTCTTTTCCTCCCTTTCTCTTCTCCTCCTCTCCTCTCCTCTTCCTCTCTCCTCCTCTTTTCCTCCCTTTCACTTCTCCTCCTGTTTTCCTCCCTTTCACTTCTCCTCCTCTCCTCTCCTCTTCCTCTCTCCTCCTCTTTTCCTCCCTTTCACTTCTCCTCCTCCCTCTCCTCCTCCTCCTCCTCTCTCCGCTCCTCCACTCTTCCTCTTCTCCACTCCTTCTCCCCCTCCCTCTCTCCTCCTCCTCATCTCCTCCACCTCCTCTTCCTCTCCTCTCCTCCTCCCTTCTCCTCTTCCCCTGTCCTCCTCCGTTTCTCTCCTCCTCCTGCCCTCTCCTCCTCCTCACAGCACCTCCTCCTCCTCCCCTGTCTTCATCTTCCCTTCTCCTCCTCCTCCCCTCTTCCTCCTCCTCTTTCCTGTAGTTTGTATTCACTACACTAAAGAGCACTAAAACGCACTAAAGAGCTCACGTCGCCCCAAATCACGTTCAGCCGCGCAGATATCGATCGCCAAAGTCCAACGGCATTCTGGGAAACCTCTCCTCCCTGTACCTCCAATACAAAACTAATATTAAATAATACAGCAACAATATGTGGACTTAAAATGTATGTTTAGTGCTTATGGCTGCAGGTTTTTATGTTTTTCTAATTCTGACTTTGTTTGGTGGATCGCACCTGTGGTCAATATTTATCATAGTTTTACATGACTTAAGTGGTGTAAAAAGTTGAGAAGAAAAGTACGAAAATACAGGAAGTAGCTCTAAGTTGTGAAACAGAATTCCTCTATAGCCCTATTCGCAAGGGAGGTTCCTTGGTAAATTGTAATAATTACGAACGTCGTCTGTGTTTCTAGTCCCGTGCGAATCGTCCATGTCTGTAAAAATGTCTGTAAAAATATCTGTAATTCTGCAAACTCAGAGATCCTCACGACCTAATGTCCATAAACTGCCCTTTTTTTTGTCTGTGCATTGAAGCTAATAGTTATGATTAGACTAATCAAAAATAATGATATCACATTTATTTAGTTAAATTAGTTTAAACTGTCAAAAAGGCCTTCAGTGTCTCTGAATTTTGAATAGACTTTTCCGTGTTGATGACATGGATTAGCCCTATTCACACGGGATTAGTATTACCTGTGGACTTTTGGTATTTTTGTAATAATTGCGGAGGATTCCTGAGATCTTAATCCCATGCGAATACGTCATATCTGTAATTTGTAAAGTAGAAATTCCGCTACAAATAACCTACTATATTTTGCCAAACACAGACGTCCGGTGATAATACTACTGTAGTCCCGTGCAAACCTGCATCTCAGAGTTTCTTTCTTTGCTTTCCATATTCTTTTCTCTTTCAGTCTCAGTCAGCGTCAGCAAAATAGAGTAATACGAACTTTGCTTATCCTGTGTGAATGCGCTGCAAATAACATAGAGGTGGGGCGGTACTTTACCGGACATCCCCAAGTTGTACTTATCCCGTGCAAATAGGGCTAAAGACATTGTTACACATTTTGCGCATCTCATTACGCACTCTTTAGCTCTATTTGTAACACAGCAGATTTACTTAGGAACGGCTGTAATATTTAAAATGACCCCACGACATCTGTGTTTTTTGTGTACTCTCACACAGGATGTCAGTAAATGACCTATTTTTATGGACTTTACTCCGGAAATGGCAGCCTGATAAACACATAGAAATAAGACAAGAACCTTTTTCATTGTGACATACTTCTACTTGATTGATATCACTATTCAGAGTACTTCAGTATTAGTTAAATAAAGTTATTAGTGTTAAATTGACTATATATTCCGAATCATATTTTAGTCAAATTTAGTAATATTTGTAAAGTTTGAATATTTCTGGCCCGTAATAACACATTTTTATATGCTTGTGGTACAACAAACTCACCTGCAGGTATTACCCAGCATGCCTCTGTCTCCCATCGGATCGGTGCAGGCCCGTGGGTGCAGCGGGGGGCCCTTGGGTCCTCTGTAATCCTGACATCGATTTCAGATCATCTCCCGTTCATCCTGGCATTCCCAGGTAAGTAAAAGTCATTATGGGTGTGTGAGCAGAGATAGAGACACGTTCAATACTGTGAGAGGGACTCTTTCACTTACGCTGTACAGAGTTAAAGAATCAACACTCTTACACACAGTACACACCTTTGTATTCATTAACTATATATTATGGGCTTTTGTTCGTATGAACCTAAAAAATGTAAGAAAAACAGAGAGAGAGAAAGAGAGAGGGATAGATACAGCTCTGGAAAAAAAAATAAGAGCCTATTACATTTTTTTCTGAAATTAGCATCTTTACATGTATTACAGCCATTCCATTCCAGCATCTGTTGAATTCCAACACAAACACAAAGCTGAGCTACTTCAGTTCTTGCACCAGCAGTGGAATAAAGTCACCCAAGAACAATGTGAAAGACTTGTGGAGAGCATGCCAAGACGCATGAAAACTCTGAACTCTTCTTAAGTGTAAACATTAGTATTATGTTGTTTTAAAATGAATTTTGGGGCGGGAGTAGCTCAGTTGGTAGAGCGCTTGCCTAGTGATCCAGAGGTTGGCGGTTCGAATCCTGCTCTTGACGGGTGGACCGCGTGTGATCCCAGCTCCCACAGATGAGCGCTGCCGTTGTGTCCTTGGGCAAGACACTTAACCCCACCTCGCCCTCAGTGTCTGCGGACACTGGTAGCCCCCATGGCAGAAGATACATCAAGGCCCGTTGTGACGTGAGCCGTCCTCCTGTGGACCCACCACCCGCGGGAGGATTGATGGGGGCTGGTGCATTGTGTTCTGGGCAGTGGAACACTGCTTGGACTGCTGCCCCCGTGACCCAGAGAATGGAAAAAGCGGAAGAAGATGAATGAAAATGAATTTGATCTTGTTTCTTTGTATTGTTTGAGGTCTGAAAACATGTATCCTTTTTTGTTATTTTGACCATTTGTCATTTTCTGCAAATAAATGCTCTAAACGATAATATTTTTATTTGGAATATGGGGGAAATGTTGTCAGTAGTTTATAGACTCAAACAAAGATGTTCCTTTTGCCCAAACACATACCTGTAAGTAGTAAAATCAGAAAAACTGATAATTTTGCAGTCGTCTCTTATTTTTTCCAAAGCTGTAGATAGATAGATAGATAGATAGATAGATACACAGAGAGATAGATACACAGAGAGATAGATAGATAGATAGATAGATAGATGTAGTATGGCCATGCTGACAATATCCATCCATTTTCTTCCACTTATCTGGGGGCAACAGTCTAAGCAGGGACTCCCAGACTTCCTTCACCCTAGACACTTCCTCCAGCTCCAAACTAATGATTTTTGTATTAAAGTGCACTGAAACTCCTCAACTACAAAGAATCTTACCTCGACTTATATACTGTATATAGGGTAATATTATTTTTGCTCCACTCCAGCCTTAAAGCTACTATTTGTAATTAGACTGGCCGACCTGAACTTGCAAAATGTAGGTTACCTGAAGATAACAGTCCCATTATAACAATTCTAGTTCCATTATAGAACAGTGCCATTATAACCCAATGGAGCGGTGTGGAGCTGTCCGTGGTCCTGACAGAGCTGCTGCCTGGTATATGTTCAGTTTGTTTTGACAGAATGCACCTGCACACTCTGTTTCTTGATGCGATCGGCGATCACAGTGACATCCGCGCAAACAGATTTCTCATAAAACAGCCGCAGTCTCTCTTTTTTAATCTATTCACGCTGATACAGCCAGTCCACCCAAACTTTACAAACTTTGCACCAAAACCACACAGATTTCGCCATAAAGGCTCCATGCTGCTGCTCCACGGGGTCACGTCTTTACCGTAGTTTGATTTATGTTTTTTACTTTGTAATTGTAGAAAAATACAATAGATTGATAGATATTTTGATACCTCACAAGTATCACAATATTAATATTTTGATATCCATCACTAATATACTGTACATAATATATTGTTTATAATTTTTAAGTCCATTTTTGCTGTGTTTTTTTGTATGTTATAGTTTTTAATGTACATTTTAGTATTTGATAAACACAATAAACATGTTCAGTGAAATGATCAGAATCCTTACATTTCTTCATTATACGTAATAATTCTATTTTCTACTTTAAAAAAAAAAAGAGATCTGAAGTCCTCATGCCCTGGCAACAATGACAATTTCTCTAAACTTAAAAATCAGGACAGACTATGTTTCTACACATTGATAACTTAATGAAGCATAATTTTGCCATTAAAAATTCCCTTATAATCTGGTAACTACTTTGCCCCATAAAGCATTATTTCCCATACTGTATTTTAATGTAGTCTCTTAATTCCACTGAATACTGTACTATCATTCTTCCTACGTCCTCCTATTATAAAACAGCCCCATTATAACCCAATGGAGCGGTGCAGAACTGTCCATGGTCCTGACTGGGCTGCTACCCAGGATTTCCATACTGTAGGATCGGGGATTGTATTATTGTTTTGTTGGAATCAGATTGGTAAACAGAAAATGCACAAAAACCAGGACTAGAATGAGGACAAATGAAAAGTATACCAAAAGGGCTAAGACGGAATATTACCATTGCAAAACTAGAGTTAAACCAAGGCTACCAGGACGGGACTAAACCAGGAGAACTAGGACTAACTAAACTAAATCTAAAGAACTAGGCTAAGCCAGACTAAACCAAAGCTAAACATAGGTTACCATGGAGACGGAATGAACACATTAGCAAAAAATGACAAATATATTTTAATATTGTTTAAAAACTCAAGAAAAAATTATACAAAATGGATTGAAAAAGACAAAAAGTGTTACTTTGCGGCTAATTTTTGTCTCATTTTTCCTCTTTATTTTGTTTGTTCACAGAAAAAGTACATTTGAGCAGAAAGACATTCCTTTACATCAATCAAATGTCCAACCCAACATTACCTCCAAGAATGAATAATCCTAGATAACAAATTTACAATTGTATTAAAATAAAACCAGATGTAAGAATGTGGAACATTCTAGGAAGAGCAATGCCATATCCATAGAAACAAGCAGGTGATGGACACTCCACCAGAAAAGTTACACAATGCACCTCTAAGGAGAGAAACCTTCAACTGGTCAAAGGTTCAAAAGTCTCAACTAACTGTGCGGAAAAAGAACTAGGAGCTGTTGCAGGAGCTATGAAGTCAGACAGTAGTATCGGCGTTGCCAAGAAGCACGTTGGAGGCGTTTTGAGCTCTGATACGATCACAAGTCTCGTGAACACAGAGGAGGCTAAAGTGTCTTGCCGAAGAGCGCAACAGCAGCACTGGACACCCTTTTACAACCGTTTATTTACTCTGACAAATAGTAAAGTTTGTGGAGCCATTTGACTTTCCACGCCAGCTCTCCAAACATCGCCACACCAGCGCTAACCCGTCCTCAAGTGTCTCCCTCTGATTGGCCACTGCGGACATGTCCTTCTGGGTCCACTCCCGCCATTCTTTCACCTCTCTTGATTGTCCTGTCCATCTCCTTTTTCTTTTTCTTCACCGTAATCACGCCGAAAAGCCAGAACACACAACCTTGCCTAGCGGTCTCCCTCGCCCTCCGCTTTCGGGGACAGCATGAGCCAATCAGGAGCCGGGGATCAGGGGCAAGATGGGGGGGCGGGGCCTTTCAGAGCTCGGGCATCGCGGAGCCAGCGGGTGGGGAAGGGGGTAATCAGGAGCGCCGCTAACACGCTAACACGATAACCAGACGATGCGGAGTGCAATCACGGAGGCCCGGGGAGAGGGGGAGGGAGAGGGATGGAGGGAGGAGGATGGAGAGAGGGAGGAGGAGAGGGAGGGGGACGGGGTGCGTAGCCGGGCGTGATTCCGGAGATAAAATTTTAGTTTGGGGAAAGAAAATCACGCTAGGTAGTGGTTTGAAAATGTGATGTCGAAAAGGAGTTGTACATTTGAGAACAGCGAGTGTGGCTAGAGCGGTTTAGAATAGCGAGAGACAAAAGAGGAAAAAAAGGAGGCTGCTGATTTTGCTATGGGGGTTAGAAAATATTTACCTAATAAATTAAAGGTCCTACATTACATAAAATTGACTCTTGTGAGATTTAAGCCATGTTAGAATGTTCTTACCTCATCAAAAATATACCTGGAGTTTTGTTTTGTTTCATTCACACACATTTTAGTCTACCTTATTAGTCGACACCTCCAAAGCTGAAACAGCTCTGTTCCACTTTGTGATGTCATGAAGTGGTAGTTTTCAAGTTAACAGTTATCTTTTACCTTTAGTTCAGGAAAGATTAGCATTTCCAGGGTTGAAATTATCCAAATGATTCTGTGAGTTAAAAAACATAGTCGAGCACCCTCCTGTATTTCCCACATGACATCACAAGGTGGAACAGATTGTTTTCAGTTTGAGAGAAGCCTAAATATGCAGGTTTGTGTGTTAAACATGTGTGAATGAAACAAAACAAAAACATTATAACATAGGTCTGAAAATAACATAACATGGGCCGTTTTAAAGGTGCATGTATCATTTTTCAGGGTTAGCAGCTGTTAGGAAATGTCATTGTTTTTAGTGGAGTTTTGCTGTGATGTTAATTCTATCAACAATATGCTAACGCTGCACTTCCTGATCCGTGGAAGATAAAAGGCTTTATAATTAGATGCAGACAGCATGTAGCGGTTTCATTTTTACCCCAAAAGAGGATTTTAGCAATAAATTTAGCTGTAAGTGAGTAAATGAAAGCAATAATATCTTCGAGACAAGCAGTTTGCAGGGGGCCATACGTAAGATTTTGATTTAAAATTTCATGAACATGACCTCCCTGTGCCCCCAGATATGAAGTAAACATGTTCAAGTAAAATATGGCTCTAAATGATAACAATTGTAATGTTGATTTATGAGTACAGTGGTCCCTCGCTCTGTCGCGGTTCACTGTTCGCGGCCTCGCTGTTTTGCGGATTTTTTTTTTATTTATTTATTTTATTTTATAGTGTAACATTGTGTTCTGCATCCTGATTGGCTAAGAGACTGTAGACCTTTGCCGATTGATAGATGGGGGACATGGGGGACTGGGACTAGACCAGGACCAGACCGGGACCAGACCGGGACCAAACGTGGACCAAACCAGGTCTAGACCAGAACTAAACCAGGTCTAGACCAGAACTAAACCAGGTCTAGACCAGAACCAAACCAGAACCAAACCAGGTCCAAACCTGGACCGGACCCAGACTAAACCAGGACTGGACCAGGTACAGACCCGGATCAAACCGGGACCAGACCAGGTCTAAACCAGGATTAAACCACCACGTGCCGCTCTTTGCTGGTTTTGTGCGGCTGGTTTGTGGCTCGGGCTGAGAGGACGCGGTCCGGGCGCCGCGATTCAATCTCGTGCTTGCAGCCCCGGTGTACGTGCTGCCTCGCACGTGTGCAATGGTGGTGGGGTGCACGTGTCGCACACTTTTCCAAGGGGTTGGTGCGCGTCGTGTCCCAGCGGAGCCTTGTCTCCCCCCACGCTTCACTATTAATACATTTTGTTTAAAATCTATGAAAGTTTGAGTGTTTAAACGAGAGAGAAATGTGAGAAAATGTTAATTCCAGTCTGATAAAAGCATATAATGTGTGTGGTGAGGCATTTACAGCCTTAAAACATGTAGAATAATTGTAAAATATAAAGTTGTCCTACTTCGCGGATTTCTCTTATTGCGGGTTATTTCTGGAACTTAACCCCCGCGATAAACGAGGGATTATTGTAATTACAAAAATATTGGACATGATGGACGAGTTGTTTGTTATTTTTTTGTGTTTTGGTTCTCATGATTTTCAGAAAGCAGAATGAACCTCACATGAGTCTTTCATTTGGGTTGCCAGTTTCAAATCCAGTTGATCCAGTTCCAGTTTTAAATCTAAAATGTCTCTCTCTGATCTAAACGGTCTCTACCATGACCCCAGCACAGCCAGTCATGACTCAATGCTAGTGCAGCCTCTTACCGACTGGTTAGCTCAACTGGTAAGTCACTGACTTTCCTCCCGGAGGTTGTGGGTTCAAATCCCCCCCGGCAATGAGCTAACCAGTGTGGGTCCTTGGGCAAGACCCTTCACAGTACTGCTCACTGCTCCTGAAAAAGGATGGGTCAAATGCTGAAGTCAAATTTCTCCCATGTGTCACTGTGTGTCATTGTGTGTGAGACCAATAAAGGCTTAATCTAAATCTGCATCTCAGTGAGGGAATTCTGGAGGTTCTGAGCTTCACATGAGGTCTGTCCATATACTGAGAATGAAACAAACTATCTGTAGGTTAAAACAGACTTCTTATGCAAAATTGCCTTTTCAGAGCTTTTAAGCAGGTT
Organism: Paratrypauchen microcephalus; assembly: GCA_036785185.1. Taxonomy (NCBI): domain Eukaryota; kingdom Metazoa; phylum Chordata; class Actinopteri; order Gobiiformes; family Gobiidae; genus Paratrypauchen; species Paratrypauchen microcephalus. The sequence goes on along the minus strand of JAVJIX010000147.1, from coordinate 1,284,746 downwards.
ATAGTTGTTTCCTCTCACAGTTTATTCATTTGTGCAGGTTTAAGCAGTCTTTACACTCAATACTCGCACACTGCTCTGTACTAACTTCTTCAATTTAATTTTCTTAATCGTGATTCACATAGGATTCAACAGCGTCACATAGTCTTTTTGGTACAAATGAAAAAAAAAATCTGCTGCTCGCTACTGTGATGTGCAGTTATCCATCGGAGGAACCGGCCCCTACACGACTCTTTGTTGTGATGATGTTTACGGTGACGTCAGCTCCCAATGGCCGCCACAGTTTGCTAACGCGGAAGTGAGCATACTTGTTTCTTTGATTAAGATTTTTTTGACGAACATTGTGCCTTAAAATGTCAAAATGATAACATAATAATCCACTGGTGTCATAGATTATAATTATATAGCAGACACAAGCACAATATGTTTGCTTTAAGGTTCAGTTGTGATTGTAATACACTGTTTAAACAGTAAGAGCGCAGGCTACATACAGTTTAAGCAATTTTACATCACAAAACAATTAAATCCACTATCAATCTTCTCCTAACCCTACTGTTGAATTCAATGTTTTTTCCCCAACACAAAACACGCCAACTGCACACACGATACCAGAAGATACCACTTGGTTCTGTTTTTGAACTTAATTACATCGTTTTCTCATTGCCTGATTCTGCACAATACTCGCCTTTGTTATGATAAGCGGCGAACCTACAATTACAAGTCCTGTTCAGATCCTTTGAGCGGAGTAAATTACAGACAGGATGAGCCCACGTGAGGAGAGGGAGGGCAGGGAGGGGACAAAGCGAGTTCGAGGGGTGGCCGAGGGGAGAAGATGAAGGAATTGTTTGGCGGAGGTCAAAGTTCACGGCCAATCATGTGAATTCAGCTCCAAATGACAGGTTTGAAAGAGAGCGGCGCATCGGCATGTCAGAGAAAGAGTTGTGAAGATATCGGGAACATCAGATAAAAGTGAAAGTTGGTGTTGAGCAAACTTGGGTCTTATTATTGTGAACGGTTTTATTGTAACTGGCAGAAAAATTGCAGATCAGAAGAAATACTTTGAGGGAACAGCAAATGACTGAAAAACAGCATGGGTTTTTTCTGAATCAACAATTGATGCACCAAACTATTACTTATCTTTTACTTAAGTAGTTATATATTTTATTCTGAATGTTACTAGATGTTTTAAGAGGAGATGTCTTCTGCATTTCACAGATATGTAATACAAATTGGCGGCTGTGGTTGGTTTTTCACACTATGGTCTGGTCCCAGACTCTTCTGGATTCAATCAGAATGTACAAGGAACTGGCTGCTCAGGCAAGTGCCTTGTTTAGTGGCATGACAAGAGACCAAAGAACTGATCAAACCAAATGGTATCTATTTTTTTAAAATGACAAGTTTGGAGTTATTTTGAGAGTATTTTTTTGTTTACCACATTCCATATGTGTCATTTAGAGTTTTGATGCTTTCAGTGAGAATCTACAATGGAAATAATAATGGAAATAAAAAAGAAACATTTAAAATGAGAAAGTCAGAACCCTGACCAGCCTTTTGAATACAGAGCAGTCTGTAAAACCTCCATCTAACCACAGCCTCTCATTTGTATCATGTATCATTTGTCCCTCAAATGCAGAAGACAGCTCCTCTCTAAAACTCTCATATCATTCAGAACAAAATCTATAACTTCTTTCACCTCAGAATGAGATAAATAATGCATTTCTCAGATTGGTATCTGAAATAGTGAACAGAATACAGCTCCAGTCTTTGTAGTCTCGTAAAAGTGTCTTGCCTAAGGACACATCAGAACTATGCACATAAGAATCAAACCACAGACCATGAGGTTTTACAGGTTATAAATGACCAAAGTTATACTTCACTTACCTTATGCATCCTAAATGTGTTTATGAGTGTTTTTCACAACTTTCAGAGGCCAGAGCACAGGTTAACAACAACTAGCATGCTAACATCCACTTCCTGATTATTGTAAAATATTATTTTATATTATTATATATATATATATATATATATATATATATATATATATATATATATATATATATATATATATATATATATATATATATATATATATATATATATATATATATATAATTAGATGCATACAGTGCCAGGCTGACTTTGACCTCAAGAGTTGCTTATACAATACAGTACTGGGACAAGGGTGAAGTGTCTTGCCTAAGGACACAATGTAAGTATGCACGTGGTAAGACTTGGAGTCAAACCACAAACCATCAGGCTACAGCTCAGATCTGTGGAGAGGCGGCCCCACTCATAGTAAGAATGCACTGTTTTCAAGGTATTTTGTGCAATTAAAACATGTTAAATGAACTAAATACAAATGAATGAATAAATACAAGATATAGTAGATGCATTTAATGCCATACTGTGGAACATTTCAACTTATGTAGGTTGAGATAAGAAAAGCTACATGGTACAGCTTTATTTCCACATCTATATAAGGACATTTGAGCATTTTTCTACAAAACTCCAGCCTGAAAACATGGACTCATTTGACGGACATTTTGAACAAAGACAAAGTCAAGTGTGTGTCCCAAATATGTCCACCGTCCAGAGAAAGGATCTGTCCCAAAATGGCTCCAGACTGTTTTTGTAAGGCTGTCAATCATGTTCCATGTTTTCATTTTCTTTTTGTCCGAGTTGAGCTGAGAAAATCCATGCTTTTTAAAAATTCATGTTGCTTTTTCCGACAGGCTGAGTACAGGTTTACACAGCACAGAAACACAACTGAACCACTGTCTACTGCTATCTGTCAATATGTTTGATGGAAATACAGGAAAGATGTGGGACTGGACCTCTTATTAAAGTCTTTAAACATACAATTACAAGCAGACATATTCTGCAATAGCAAGTGTATACAGCTTGTAACCATGTTACAAGTACCTGTTTCCTTCATATTGATGCTCTGAAGCTGTATTTAGAGCGGTGTTTTTCCTTTATTCATGTCGTCATTGCTCCAATCTACCCCCGTTTTCACTGCCACCAACATAATCCCACTATGACGTACTTACTTCATTCTCCAATTTTATTTTCTTATCAGTGATACACAGCAACGCACTTCCTGTATTACCACATGACATCACTGGGTGGAACAGAGGGTTTTCCGTTTGAGAGAAGAACGCAGCCTAAATATGCAGGGTTTGTGTGTTAAACATGTGCGAATGAAACAAAACACAACTTCGGCTCTGTTTGTGATGAGGAAACAACATTAGAACATAGATCAGATATGGGGATCTTTAACACAATAAACAAAACAAAAAATAAATTTTTGATTTTCTCATGTTGTGATGGAAATATTATATAGTGTTTGTTAGTCTTTATAACACAAAAAACGTAATACCAACAACAATTAGCATGCTAACAACACAGCAGTATTACTTCCTGGTTTGTGGCCAATAAAACAGTAGAATCATTTTGACCCTAAGATTTGCATTTACAATATATCTGTACTGGGGCAAGACAAATTTCACTTTATTACGTGAACAAATAGAGTACAGCTACTTTAAAATATGGACTTTAAAAACACAGAGGAGCACATATGGGTTACCACCTGGTGACATCACAAGGTGGAACATAGTGTTTTGAGTTCTGGAAAGAGAGAGAGAAAATACCTAAATATGCAGAAATACTCAAACATGTAGTAGTAGTAAGTATTGCAGTAGTTGCAGTCGTAGTAGTAGTAAAGGAGTAGTAAAGTTAAGTAGAAACAGGCACATTTTTACTTTGAGAATACTTTGACAAAACATAATACTTTCCAATCTAAATTAAATCAGGAAATGAATAGGAAAATGTAAAATTAGCAGTGTGATAATTGTTATAATTACAAGTTTAAACTCGTCCAAACTTAAGTAATTTTTTGATCTGCGTCAAATCATAAAAATGTACAGACTTATTCAAATCTATAGTAAATGTAGGTGGAGGTGTGGTTTTGGAGTCACCTTATAACTGTAAGGTCTCAGGTTTGATTCCCGGAGTGTGTTGGTAGGTTTTTATTGGGAGACAAATAAGCTGCACTATGTAGCATTTCTGGCGGAAGGTCTGCCACCTGCTTGTCCATGGAGATGTTACACCCTGACAGGTACGGCTGTGACTGTCCGGTGTGTGGTGAGGCGCCTGAAGACCTCCTCCATCTGGCCGCCCGGTGTCCTGTCGTGCGGCGGTTCTGGACCAGACTGGTGGACCTCCTCGCTCGGAGGATGGCGTTGAGGCTCCCACCGCCGGTGGCCCATGGGATCGATGACCCCGAGCTATGGTTCTGCCTCTTCGGTCCTGTCCGACAGGTCCGACCTCAGGGGCTGGACGCTGCCATGGTCAACTGGGATGCCGCCCACCTCGTCCTGTCCATGGCCAGATATTCTATCTTCGTAGCACGAAACCAACACCTCCACGACGGCCGCGCAGCAGAGCACTGGCCCCTCTTCACAGCGCTCCTTCGTGCCCACGTCTGCCATCTCCACTCCGCAAGAGAAAGTTTTGCAACACCTTCACCCCAGACAATACGCTTTTCTCCATCTCCCGATCTGGCCCCCCCTGATGTGTCTTCTGAGTGCTTTGTGAATGTTATTGTGGTGTTAAAATATGTATTATTATGTACCTCAAGTATGTGTTATTATGTACCTTGAAATAATAAAAGATTTAAAAAAAGAGATGTTACTGATTTGACCGTAAGTCCACAGTATGACATCAAAGTTAACATCTCCATGGTGACAGGAGGGTGATGCCGCAAGGCCAAGCTACAGGTCTGTGGAGAGGCGAACCTGTAAAATACGTATGGGCCTGTTTACACAAGAACGCTTACGGGTAAAAATTACAAAATATTTTATCGGAAGTGCCTTTTGTTTAGACAGTGACGGCGTTTTGGGGGCTTAAAAACCAAAAAACTGAAGCCGCTCTCCAAAGTGGAAAACTTGAATACGCTCCGCCGTAGCATTTTTGTCTGCACTGCCCAAGACGCAAAACTCTGGTCAAATCTGCTGACGTTGCGTATGCGTTTACGTCACATCGGTCCATATATCAGTGTACTTTGTTTGGCAGGACTCCCAGTCCACAACGCAACAAGGTGCTTTGTTGGTTTGTAGTCTAACATGGTCTGAAGCAATAGTTGAACTTCTTCGTCTGACCACACAAATGTTTTTTGCTACCGATAGCCATGTTTTGATTTGCTTTTTCGCAGATGAGAAGAAGGAAGATTCTACACATGTTCGCAGACATAGTGATAATGTATCACAGCACCACCTAGCTGCCTGGCATGCATACCCAATCGAATTCCACACACTTTTGCATCACTGTAATCACGCAGATTTTCGCAGAAAATGCTCGTCTAAACGCGGAATAAAAAAGTGAAGACGCGACGCCACTTTTGCGTCTTCTGTTCAGACCGTCATCATATAAACGTAGCCTAAAAGACCACATTTTTTCCTATGTATTTTTAAGCTAAAATGTATATACAAACCCCTCAGTGGAGTAAATGCAACATAGACTAACTTAATGGTACTTCTTGATGCTTTTATATGGCTCCTTAATGGTTCCCTAATACTGTAAATGAATCCTTCTTCAAAATCAACAGAGATAAGATGAGAAAGTCATAAATGTCACTCTGGAACACTCCATTATAGGCGTTGTTGCTTGAATGCAAATGAGGAGGACAGAGCTGGCCTATAGTAGGGGGTGGGGGCGTGGCCAAGCTCTCCGCTCCGCTCTGTGACCCACTTCTGTGTTTTTACACGGAGGGAGAGATGAGAAGCCTTCCATTGAAAAATAAACACATTTCCACAGAAAATAAAATTAAACCACTGCTGTTTCAGATATCCACAGGCTCAGAAAAAGGACTTCCGAGCCTAGAAACACTCGCAAGTTCCTCCAGGCAAATAAAAAAACGTATTTCGCATTGCGTAGCTCCTCCGCAGTCCAAACTCTCTGGGCGTGATTTACAGAGATGCTGAGTACAGACAGACGGGGGTCAGGATCTCATCACGGTATCTCTGTGCATTCAAAATGCCATCAATAAGGTGCACCTGTGTTCAAAATCGCCCGTTTGAGCTCTGATTTTCTAATGCAGAAAAGGATCGCAAATGCTCAGTTTAGACATTTCGCAACTTTTAACCATGGGGGGGGGCTAAACAGGGTAGGGAGCTCACATTAACGTTCAAAATGCCATCAATAAAATGCACCTGTGTTCTTCGTCCATAACAGCCTTAATGCTTTATTGTGGAACATTCCAGGCAAGGCAAAAATGTATTTGATTTAAACCTTTTATTTCAACCTTCATTAAACAAATAAAGGGGTTTTCTTATTGTAATGTATTTGTATTGGTCTTAGGTAGTAACAATTGTGTAATTTTAAACATCTATAATTCATGCTCTAATCTTGTCCTCAACACAGACATACCAGGGGTTGTGTTTTGTTTCATTCACACATGTTAAACACACAAACCCTGACTGAAATAAGTGATATAACCTGTCGTATTATCAGAACAGTCCCTTTAATTTCTTTCCCGTTTTTCACTTTCTCCTTTTGTCATTCTGTCCACGTCCTGTTCTCCGCTCCCCGCTCTGCTCTGGATCAATAGCCCTCTTTGAGCACACCCCATGCCCATTGTGAGAGCCTCCAGCCGGGCCCGCTCCTCCAGGCTCTGTGAGGGAGAGGGGGCTACAGCATGACAGAGCTGCCCCAGGCCAGTGCACCGTGGTCAGACTTCATGGGCGAGCTCCCCCTGACCACAGACCAATGGTAATGTCGGGGGCTTACGGCTGAAGGAGGCTAACAGATAAAAACAAAATAAACGTGTGTTTAGATGTAGCCGTAGGTGGTGATGAGGGACTTATCAGTATTGACTAGTTTGAGTTGGATCAGTCCAGGCTGTTAACACAACAACAAAATATATCTTATTTACCTGGAACCCAAACTACACACTACTCCAATACTCTCTGAAGATGTGAGGTCACCAGTGAATCTCCCTGAGTTCAGATGGGCGTGATTTACAGGCGGATTAGCCAATCAGGAACAGACATGGTTCATTCGTATCAAAACAAATACAGCTCTGGAAAAAAATAAAAGACCACTGCAAAATTATCAGTTTTTCTGATTTTAAAGGGACAGTATGTAAGATTTTTACCCGTTAATTACCGAAATTGAAGATACCCATTCAAAAATACAGTGTTTTCCAAGCCTTTTCACTTCCATCATGAAATCAAAGTATTCTTTTGGACTTAGATATAGTCACATAAAAGGGGGATCGTCCCCATATAGAGGCAGCCATTTTGAATACGAGAGCCGCAGAAGGACATTTGGCCTTCGCCTTCGGCAAGGCTCGTGGTTTTGGGTAAACAACGACAAGCATGTCCCGGATCACGTCGTAATGGATCTAACACATGTTTTGGACTAAATTATTTTACTGGATTTTATTCGCTGGATCCTTACGGACAAATTGAGAGCAAGTTTATGGTGAAATACAGAGTTTGACCTGTCCAGAGTCTTCAAAGGTAAGCCAAGTAACAAACCTCGTTTTGTGCTTTTCCGTATAAAAGCCCCATGTGCTCGGGGAGTGATTGTTGTGCCTGGAAATGAACTGCATAGTCAAAAAGAGGAGACTGTAAGGTTTCATTTGATGTGTAGATTGTCATGGTGCACGATCGGGAATGTGTGTTTTCATGCGAAAAAAAAACAACAGTGAACGGGACCGCGTTTTATTTATACCGTAGTTGTCGGCGAGAGCTCGCTAGCGCCAGGTGCGCGCTGGTACGCGAGCTGTCCGCGTTACGGCGCGCCCGGGTGACCCTCGAGGTCTGCCGTAGCCAAAAGAGGAAGTGCATGGTACCTACACCACCTATGCGCCACGAATCCTACACACTGTACCTTTAAGGAATATTTTTGTTTGAGTCTATAAACTACTGACATTTCCCCCAAATTCCAAATAAAAATATTATTGTTTAGAGCATTTATTTGCAGAAAGTGACAAATGGTCAAAAAAAACAAAAAAGATACATGTTTTCAGACCTCAAACAATGCAAAGAAACAAGATCAAATTCATTTCAAAACAACATAATCCTAATGTTTACACTTAAGAAGAGTTCAGAAATCAATATTTGGTGCAATAACCCTTATTTTTAATCACAGCTTTCATGCGTCTTGGCATGCTCTCCACAAGTCTTTCACACTGTTCTTGGGTGACTTTATTCCACTCCTGGTGCAAGAACTGAAGTAGCTCAGCTTTGTGTTTGTGTTGGAATTCAACAGACACTGGAATGGAATGGCTGCAATACATGTAGAGATGCTGATTTTAGAAAAAAATGCAGTGATCTCTTATTTTTTTCCAGCGCTGTATGGCTGCTTACGAGGAAAAAAGAAAGAAAATATATCAGAAGATACCGAAAAACAGCAGAATCAATGAGCGAAGCGTTAAACTCAAAATAGACTCTTGTGATGTTTATGGTTACGAGAATCCGCTGTTGGATGGACCAATCACAGAGCAGCATTGTTGTTTAGATGGACGCCAAAGGTGAAGTGCCTAAAGAACCAAAACAAACACTGAAACACCAACAGACATCCTTTAGCCTATTTTAATGAACGTTATATACTATTATTTTTGTTGTGTGTATTTGTGGAAGGGAAGATGTCTGTGCTTTTCTCAGATTTTTTGGTTTATTCTGCTGTTGGGAGATGTCCAACAATAAGATTCAAACAGCTGATGCTCTGCCTTTCCCTGATTTCCTTCAGTGAGTGTCTGTTCCAGATTGATAGAGGGTAGAACTCAATTCAGAGCGACACAGATCAGTCTGGTGTGAGCAGGTTACTAAACTGTGTTCATCTGAGGTGAGAGGAATGTCATTTGGTTCTAAATGATGAAGCGCCAATGAACTCCTTTTGTTTTTTATTTTTTTATTTTTATTTTTTTTTCCCTCCTGTCCAATTGTCCTGGAGCTACTGTGGCGAGTAAATTTCTCCTGTGTGAGATCAATAAAGTCTTATCTTATCTTATTTTATCTTCTGTCATTAAAATAAATGAATCTGATTGGACTGCCGTGTTCAGTGACATAGTGCTGTTGTATTTTGTTTCAATCACTTTTGCTTAGGCTCCTCCCACCTCAACATCTTATATAGCATGTCGATGGGGATGGGCAGCGGTGGAATGCAGCAAAGTGGTAGTTGTGACATACTGCACTGTTGGCACTTTTGCTCCAATATCTGTACCACTTAGCACTTAAGTGAAAAGCACTGAAGTATTTTTTTTTTTTGAACAGCTACTTTGATTCAAGATTCTCAGGACTCCTGGCTACAGAAGTACAAAAACACAACAAGCATAAAGATAAAAACTATCATAAATAGATTTTTTTTTTTAAAGCATCATAAATACAGTTCCAGTTTGGTACGTTTCTTAAGCAGATTTTTCATAACCCTAACCCTAACCCTGCATTTTTTTCTGAAATCAGCATCTCTACATGTATTACAGCCATTCCATTCCAGCGTCTGTTGAATTCCAACACAAACACAAAGCTGAGCTACTTCAGTTCTTGCTCCAGGAGTGGATTAAAGTCACCCAAGAACAATGTGAAAGACTTGTGGAGAGCATGCCAAGACGCATGAAAGCTGTGATTAAAAATAAGGGTTACTGCACCAAATATTGATTTTTGAACTCTTCTTAAGTGTAAACATTAGTATTATGTTGTTTTAAAATGAATTTGATCTTGTTTCTTTGCATTGTTTGAGGTCTGAAAACATTGTATCTTTTTTGTTATTTTGACTATTTGTCATTTTCTGCAAATAAATGCTGTAAACAATAATATTTTTATTTGGAATTTGGGGGAAATGTTGTCAGTAGTTTACAGACTCAAACAAAAATGTTCCTTTTGCCCAAACACATACCTATAAGTATAGCAAAATCAGAAAAACTGATCATTTTGCAGTGTTCTCTTATTTTTTTTCCAGAGCTGTATTTGAGTGACAAGACTTCCACCACTGTCCTTTTTTCTGTACATCTCTTGGACTTAATAACTTGACCTGAAAAATAAATACATTAATATAGTATGTAAATATTGTAGCTCAATCAATCCCCATGCCTGTTCATTGTTATCCACTATTGTAGCCATGGCTGCCCTAGGGCGGATGACCGGGTCACGTCAGTCTAGGTTGCTAGTCCAGACTGTACTTTTGACACTGCATTTCCGTAATTGTAGCTTTAACATATCTATTGCCTCTCCAAATTGCATTTTTGTTTGTATCGGCACAAAAAGGGCCCAATATTTGAATAAAGTTCTTGTTGAAGCTGAGCGGGGATGTAAACAGTGTTTGTTATGCTAATCGCTGATGCTAATCTGTGAGGCTAACTGCTCCGGAGCTCTGGCCTCAGTCTCAAAGGGCTGCACCAATTAGGGTTGCCAACTCCCTGACAAATAAATAAAGGACACCTCATTGCAGAAGTGGCCGGCCCCATTGCCTTCACCCTTCCTGGTGTAGTGAATCTTTTTAGCCCTTTTTGTGACGTGATTTTTTAACTATTTGACTCAAACCTGAATTGAATTAAATGCATATTTGAGTGATATGAACACATGGAAAATAAATAATTATCAGCAATTTATTTTTAATACAAAATAACAAAATTAACAGAATAAAATAAATATCCGTCCTGCTTAACTTAAAACTGTATAAATTAATATAAACAGGGATGAAAGTGACCAGTAATAAAAAAAAGCTGAAAGTCACAGAAAAGCTTAAACATTCTGTGCCCCGTTTTTGGACCCTCACCCACAGTTTGAGAACCCCTTCTTTGATTTTTTTTTTTTTTACCAGTTTTTTTTAACTTCCTACCAGGAGTCACATTCCCTTACTGGTTTTGCAGTGGTATTTACCTCTGCACATTTACCAAATGTATGTCATGCACTTTTATTAGGCAAACATAAATTAAGATTAGTTTTTGCTTTGCACTTAGTCTTGCACTTCTAATTAGAGGCATTGAGGAGGGAGCGTGTGCGCTATGAGCAGGGAGGAGAGAGCATGAAAAGGCGAGGAGCGGCGTGCTGACGTGAGGCGGACGGACAGGTAGGATGTTTTATAAAGTTTAACCTGCTCTGTGATACACGCTGGGACGTAAAGGTACACGCTGTTGCGAACAAGCTGTGCTTGGGGCGCGTGTGGTGCCCGCGGCTCCAGTCGAGCGCATGGGCTACAGTGTGAAGCCCCGCGTGGTCCGCACACCGGTAAAAGTTTATTGCTAACAGCAGCGGCCGTAATGAAATATGATCGCAATCATCTCGACACCAGGACCGATGTCGTAGTACTCGACACCGATCGACTAGTAAATCGTGATCGACGTATTGGGCACCCCTGTTTTAGACATTATTTTTGATTCACACGGTAATACGGGACAGTGCATCTCTTTTCAGCTCAATACGGGAAGCGTACTTTTGTTTCTGAATACGGAATGATTCCATTTTTCAAGGGACGGTTGGCGACCCTATAGCACCAATTAGCGCTCTCAGCTTCTACGCTCTGAATCCTGTTTTAGCTGCACACGTGGACATGGGGAAGAGGGTTTGAAAGCTAATTGTAGCTATAAAATATGTGAAATGAAGAGTTTGGAAGAGAGAGATTACAAGATATGGATGTAAATGTAAAGAGGTTTGAGGAGAAGACGCTAGGTATAAGTGGGCTATAATGACCACTCCTATGACTACTATGACTACAATTTTTAGGTAATCTTGTTGTGAAGCACCTTGTGGCTCTTGTCTGTGAAAGGTGCTATATAAATAAAATTTTACTTACTTACTTACTTACTTAAATTACAAAGTGTGCTTTTTTAATTACCGTAATATAGGAAGGAGAATTCAATTAATTAATCAATCAATTAATTTTTATTTTCTTTCACATTCCTATATTGAACTAAATCACCCAAGTTTCCTGAAATTTAAAGCCCCACCATGTAACCTTTTAGACTAAAACATTTGGGAGTTTTTTATTGCACTAAAAACCATAGAGCAACATGTGTCGTTACTGCGAGTGGGCTTGCATCTTCACAAACCTGACTCTTATTTAGCCTAGAGATATTTCTAGGGGCCTCCTCCTGCTTGTACTGCTTGTTTCCATGGAGATGTTGTTCCTATAATGCTACAAGATTCCACAGTATAGCATAAAACATATCTTTCTCCATAGAGACTGTTCTGAAGTTTGGGTTTCTCTTTCTGTTTCCATGGACTCATGCAAAACGTTACAGTAAAGTTACAGTGTTGCTTTAATCTACATTTTCATCCAATATTTGATAATATTAAAAAAATAGATGATACTCATTTTTAAAGTGACATTAAAGTACACTTTTATGTCCCCGTAGGGATATTTTTCCTCTGCTGCTGGTGCTCCTTGTGAGGAGCAGTGAGCACCACAGTGTTTAGGAAACCATCTCCAGATCTTGAGCTGGACGTGGTCAGGACTGCTTTATCTGAACAATTTGACCTCTGGTGCATGTTTTTGGTTTTTATTTTATTTATTTTAATTAGGACAATGCATATTAATCAAGATGACAACAAACAGCATCAATGTAAATATGCCGGATTTAGCACAACAGCTACTTTACAGCCGTTGTCCTAAGGCAGGTCAGAACAGAAGAACATTTAGAGGAACACAGAGAAGAGACAGAAGTGCACATAGACATGACGGCAAGTTCACCACAATAGACCATTCTTTGAGTGTAAGAAGAAGAACATCTGTGAGAGCATATTTGATTATTTTTCAACCAATGTTTCAGAGTGTTCTTGAAGGTTGAGAAGGACCCACAGTTCCTGACATGAGCAGGTCATGTGTTCCATGACTGTGATCTTCTGATAGACGTCACCACCACTTCACCTTTGGTTGATGGTGTGATGTGGAGGAAACCCACACAGACACTGGGAGAACATGGAAACCCCACACAGACACAGGAAGAACATGCAAACTCCATACATACAAAAGGTAAACATGCAAACTCCACTCAGATACAGGGAGAACATGCCTGGACGACTCGGGAATCGAACCCAGAACTCTGGTGTTTTTCTTTCTTTGCAAATATGTCCAATGGCTGATATGATAACATTTCATTTTTGCTTGTTCTATGTCAAAACTAGCTGATATACTTTTAAATGTTTGTTTGCTTTCACCTACGAAATAATTACCTCCTATACAAACTTCACTCTGCCAAGAAGTGAAAGAAATCATTTATATACGAAGCCATTTCTCACTGGAATATGCTGCCTGAAAAAAATATGCAAATGCACAGTTCCTTGAAAAACACATCTTAAGACAACACAAGCAGTTTGAAAAAAAAAAAAAGCTGCATGGCTAATGTAAACCAAACACCGTGATTCACTTTTGGGCGTTTTCAGCTTAACTCCACTATGATTGACCAAACCCTCAAACAAAAAATACTCTGTTCCACCTTGTGATATCACGTGGTAATACAGGAAATGCTCATTCATTCATTTCATTCATTTATTTATTCATTTCGAGCAGGTCAACACAAGGAAATAAATACAGGTAACCAATATACAGTCAAATACATTTGCTCGAAAAGGAGTGGGAAGAAGAAAACTTAATAAATCCCACCCCGTCTTCCAAAACATAACTTAAATAGCTTCCTTATCAGCTCAGTTGAAAGAAACACAAAAAATTTTTTAAAAGGCAAATTCCATTCTTACAAAAACTCCATACACCTTCATTAGAATCATTTGGATAATTTCAGCCCTGGAATTGCCATTCTCTCCTGAACTGAAAGGTAAAAGGAGCTGTTAACATGAAAAATAACACTACATGACATCACAAGGTGGAACAGAGCATTTTGAGCTTTGGAGATGTAGCTGGACTAATAATAAAGGGTTGTGCAATTTGTGTGAATGAAACAAAACGCAGCTCCAGGTATGTTTTTGATAAGGTAACATTCTAACAGTCAACTTTGTGTAATATAAGAATAAAATACTTTACCTTAATTATTTCAAATGTCTAAAGAATCGCCAACAACAGTGAAACAAATCTATAAAATATTGTAAAAATGTGAGCCTTTTCTATATCCATTGAAACTCCCCTGCATTTCCCCACCTTTCCCAGCTTTATGCCTCACTTCTAAAGCAGTACACGGACAGCCTCAGCCCCCTACGGCGAGCCCAGACACGCAGCTCCGCGAGGGGCCTCACAACCCGAATCTCCGCTGGGCCCCTGTGCACCTGCCATCGATCTACACCGCATTATTGTAGTCTGTTTACAAGCGTCGTGCTTTTTTATTTGGCATTTTACTTGGAATTTTCACAAACTATAATTTCGCTTGTCTCTCGTTTTCAGAATTGTACCGCATTAGTGTTTCAAGTTAATTGTGTGTAATTTACGTTGAAAATGTCACAGAAATAAGTTTACAGTGACAGTACCTAATTTGTCAAAGCAAGAATAAAAAATTATATGGTATTTGGTGGGGTATTTTTGAGTGCGTTGGATACATTACTTTATGATTTTTGAGACTAATGGAACTACTGTACATCGTGTCAGGCTGGTGAAGTTATAGCATACAGTTTTGGATCATGTTTTTTTATATTTATGGAGAATTGTCGTAACTTAGCCTGGTGGCGCTACCTACATATCTATGGACATATAACAGATTGCAATACATTAGCACTTTCCAGACAAAACAAATCTCCATGGATACAGGCAGGTAGCAGAACCTCCACTAAAGATGTGCATCTTTACCTATAAAAAAAACATAATTATATTTGACTAAAGCTAACATCTTGAGTGCATTTGTTATTCACTGCGCGTCCGTCAGCATCGCTCCACTATAATTAAAATCGCCCCACTCCTTCTTGGTCTCTGGCTGGGTCAGGTTGTGGGCGGGATGGGGTCCGGATGTGGTGGGCCAGTTGCTGCTGTTTGGTGGGATTGGGTGAGGGGGTGTCCCATGGAGGTTGATTTTAATGAGCGGACTGTTTATAAGTCCAGTCAGGGAGGCCGGCTAGTGTTTAGCATTCTTCTCGCTAATTAGACCAGCTAAACAGCCCCCAGTGCGCACGGTCAGCTCTGAGAGGGAGGTATTCATAGAACCAGGGTTACTGCTGTGGCTAAGGTAGAAGTTTCAACTGAACAGAAGTTTCTATTGAGTTTTAAGTAAGTGATTTGTAACTTTTCTGATGAACCTGATTGTCTCCGTGGAGATGCTTTACTAAGGGTTCCACAGTATGGCATTAAACTGGTAGTGTCACGGTATTGTGGAACATTCCAAGTACAGTAAAGCATTAACATCTGGATATAAGCAGCCAGGTGAAAAGTTACATTGAGGAGCTTTAATGAAGTTGTAAGCTTTAGGTAGGCTAGTGGTTATAGTTGTAGTAACAGTAGCAGTAGTAGATCTGTACTATATGTAGGAATAGCATCATGTATTCTTATGCATATTATTTCATTGTGGCTGTTGTGGTAACAAAAAGTAAGGCCTTGAAGTAGTAGTAGTAGTAGTAGTAGTAGTAGTAGTAGTAGTAGTAGTAGTAGTAGTAGTAGTAGTAGTAGTAGTAGTAGTAGTAGAAGCAGCAGCAATTTAAACACATTGTTGCATTAAAAACAGTAACATTGGTGACTTTAGTGTGCTGTAGCATGCATTTTTATTAGTAGTATTTCAAATATTTGTAGTTAAAGTTGCGCATCACTATAGTTCTATAGTTCTGTGTTTATAGTGTTGACACATAAACTTGAAGTAGGTAGTAGTAGATAGTATTAGTATTAGTATTGGTATTAGTAGTAGCAGTAATTTAAATACAATGTTGTATTAAAAACAGTAAAAGTAATGTATTGTAATCAGTAGTATTTCAAATATTTGTAGTGAAAGCTGCACATCACTGTAGCTCTGTGTTGAGACCTAAACTTGAAAGTCCCAGCTCAATTAGCAATACTTGCTGCTTGTGTGTTCTTGGGCAAGATATGTATTAAATTAAACAATTAACGT
This sequence comes from Paratrypauchen microcephalus, assembly GCA_036785185.1. NCBI lineage: Eukaryota > Metazoa > Chordata > Actinopteri > Gobiiformes > Gobiidae > Paratrypauchen > Paratrypauchen microcephalus. The sequence continues at coordinate 1,268,773 of JAVJIX010000147.1, read as the reverse complement.
AGTAAGTAGCTCAGTATCATAGCAGATTTTGAACAATTTGTGATGACTGGGACAGCTCACATTTTCTATTACAAGGTCTCCCCCTGCTGGTGTTTATAAGTACTGCAGTAACTCAAATATAATGAAAGTAAATGACTGTGTACTATTATGTGATTCTAATTAAATACTTTATTGGCATTATAAGGAATTTATATATATATATATATATATATATATATATATATATATATATATATATATATATATATATATATATATATATATATATATATATATATATATATATATATATACCTACATACAGTATCTATGGACATATTAAATGACCCAGCAACACTGGGTCATTTAAAATGGCAATATTAATCTAAAATAATTGAAAAGAATCACAAGTGAGTACAGGAATGTGGGTGGAGATAGGTGGTAGGTAGCACTAACTAACACTAGGTCACTTTTCTGTTAGTCCACCTGTGAGGGGCTACTTAATTGTTTCCGCATTACTTTACCTGGAATGTTCCACAGTATGACATTAAACTTACTGTATCTATCTCTATGGCAACAAGCACCACTAAGCTTAAGTCAAAGGTCAGATCTGTGGCGATGCAAGCATGTGCACAGTAAGACCCCATGTTTTTCAAGCCAGTATCCTAATTCATAGTAAGTAAGTGTAAATCTTTTTTGTAATATTTAAAGAAGAGTGAACATTGTCTCAGGTTTGTGAAGTTGTAGGGTACAGTTTTTCCATCATGTTTTCATATATTTATAGAGAATTGAGATGTGGGAGCATGGGTGATAAGGCTTATGGGTGATGCATTGCTCAAAATCTGACAGCTAACTGTAAAGAGGTTTTGAATAGGGCCTGACAGAGATTACTAAATTACTCAAACTTGCACGAATGACATCTAAAACCTCTTCAGGCATGTTTTTGATGAGAAAATGTCATAAAAATGTGATGGTAGAAAGCTCCAAGAGCTGTTTTTGTCTGCTCACAGTCTCTCCCTCTCTTTAAAAATTCACTGTTTACAACACTAGCGCAGCATTTGCCTTGAACTATTTTGCACGCTCGGAACAATTGAAAATCCATATTCCTTCTAATTAATATTTCCAGTTTATCCCCAAAGGATCTTGCTCAATAACATGTCTTTCAAAATCTAACTAGTTATCAAACTCAAGGCCCAGTTCTGTCACTGCACAGCCAGCCCGTGTCCCTCAACACAAGGTAACCCTTTCTCCAGCTGGTCCCTTGGCACCTTTCATATGGAAATGATGGAAAATATGATTAATAATGATAATGTTAAAGCATATGCAGGGAAAGTGTATGGACTGACAGTGATGAGTAGGTCAAAATGGCGGTGTAATTATGCTGTCAGACCAATAAGCACTTTGCACTATAGAAGCTGTAAGGGGGTGGAAAACGAAAAGCTGTTGACAAAAATAAGGAGGCTAATTAGCATAATCATAAAATGTAGCTTCCTTGCTGTTTTTTGTCCTTGTTTTATTTAAAGAGCTTTTTTTGCTTTCCACCATGTTATAACGTTGTTCCCTCATCAAAAACATCTCTGAAGAGGTTGTTTGAGTAATCTAGCGATCTCTACCAGGCACTACTTCCACATAAATATACGAAAACATGATACAAAACTGTACACAGCAACTTGACAAGCCTAATGTGATGTCTGTAGTTTCATTAGTGGAATGCAGGCTGATTGTGTTGCCATAGCGCTCTGAAGGGGGAGTGACTTAGCACAGAGAGGAAAGGGAGACTTAGAGCGCCAGAAACAAAAGTGAAACTTATTAAACATGTTAATACGTTAATATGGTGAATATAGCATTTTCAAAACAATAAAGGGTAACATGACGATCTAAAGATGTTATGTGTTAGCAGTTAATACCCCATAGAAGTGTAATATCCCCTCTTTAACTATTACAAACACAATATAATTTTACTGTAATATGAATTTGTATTCACTATTACTGCTGCTAATACTGCAACTTCTGAATGTGTAGTTGGTAGTTTACAATTATTGGTCATAAATAGCCATAGACATCAAGCTTATTCAAGCTTTTACAGCTCAAATGTAATTGTATGTAAAGAATCTCCCCACTTTTACGTAATGTAAATATGATAAATATTGAGCCCCTAATATTTATTTATACTTCCTTATTTTTCCACCTTTCATATACTGAACGATAAGTGCAGAATGCAGAATGACAGACTAGATTTATAACCAAAAGGTCTGTGTCTTTAGGAACCAAGGACAGATTCAATTATAATTCCTAGTATAACCAGGTATAGTATTTATCACACAGCCTATATATATTATCAATTGTTAGCGCACTTATAGACCCCTTTACAGTTAGTAAACAGACGTGACGTCACCGGCATGTGCGCGCATTGTTGACCCAGAATCAACCATGGCGGACCATAGTGGAGTATCTGATTATTGCAAGTTATTGAATATGAACGATAGGGAGAGCTACATTCAAAAGCTCACGTTGAGCAACGGGGTTCGACTACCAGATCCTTATGCGATCACGGAGTGGCAGTACGTTCGCAGAAAGTGGCCAGATTTACAGTGGCCAGATATCCACTGTTATTTAGTGGAGAAGCCCAGCATGTATACAAGAGAGAGAAAGTGCGTGCATACAAATCCATGGATGCCTACCAGTTTGCCGTGTGTGGCCATGTACAGGAGGTAAAATACCACGATATCGATGGGGAGTTTTGCATGTTGGCATCTGATGTTCTGGAAAGGGCGCATTGCCTGCATAACTAAGGCTACGTTCACACTGCAGGGCTTAATGCTCAATTCAGATTTTTTTTGTGAAATCGGATTTATTTACGAGGCCGTTCACATTTCCAGTTAGATGCGAATTGTATGTGATCTCCAGTGTGAACGCTAAACTCCCCAAAAGTGTCCCGCAGGCGCATTGGAGGACACGATGATGTCACATGGAGCGAACACGCTCAGTGTTTACGGAAGTAGCCTAAAGTTGCTTTCGTACCGGAGCCAAAACAGCTACAGTACAGCTTATTTGTTTTAAGGAGGAGAAGGAGAAGGACGAGGTTTTGCGGGGCAGTGGCAGCAAAGTCCGTAGAAATGAACGTGTTGGTGCGGAGTCACAGACAAGAGTGGTGGGATTGCTACGTGCTTCGCCGCTTCACTGATACGGAGTTTATAAACTATTTTCGCATGATGAGAAGAACGTTTGTGTACATTTGTGAACGCCTACTTGTACCACTCTCGCTGGAGGAAACACGTTCAGACTGAAGTCGCATGTCAAAAGATCGGATATGTATCGGATTTAGGACCACATATCCAAGTGGCCTGGGTTGCATTTGAAAAAATCGGATCTGTGTCGTTCAGACTGTCATTAGAAGATCAGATACAGGTCGCATAGAGGCGAAAAAATCGGATTTGGGTCACTTCAGGCTGCAGTGTGAACGTAGCCTAACTCACAGACCGAACACGTGAACACGTTGAAATGCGTGTCACACTCTCAAAGCGTGAGACTTGAGAGCGCTGCAGATGTGATCTCAGTCATGTCAAATGCCATTTATGATGGTCATGCGAAAACTTAGCATGCATTTTAACAAAGTTATTCGTGTTCGTTTACATGTGTCTGTCGTAGAGGTTACCCGGTTAATATGTCTGTGAGCTTTGCGGTGTCCTGTGCTTGCTAGTTAATCAGCATGATTAAACACCATTGAACATGTGGACAAATTACCCTAAACAAGCAACAGGTGTTCACTTGTGTGTATGTCAGTTGAATGATATGAACTATCATTTATTCCATCTGTTTCTCTTTATTCAAGTTCTTCTCTTCTCTTCTATATCTTCGCTGGGGGTTTTATGGCAGCAGTAGCTTTGTTTTGAGTCAGCACTGCGCGCGCATTCAGTGATGACGTAGCTTAACTGGTCTATTCAATTCAAGATACATACATATTTTTTTCCTTTTTCTTATTTTGGCCACTGCTTTTTCCTGTCCAGTCCAGCAGATGGCAGCAGCGCCTCCCCCACAATAACACCAGTCCACGCTGTACTTCTCGAGCCCACAACATCTGCACTGCTCAGGTACTTTTACCGCTATAACTCACATTTTCACGCGTTTTACACCGTTATTCTTTGCATATTTACATTTGGACACACGCATTACACGTTGCATGGCCGTGTTATCCTTTGGAATGCACGTTAAGCAGCGTAACAAGGCTAAGCTAACGTGCTGCAGAGAGCTAGCTAGCTGTCAGATTTGTTATTGTTTTGGTGGGCGCGTGCACCGCTCCCTGCAGAATAGTGTTGATGTTCTATGCAGTTTTATACATCATATTTTTAAAGAATTTTAGGTAAAAGATATTCAGAATTTTGGAACAGAGGAAAACTTAAGTGTAACATAATTTAATTTCAGTGGGGAAACTAGGATTAGCTTCAAAACGATAACAAAATGAAAACGCAATATGATTTTGGCAAATGAAACCAATCAGATAAATGAGTGATGTTATAGCCTGGTTTGCAGGTTTATTTTGCATTCATTGATCATTTAGTTGGAAATTATAATAAACACTTAAAGACAAAGTCATATTTTTGGGTTTTACTAGACAAAGTTAATGACAAATGACATCACAACATTACTCACTGTTAAAAAGCAGATTTTTGGGTATAGTCACTAGAAATGAAATAGATATAATCAGATTCAACACTTTTTTTTACCTTGTGGTTATTTCATGGCAACGTGCAATGTAATCAATAGGAAACTGTGCTGTGATGACATAACATCAACAAAAGGGTCTATTTTCTCTTATAAGATCCATAACTCTTCATTTTATGTCCAGCTTGGTGCCTGTCATTGGCCTCTTGTCTCTCGTATAAATCGTGTTCACGTTGTGCAATCATGGTGCAGAAATTTCAAATGGAGCAAAGGGGACAGTATAACTCTGTAGGGAAATATTTCATTTAGAATCTTGCGTCATACAATTGGTGTCTTCTGTATGTATATAAAATGTAGAAAGTAGTAAACATAAAGAAAAAAACAATGAATGACTGAATGATGGAAGTGAATTTTGCTGTTTTTTTCCCTATAATATCGTGTTACTTTCCACAGAAAATGGACACGCGTTCTTTGAGAAACCCATACACAGACTATGATGGGAATCCTGCCTCTGCACAGTCTCTGTTTGACTCCCAGGGCCGGGTGAGAGCTCATGAATAATACAACAAAGAATAATAAACAACTTGTAAACATAATTGTTGGTGTGTGTTGTAGCTGACTCCAGAGTTCTCCCAGAGGCTTAGTAGTAAAGTGAATGAGCTTCTGTCTGTAATGGAGAATGGACTCAAGTCTGCAGACCCCCGAGACTGCACCAGCTACACCGGCTGGACAGGTGCGTCTGCAGAAAGGAGGGGGCATATATCGACTAATATTGGTATCAGTGATAGAGATGTCACAATTCTGAAATGTCACAATTCAGTTAGATGCACCATGTAGTACCTACCATTCCCTGTGTCACAAATTGTCATGTTATTATTCCCCCTTTAGTGAAAAAATAATTGATTTTGTCTTTAAATTATTGTTACAGTTCAAAAAGTTCAAGTTCAAAGTTAGCTTTATTGTCAATTCTGCCATATATCGTCAACATACAGTGAATTGAAATTTCGTTTCTCCCTGGTCCAGCAGTGCAAAAAGACAGTGTACAAAATACAATATAAAGACAAAACAAAAACTTCTAAGACTAAAATCTAAAAGCAGTGCAAAAGAATAAATAAATACCTATTTACAGATGTCCAAAATGTGCAATGGAAGATGCAGCAGTGAAATGTGCAGTAATGTGCAATAGAATGTGCATTGAAAGTAAAGATAAAAATAAATGTGCAGCGGTAGTAATTCCAGTACAACAACAGTAGTAAACAACAGTACAACAGTAGTAATTCCAGTAATACATGTGCAACAGTGCAACAGTACAGGGACTTAGTACAGGGATGAAAAGAGTTCCGTCTTTTAGCGGATCTCCACTTTTTTTTCAGCCGTGGGGTAATTTTTATATATATATATATATATATATATATATATATATGCGAATTCGTTGATTAAGATGTATATATATATGTATAGTTGTGTTTAGGGTCGCCAACTGTCCCTTGAAAAACAGAATCGTCCCGGGGGGGGGGGGTGCGCGCCGTGACTTTCCGCTTTTTTCATGATTGGCCACTTTCATCCCTGTTAGTAGCAGTACTGTAATCTTGTACAAGTAGTTAAGTTAAATGTTAAGTAGTCAAGTTAAATGTGCAACTTGTTCATTCACGCCCTCTGTACCCAGAGTGGCAGCTGGGTACAGTAGCTCCTGTGTTTTTTCCTGAAAACAATTACCTTTTTAAGTTGTTTGCACTTGTTTGCACTTTAAGAAAATAATTTCCCTTGTGGATCAATAAAGTTTGTCTAAGTCTAAGTTCACAATAGATGAGGGGTGTTTGTGTGTGAGTGTGTGTGTGTGTATGTGTGTGTGTATGTGTGTGCGTGTGCGTGTGCGTGTGTGTGTGTGTGTGTGTGAGGACAGTAAACAAATAGTTTCCGGCGCCCTGCATCGTCGGGGTTGTGCAGGTCATATGTAGGGATGGGGCCGATCCGATCCGGTATCGGGTTCCGATACCGATGTAAGGAGCGCTCCGCCTGGCTTGCCTCCGGTGCAAACTAGGGATGTCAACAATAAATCAATTAACGATTAATTGTCGATTAAGACGTTGGTCAAACAAAATGCATTAATTATAATTAATCGCGGACACGCGCACCCGCGTGGTCACGAAACAAGGAAACCGCGCACCGCACTGCGCCAAGCTCGACTCACAGCCGGCCGCAGGCGCTAACGGCACTGCTCAGCAGCCCCGGTGTACGCGCGAGGCGAGATCAAACCGCGGCGCCCGGAATGCGCCCGGACGTGCCGCTGCTGGCCCCGCGCGGCCGGCCCGGGCCCCGAGCCACAAACCAGCCGCACGAAACCAGCAGCGGCACGTGGTGGTTTAATCCTGGTCTAGTCCAGGTCCAGACCCGGTCGAGTCCCAGTCTAGTTCTGATCCAGACCTGGTCCAGTCCACGTTTAGTCTTGGTCTAGTCTCTTAGCCAATCAGGACAGAACACAATGTTACACTATAAAAAAAATGTTACACTATAAAAAAAAAATTGAAAAAAAAATAAAAAATCTGCGAACCGCGATAGAGCGAGGGATTACTGTATTTTGTTATTCAGCATCAATACATTTGTCTGCTTTTTACTAAGGAATAATTAATTGAGGAATATACAATATAATAATACTATGATATATTTTTGACTCAGTGTTATGTATACTATAGCTTATATTCTTAAAGATCCTATTGAAACACTAAAATTCAGGTGAAAAACGCCGCTTATCAGTTAATCGTTAATCGATCGATAAGGTCAATCAACTATCAATTAATGAATTAATCGATAATTTGCATCCCTAGTGCAAACCTTTCGCTGCTACTGCAGGAGTGCTTACAAATTGTTTCCCTGCTATCTGGACTCTGTTCCCCTCATGCTCTCCCTACCTTCTCCGCGCTGCTCTCTGGTTCAGGGGCCAAATTGCGGCACTTCCTAGTCTTGTGAGAAATAGCGCATAGTGGTGCGCTAAAGGGGGCCACATTAAAGGGGGAACCACTAATGTTAATTTGTGGGTTTATTTTGTTTTCTTAAGTCTCTTAGTTAATTAAGTCATATCATATGGGGGTTATTTAAGTATTTTCTTTATTATGTTGAATTGCAGGTGTTTTATCATTATGGGTACCGTTATTTGTAGTTAAACAATAATGATGATAATACTGAAAACAAATAGTTTTGGTATCGGAATAGTATCGGTATCGGCTGACCAGATCGGAAGTGGAAAAATGTGGATCGGCGCATCCCTAGTCATATGCACACGTATGTAGGAGAGTGGACTATCAAGACATGGCTGTGGTGTAATATTGTTTTTCAGTGCTCGTCTTTGAGTTTGACATTGTGGCATGTGCACAAGCGCATCGTGCATTGTGATGAATCCATCATTACACTTGTAGTGATGCAGGATTTGTCGTACAGCTGATATCTAACCTAATATCTCCTGTTTCCTGTGGCACAGGCATCGCTCTGCTGTACCTGCACTTACACAGAGTGTTCAGTGACTCGTCCTTCCTGCACAGAGCTCATGAGTATGTGAACCAGGCCCTCAAGAACCTCACACGCCGCCATGATGTAACCTTCCTGTGCGGGGACTCGGGGCCCCTGGCTGTGGCTGCTGTGGTCTATCACAGACTCCAGAGGCCCCAGGAAGCCGATGACTGCATCAACAGGTCAGACCACAGACCTGTTTATACTAATACTAGACAGACAACAGCAAAACTAGATCAAAATAATAAAAATTAAAAGACTACAAATTGTTATTAATTGTTTATTATTCAGTGTGTCCTTATGATTTAATAGGCACATTCTTCCACCTTGAAGTGCAGTATTTAGGTTGCAACTATATTTATTTTTTACTTCCTAGTGAGCATTTTACTTGATATTTTGACTTCTTCTTCTTTTTTCTTTTCACATTTGAAGTGTTTTGAAATCCTTTTGTGTCTTTCCCAGACTAATGCAGTACCATGAGGCGGTGGTGAAGGGCTCTGGGAGTCTGCCTGACGAGCTCCTGTATGGACGTATGGGCTTCCTCTTCTCTCTCCTCTTCATCAACCAGCAGTTTGGACAGGACAAGATTCCTCTGGACTACATCCAGCAGGTACAGATCTGCTGCGTCTCACTTAGATCTTAACCACTCGACAGACCCAACTTCTCCTGCGATTAGATTTCACAATTCAATTTGCAGTTTACGTTTTAGACCAGTATCAATTCAGCTTTTCAATGCTGATATCTTCAAACTAGCATTGTCATGATACTAAAATTTCAAACTCAATTTCAGTACTGAGGAATAGACTCGATACTCAATACTGATTCTGGTACCACAATGATGGTAAAAAAAAAGGATACAGGGAGGGCATCTGACAAACAGGTACATTTTCATAAAATTTTTCTAGAGGTCTAAACTACCAGGTTAGCAACTTTTATACAGAATAAGACCCCAGGGAGAGACACAGAGAGGGCATCTGACGCACAGGGAGGGCATCTGACACACGGGTACATTTCAGAACCTTTTTGTAGAGGTTTAAACTACAGGGTTAGCAGTTTTTACACAGAATAATCTCACATTTTGTATCTCTGTGTGTAGATTTGTGAGGCGGTGATAGCGTCCGGAGACCGTCAGAGCAGGAGGTTGCGGGTTCAAAACCAGACTCCGCTCATGTTCGAGTGGTACCAGGAGCAGTACGTGGGGGCGGCGCACGGGCTGGCGGGGATCTACTACTTCCTCATGCAGGTACTCCAAATATCCAGACACTTTTGGTACACTAGTTTATGTATTAGCTTTGCCTAAACTAATTTAATCAATACAGTAGTCTGTGATTTTCCCTATTTCTTTTTTTTTTATATTACAGATCTATTTGATTACGGTATAATTATGAAGTCAATTTTAGATTCATTACCTTATAATTCAGTAATTATCTTATTAAAGGTGCACTGTGTAACGTTTAAGGTTGGAGTTGGGCCACCATGGAGATTTTGTAATGTTCCACAATACGGTAACTGTTTTTATTGTTCAAAAATACCTTTAAAAACATGCATTCTTACTGTGAGAGTGGTCGCCTCTTCACAGATCTGACCTGTAATTTAGCTTGGTGGCCTCTATGGGGATTGATAAGTTTAATACCATACTTTGGAACATTACAGGAAAAGCAATGACCATGAAGAATCACCATGGAGACAATCAAATGAAAAATAATGTACCCAATTTAAGAAAACAATAATAATCTGTAATTTTTCTGGTGGAGGGTCTGTCAAATACTTTAATCCATGGAGATGTTATTGTGTTGTCTGGAATGTTTCACAGTGTGGCATTAAACCTTTCTATCTTCATGGAGACCAAGCCCGACCAAGTTACCAAGTCAGATCTGTGGAGAGGCGACCCCGCTCAGTTAGAATCAGTTTGAATCGAACTGAATACACGTAAGGTAGAGCTGTTTAATGTCATACTTTGGAACATTCCAGGCAGAGCAATGACGTATCCATAGAACCTGACCCCCAACCAAAACGTTACATAGTGCACCTTTAAGCGTGTAATTGTAATTGTCAAAAAATAAATCTCTACACAAATTAGCTAGGTCAGAAAGTTCAACACAAAATGACCTACAATAACCATTTTACTTCAACTGTGCCAGAAAATCCAAGTTTTAGTATTTGTGACAGAACTTTGTGATCAGCACATATCCTCCTGGGGCCAGGGCCAGCTATAAATTCCAGAAGAGAAACTTGTTTTTATGGTGCTTCTTGGACACTTGTGAAAAATGTGCTCAATCATCTTTTATATCACACAACGAGTTACAAGTCCACCTCCTATTACGGCATTTCCCAGAAGCAAACTCTTCAAACTTCACTGGTGTGGCATTTTCTCATTGCATTTGTAAAATTAAAGGTTCATTGCACAACTTTTCTGGAGGAGGGTCTCCATGGAGTCTGTCAGTCTGTCAGTGCAAACACTAGTGGAGCTGAATAAATCAAAGTCAACTTTATTTTCAATTCTGCCTTATGTGTTCGACATACAGTGAATGGAAATTCCGTTTCTCCCTGGCCAAGCAGTGCAAAAAAGACGTGTACAAAAAAGTGTACAAATAAAATATAAAGACTATACAAAAACTATCTAAGACAATATCTAAAAGCAGTGCAAAGAATAAATAAATAAATGTCTTAAAGGTCCCATGGCATGAAATTTTCACTTTCTGAGGTTTTTGAGCGTTAATGTGAGCTCCCCTACCCTTTTAGCCCCCCATGGCTAAAAGTTGCGAAATGTCTAAACTGAGCATTTGCGGTCCTTTTCTGCGTTACAAAAAACCAGTGCTCAAACGGGCGAGTTCGGACAAGGCACCTTTTTGACGTCAGATCGGCAAATGCAGCTCCAGCCCCTCCCTCTGTCTCTGCTCAGCGTCCCTGTATATCCCGCACATAGTGTTTGGACTGTGAATGCGCTACGCAATGCGAAATGCGTTTTTTTATTTGCCTGGAGGCACGTCCGAGTGTTTCTAGGCTCGCAAGTCCCTTACCCGACCCTCTGGACCTCTGAAATACCAGTGGTTTAATTTTATTTTCTGTGTAAATATGCTTTTTTTCATTGCAAAGTCTCTCATCTGTCTTCGTGCGTAAAACACGGAAGAGAGGAGACAGCTGCGCCGAGCTGCGCTGAGGAGCGGGGGAAACCCGGCCCCCCCGCTCCTTAGCCAATCTCTCTGTCCTTCTCATTTGCGCTGAAGCAGCAACACTCAGAATAAAGCATTTTAGACGCATATCTAGCCTCATGAAGACTGTCAGAGTCATATCTCATGCACTGAGTGTTGATTTTGAAGAAGGATTCATTTACAGTATTAGGGAACCATTAAGGAGCCATATAAAAGCATCAAGAAGTACCATGTCATGGGACCTTTAAAAGTGCAGTGTGCATCATAAATGTGCAGTGGAACATGCAGCACTAAAATGTGCAATAGAATGTGCATTGAAAATAAAGAGCTTCCTGACAGTCTGGTGGATGAAGCTGTTTGACAGTCTGGTGGAGTGGGCCCGGAGACTCCGGTACCTTCTCCCCGAGGGCAGGAGGCTGAAGAGGCTGTGTGAGGGGTGGCTCGGGTCACTCACAATGCCGGACGCTGTGCGGGTGAGCCGGGTGTTAAAAATGTCCAGAAGGGAGGGGAGAGAAACACCCAGCTGTATTCACTGTGCGCTGCAGGGCTTTCCTGTTCTGTTCAGTGCAGCTCTCGTACCACACAGTGATGCAGCTGGTCAGAACGCTCTCAATGGTGCCTCGGTAGAAGGTGGTCATGATGGGTGGGGGGCTCCAGCTCTCCTCAGTTTGCGGTGGAAATAGAGGCGCCTCTGAGCTTTCTTTGCCAGTGATGCAGTGTTCACTGTCCAGGAGAGGTCCTCACTGATGTACATAATCAGATGGATTCTCAAGTTTATGAATTCACACAAAAAATCTTCTTACTGGCAAGGCTCCCAGAAATGTGCATTACAGAAAAACTGATTTGCATCTTGACTGACTTTGATTATTGACACTCATAACACTGCCCCCTGTCTGTCAGCCCGGGTTGGTGTCTTCGGTGGAGCAGTTGCACAGGCTGGTGAAGCCCAGTGTGGACTATGTGTGTGGTGTGAAGTTCCCCTCTGGAAACTACCCTCCGTGTGTGGGGGATGAGCGGGACCTGCTGGTGCACTGGTGCCACGGCTCTCCGGGGGTGGTGTACATGCTGCTGCAGGCCTACAAGGTAATACCCAGAATACTGCATCAAATAATACTAGGTTTCCTACACAAAATGGGTAGAAAAATGGGTATGCTTAATACTTTCTAAAATACTGCACAAAGTATAAATGTGATTCAGTGGACGGGGTAGCAGCTTCATTTTGTGGCCTTGTGGAATGTAGGCATAATATGTGTTATGAAAAATAAATAAATACAGTAAAATAAATAAAATTATTAACATGTCTCAGCCTCCGTGCAGATATTACTGTTCCTCAGTGCAACATAATGGGGCATGCCGATGCAAACGATTCAGTATTTACTTAGACTTGGACAAACTTTATTGATCCACAAGGGAAATTGTTTTTAAAAGAAACAAGTTTAACTTAAAAAGGTAGTTGTTTAGAAACTATTTTTGTATTTCTTATTTTTTTACCTGGACAGAATTCGAGTTTCAGTCAAATTAAATTAAAGGTCCCATGGCATGAAATTTTCACTTTCTGAGGTTTTTGAACGTTAATGTGAGCTCCCCTACCCTGTTTAGGCCCCCCCCCCCCCCCCATGGCTAAAAGTTGCGAAATGTCTAAACTGAGCATTTGCGATCCTTTTCTGCGTTACACAAAAACAGTGTTCAAACGGGCGAGTTCGGACAAGACACCTTTTTGACGTCAGATCGGCAAATGCAGCTCCAGCCCCTCCCTCTGTCTCCGCTCAGCGTCCCTGTATATCCCGCCCATAGAGTTTGGACTGTGAATGCGCTACAATGCGAAATGCGTTTTTTTATTTGCCTGGAGGCACGTCCGAGTGTTTCTAGGCTCGCAAGTCCCTTACCCGACCCTCGGACCTCTGAAATACCAGTGGTTTAATTTTATTTTCTGTGTAAATATGCTTTTTTTCATTGCAAATTCTCCCATCTGTCTTCCTGTGTTAAACACGGAAGCGAGCAGACAGCGGTGCAGAGCTGCGCTTCCAGCGGGGGAAACCCACCCCCCCGCTCCTTAGCCAATCTCTCTGTCCTTCTCATTTGCATTGAAGCAGCAACACCCAGAATAAAGCATTTTAGACACATATCTAGCCTCATGAAGACTGTCAGAGTCATATCTCATGCAGTAAGTGTTGATTTTGAAGAAGGATTCATTTACAGTATTACCATTACCACAGTACCATGTCATGGGATCTTTAAGTATAATAAGAGGTCTAACCATATGACATAATGTATTGATTTACTGATTTATAAGTCAGTGAGGACAAGAGCTTGAAGCAGCTCTGTTTTTCTTTATATTTTTTCTAACAAAGAGCGAAAATAGTTGAAACTTGTTATTTTGTTTGGGATTCTTACTTAAAATATGGACTAAAACAGTGTGTGTGTGTAGATGAATATAGTACAAAAGAACATTGCTCCAGCTGGTGTTCATGTGTCTCTCCCTGTAGGTGTTTGGTGGCCCTGGTTACCTGGAGGATGCTCTGCAGTGTGGGGAGGTGGTGTGGAGGTACGGCCTGCTCAAGAAGGGCTACGGCCTGTGCCACGGAGCCGCTGGCAACGCCTACACTTTCCTGTCTCTGTTCCGCCACACGGGGGACCCCAAGCACCTGTACCGCGCCTGCATGGTGAGAGATAACTCAACAGCCTACTAATACTAGTAATGTCACGATACTAAAGTTTCAAACTCAAATTCGATACTAAAGAATAGACTCAGTATTCAGTACACATTCTGATACCATGATGATAATAAGAAACACAATTTATTTAGACACTAGAATGGGATTTTCAACATTAAATGCATTCAAGAAAGATTCCTGTCCTGTGAATGGGACTTTTTTCATACCGATACCTGCTCAAATGTGTATCTAATGTCAGTACTAGTTATAATGTTGATTAGTATCTGATATTCGATACTACAACCTTTCTAACCCACCTAACCCAAGCTTCTGAACCGTGCCTGCATAATGAGAGCAACCTCCACGTCCTGCTAACTAAAGATCTAGAATGATTGCAACAGAACGATAGTCTCACTCTCTCCCTCCTCTGTCTCTCCCGGTGTCTTTCACTCTCTGTGTTTCTCTCTATCCCCCTCTCCCTCTCTCCACAGTTTGCAGACTGGTGTATGAACTACGGCAGACACGGCTGTCGCACTCCTGACACTCCCTTCTCCCTGTTTGAAGGTAACGCTTTTTGGCCGCCGCATTACACAGTCCTGTCAGCTACACTGTTCCTCACATACAGCTCCAGGACCACAGCCACATCAGTATAAATGAGTACACGTAAAAATAAACGGGCAGGAATCACAGATATGTTAGGAGGATTTGGAGTATCAAACCAGCAGTGCGTTGGAGGCGAGTGAGAAAATGCATAGATAATTGATAATTGTTGCATTGTGTATAAAATGGTAAAGGAGAACTATGTAAGTTTTAGGTGGAGGATCTGAAATCTTAATGTTTGCACAAAATAGAGTAAAACTGCAATCTCCATGGAGACAAGCGGATGACTCCAACCAAGTAACAAGTCGTTTTGTTTTGTTTTTTAGATGAAAATGTTTGAATTGAATATATGAAGGGTAAAGATTATTATACAGTGTATGTTACTTTGTATAGAACGTGTGTAGAAAAATCACATAAATTCATATGTATAATACAGAAAATAAATACATCTTTAGTCTTACCAGCAAAACAAAAGCAGTTGTCACACATAGGCTGTTTTATGTCCAAATGGGAGTGTAACTCATGACTGGAACTGGACCAAACCAAGTCTGCAAATCAGATTGCTTGATTGATTGATTTGTATTTATTTCGAGTTTGTGCCAAGACAGAAACAATAATCATATATACATATTATATATACATTGTAAACAACAGAAAAGCACATTTCTCGAAAAGGAGTGGGAAGAAGGAAAAAATTCTATTAACCCGCCCCTATTTGTTACATAGTTTCAAAATTATGTGTTTGCTTATGTACATTGATCACATCTTTACAAATATCTACAGATTATACTTATTTTTTTATTTTTTATAATTTTTTTTTTGTTTTTTGTTTTGGATCACCAGTGCGGTCACTCACCCTTATACCACAAAAGCAAAAACTCTTTATAATTCCTTTTGAAGCTGTGAATATTTGGGCACTGCTTCAGGCCCCCCCCACCCCACCACACACACACACACACACACACAGATACACACTTTGCTTTTCCTGGTGGTTCTCACCTTCTTCATTTTAAATTTACCCCTTCCCCTTAATTCAGACCTGGGCATTTCAAGGCCCGGGGGCCAAATGCAGCCCTGACCGACCCGTGAAAGGTTCCTTGCAATTAAGAATATAAAACCTACTTAACCTACTTTCCAAATTGTACATAATGCAGTTGTACTGATGATCATCTGTCGGACGTGCTTCACATCTCCACCTCAAACTTGCAACCTGACTTTGATGCTTTTGTTAAAGCTCAACAGAGGCTAGATTTCTCTCACAGATCAAGAAAAAAACACTAAAACATGGTAACTTTGACTTTTTTTGTACACAGTTTGCCAGCTGGACAAAAAAATGTTGTGATATATCTTGTATTATATTTGGCGTCCAAAGACATTGTGGTGTCTTAATACAAAGTTAAAGTTAAGCAGTGTGGGGTTAATGTGACTGAAAAAGAGTTACAAATGTTTCACATTTACCATTGTTTTGAATTATTTTAGTTATTTTAGTTTTTGTAAAACCTCACGCTCTCATTACTTAATAATAACACAGAACTTACCAGCTTCTGTAAACAACGACATTTACTGATTTTAACGTAGAAATAAAATTAATAACCAGAGTAGACTTCAAACTTTTGGCCCGGCCCTCCACAATATTTTCTGCTTCTCATTTGGCCCCTGGGGAAAAATAATTGCCCACCCCTGCCTTAATTCATAATGTACTTCTTGTGTACTGAACAGTTTTTGAATATTGAACGGTAGTATACTTTTGTTTGCTTTATGCAAAAGCAAAGCAGTGTAGAATTTTACTAAATCAAAAATGTTTAATAATTCACACAACCTTCATTAGTGTAACACAATGTGATACACACATATGTACAGCAAGTTATGATTGTTATTCTATTAGTTCTTTCAAATGTTCTTATTGTTTTGTTTGTTTGTTTTGTTTTATTTTATTCTTTCTGCACCAGCTGTGGCAAGCCGATACCAGTTCTACAGCCCAACACAAGGGGGCAGCAGTTTACCACACGACTGTTTACACTACAAACGTGGACTTTAGAAATAATAATGTGGAGGTTATTATTTCAAAATGTGGACTTAAGAAATAATAACCTCCAATGGTTTTTAGTTATAGATTTATATTATCAAGTCACTAAACATGTGTTCTTTAAATCTTGAGTCAAATCTTTATTTTTTTTAAACTAGTTGAAAAAAAGAAAATACGTTAATTAAATTTAAAGGTGTACTATGCAGCTTTTTGTTGGGGGGAATGTTCCACTGTATGGCATCAAATGTAATATTTAAGCACTTACAGGTTTTTTTTTAAATAAAATACAATGAAAGACTACGAGCAGGGTCTCCTTTCCACAGATCTGACCTGTAATTCACTTGTCTTCAGATAGATCAATAGATATGTTTAATGCCGTACTACGAAACACTCCAGAAAAGTTGCAGTTAAGAGTGCTCCCTTGAAAATGTCTTTCGTAAAATGTATGTTTGTGTTTGTTTCCAGGTATGGCCGGTACCATCTACTTCCTGGCCGACCTGCTACAGCCAATGAGAGCAAAGTTCCCTGCGTTTGAGGTGTAAGCCGCTAAATACCCGCACCCGACAACAGACAACACGGACTAAACTATCAGACAGTTAAATAGTACTCAGATCAGTTTATGGGACAAAAATATTCAACTGAAATACTTTTGGTTTGGACTGATGCTTTATCGTATGTGCCATGTTCCTGCTCGTACTTCTCAAATTGGTATTACTAATACTACTACGTCTGCAGACTCAAAAATGTACTTCAAAAGTGCATGTATGTGTGTATACTTGCTGATTTTTGTAAATAGGTGAAATTCTAGTTTGGGCATGTTTTTATGTCGATGAAAACATATGGATGAAACATTTTGATTCTGAAACTCTATAGCACAAGGTTAAGTTATTGTATTTTGCGCTGTCTAAGCAAATAAATTAGACTTTGTAAAACTGTTAATGTGTAGTTTAAGTCTGTTTGAGAAATGTCTAGAGAACAAGCACCATTCCCTTTTATTTACATCTACTCTTTTATTATGTATCTCTTCGGAAAGGTTCATTTCTGATCTAGTCTTGGTTTAGACCCAGTGCGGACCTGACTTTGTGGCTTGGTTTAGTCCTGGTTTAGATCTGGTTTAGTGCTTTGTAGTCCTGGTTTATTACATTTTAGTCTTGGTTTAGACTGGGTATGGTCTTGGTTTAGTCCTGGTCTAGACCTGGTTTATCACTAGTTCTGGTTTAGACTATGTTTGGTCTTGGCTTAGTTCTGGTTTAGTCCTGGTTTAGACTTGGTTTAATCCTAGTTTAGACCTGGTTTAGGCTATGCTTGATCTTGGTTTAGTCCTGATTTAGTCCTGGTTTAGACTTAGATTATTACAAGTTTAGCCCTGGTTTAAACTAAGCTTGATCTTGGTTTAGTTCTGGTTTAGTCCTGGTTTAGACTATGCTTGATCTTGGTTATTTCTGGTTTAGTCCTAGTTTAGACTAGACCATGCTTGATCTTGGTTTAGTTCTGGTTTAGGCCTGGTTTAGACTATGCTTGATCTTGGTTTAGTTCTGGTTTAATCCTGGTTTAGACTATGCTTGTTCTTGGTTTAGTCCTGATCTAGTCCTGGTTTAGACTATGTTTGATCTTGGTTTAGTTCTGGTTTAATCCTGGTTTAGACTATGCTTGTTCTTGGTTTAGTCCTGGTTTAGACTATGTTTGATCTTGGTTTAGACTTGGTTTAGACCTGGTTTAGTCTTTGTTTAGACTATGTTTGATTTTGGTTTAGACCTGGGTTAGATCTGGTTTAATCCTGGTTTAGATTAGATTTGGTCTTGGTTTATCTTATCTTTTATATTTAAAGGCTTCATATTACACTGTCACACATATTTTATTCTTCTTGAGTCTCGTTTTTATTCACCTGTTGTTCTCATTCAGTTTTAAAGGTACAGTGTGTAGGATTCGTGGCGCATAGGTGGTGTAGGTACCATGCACTTCCTCTTTTGGCTACGGCAGACCTTGAGGGTCACCCGGGCGCGCCGTAACGCGGACAGCTCGCGTACCCGCGCGCACCCGGCGCTGTGTGAGCTCTCGCCGACAACTACGGTATGAATAAAATGCGGTCCCGTTCACTGTTTTTTTTTTTCTTTTCGCATGAAAACACACATTCCCGATCGTGTACCATGACAATCTACACATCAAATGAAACCTTACAGTCTCCTCTTTTTGACTATGCAATTCATTTCCCGGCACAACAATCACTCCCTGAGCACATGGGGCTTTTATACGGAAAAGCACAAAACGAGGTTTGTTACTTAGCTTACCTTTGAAGGCTCTGGACAGGTCAAACTCTGTATTTCACCATAAACTTGGTCTCAATCTGTCCGTAAGGATCCAGCGAATAAAATCCAGTAAAACAATTTAGTCCAAAATACGTGTTAGATCCATTACGACGTGTGATCCGGCAGCATGCTTGTCGTTGTTTACCCAAAACCACAAGCCTTGCCGAAGGCGAAGGCGGAGCCCAAATGTCCTTCTGCGGCTCTCGTATTCAAAATGGCTGCCTCTGCATGGGGAAGATCCCCCTTTTATGTGACTATATCTAAGTCCAAAAGAATACTTTGATTTCATGATGGAAGTGAAAAGGCTTGGAAAACAATGTATTTTTGAATGGGTATCTTCAATTTCAGTAATTAATGGGTAAAAATCTTGCACACTGTCCCTTTAATTTAGTCCAGACTTAGTCCTGGTTTAGTCCTGGTTTAGTCCTAGTTCAGTCCTTTTGCTGTCTTCATTTTGCCAAGAAAAAATCCTGGTTTGGCCCTTGTTTAGTCCATCTTTAGTCCTGGTTTAGCTCTAATTTAGTTTTGGTGTAGTCCTTACATTCTCATTATGATGTGGACCCTTTGAGGCCTTTATATTGTAGCTGTAGTTTGTTACATATAAACCTAATAAACCTATACAATATTTGAAAATATATATTGTTTTGAAAGTACTGTACATGAGTTTTTACTTATTACATTGCTTAGCTTGTCTGTTCTGGTTCCTGCGTGTACCGTTTAATATTTTTTAGCTGACAGGCGTCCACCAGAGCTCAAGGTTTTTCTGAACAGGTGCTGGGCCTCTTTTACTGCGGCCATCTTGAACTGACCTGGTCCTTCTTCCTCCTGACCTCTGCAGCTGTAAGGTATTTTCTCACACAACTGCCCTCAGTGCATATGCTTTTAGTCTCATACCTTTCCTGAGCAGCTTTAGAATGATCTGGAGCTGGATCAGAACAAGTATAAGAGCACATAGACGAGTATACGCCCCTGGACCACTCTGGAACCTACTGGACCACTGACCTTTATACAGATATAAGGCCACATGGGAATAGAAAAGAAAGTACTATGATTAAATGTTAAAAATCACATTTATCTAAGTAAAGAATGTTTTTATTTTTATTATTGTGGTATCAGAACCAGTATTGAGTCTATTCAGTCTATTCGTTAGTATTGAAAATAAGTTTGAAATTTTGGTATTGTGACAAACACTAAGATAGAAAAGCCAAATATAAGTGGAGTAGAAGAACCATAAATTCAAAATAATATATTCATGTTTTTTACAAAAAACAAAACAAAAAAACAGAAAAGACCATTTGTTTCTAAAATTACTTATTTATTACTTATTTATTTACAGTTAATGAGACTCAAAACATAAAACAAACTTAATAAATTAATACTAAATGTTTTCAAATAATTGTCTTTAAAATATAAAAACATAAATAAAGAGCAGTGTAAGAAACAAATACACTACAGGTACAAGTAAAAAAATAAGTTTTCTGAGGTTCTACATGCTTTTACATAGAGAAGCAGGAGATATCACTAGGCCAAGATACAAGTCAGATCTGTGGAGAGGCAATCCCGCTTCCCACTCATAGTAAGAACGCATGATTTTTAAACAAACACCTGTAGTTGAATAAATGCAAGTCAGATGTTGAATGTCATACTGTGGAACAATCTGGGTAAACCAATAATATCGCCATGCTATACTACATACTACAAATCCATACAGTACTTTTTGTAGAGAAACATTTTGTTACAAATAAGAGAATGTACCACCACTGTCACGTGAGAGCATTTCCATCTTAACGCCACTAATCACTCCTTTGAGGACGTACAGATCTTAGCCAGAGGAAAGAATTTATTTGAGAGGAGAGTTACACTGTTTTTGCCTTTTACAGAATGTGTAAACAAATAGGTGTGCTAGTTGCAGTGTTTTTAGCTCCTTCCTTCAGGCAGATATAAAGCACTTTCCCCCAGCGCCTGACCAGAACTGAAGAAGCAGTTTGCATGAGCGGTGAAAGGTTTGTCCTTTGTCTAGTTTACAGATGTGATTTTTTCTTATTTTTTCTTTTTCACTTAAAAGACCACAAATGAAATATTTTATTTTATTATTATTATTTAATTACTTTATTTACATGCTTTTGTTACACTGCCTGACAAAAGTATTAGGTCGATAGCCTTAGTCTAGTCCTGATTTAGACCTGAGTTAGACCTACACTGCGATGAGTCCCCATTTTTGCAATAATATGCCTTTACACATGATGAAATTTGCTTTAATATATAAATAAATTGATTTGTTGTCATTACCAATACGTCTTGTTATCATTATTTATGAAAGTTCAGAAATACACAATTGTCAGGCAGTGTATGTAAATCATGTAGAATTTGAATTTATTTGTATTTATTTTATTTATATTTGTGACGCAGGGTCTATTTTACTGTAATTACGATGGCGTAGTCAGAAGGATGTTTTGATTATTTAATTAAGGAAGTTCCCAAAAGACAGTTTGACGAGTGCTATATACACAAGACAGTGAAATAAAAAAAAGATATTTACAATATATACACACACAACCGCAGAGATCTGCTCCATAAATCATAAGCTCTGCTGTTACCTTCTCTGTACAGCTCCAAGTCCAGACTGACTGAGGTAGGGAGAGTGGCCCCCTTTTATCCACCAAGGCTCCTCCCCCCAGCCAATTAATACAAAAATACTAGGTTTTCCCCATTAAAACCCATTTAACAATAATAACAAAAATATAGAAAATACATTGAAATACAGTGTGCAACATGGCCATGTCCCTGCACCTGTATCAGCACCAGTAATAGTAACATTGATAAATTTCTTATATTTCTCATGATGTCACTGTGACGTAAGATGCCATTATCCCGCGCATGACGAAATAAAACGGAAGTACGATCGGCGCTCGGTTTGACAGTGAGCGTTGTGAATGGGAGATGGATACTTGTTTGGAGTTTAGTGTAAAACAAAGTTATGGACGTGAAGGATTCAACAGCGGACTTGTGTGCACCCAAGACTACTGCGGTGGTGAACGGACCGAAAATATATAGCAGCAAACAGCGTGGACAGATGGAAAGTGGGACACGGAGCGCAAAACAGCGAAATGAATGAAACCGGGTGAGCGGCGAGCGCGGGCTGTCTGGAGGTACTTAAGTGAGCGCGGTCTTTGACGGAGCTACTCCGTCACACCATTCTCCTCCTCCCCAAGGCTGACAAAGCCTTGGCAATCTGGAAAGATAGTCTGCGACCAAGTTGGACTTTCCAGATCGATGTCGGACCATAAACTTGAAGGGCTGCAGTGACAGGTACCAACGGGTCAATCGGCTGTTGTGATCCCTCATTGAATTAATCCAGGTGAGAGCTCGATGGTCCGTCTCCAGATCAAACTCTCTCCCAAGCAGGTAGTACTTGAGACTCTCCAGAGCCCACTTAATGGCCAGCCCTTCTTTTTCGACTACCGAATATCTGGACTCTCTGGGCAGAAGTTTGCGGCTCAGGTACAAGATGGGTTGCTCGGCTCCGGACTCGCCCTGGGCAAGGACTGCTCCCAAACCCACCTCAGAGGCATCGACCTGTACAAGGAAGCGGCGGCTGAAATCAGGACTGCGTAGCACTGGGGATGAGCAGAGAACAGTTTTTAGGGTGTTGAAGGCCTTTTCACATTCTTCAGTCCATGTCACTGGGTTTTTCTGTTGTTTTGTGGTTAGGGCTGTGAGTGGTGCTGCAACAGTGGCAAACTGGGGAACAAATCTCCGATACCATCCAGCCAGGCCCAGGAAGGATCGCACCTCCTTCTTGGTTTGCGGACGAGGGCACTTCTGGATAGCTTCCACCTTATCCATCTGCGGTCGCACCTCTCCTCTCCCTAGCTGGTAGCCCAGATACCGGGTTTCGTGGTGGGCCCACTCACACTTGGCCACATTCAATGTGAGCCCAGCGGCTTGAATCTTCCCCAGGACTGCTTTTAGGTGCTGGACGTGCTGCTCCCAAGTCTCACTAAAGATCACCACATCATCCAGGTAAGCGGCACTGAACTCCTCACAGTCCTGTAGCACCCTGTCCATGAGTCGCTGGAAGGTTGCTGGGGCACCATGCAAGCCAAAAGGCATAACAGTAAATTGGAATAGTCCTGCTGGTGTTCTGAAGGCCGTGTAGGGTCGGCTGGATGCTTCCAGGGGTACCTGCCAGTAGCCTTTGCACAGGTCCAGTGTGGTGATGTATGCAGCAGATCCAATTCGATCCAGGAGGTCATCAATCCTTGGCATAGGGTAAGCGTCAAACTCTGAGATGGAGTTGAGTTTGCGGAAATCTATGCAAATGCGCAAGGACCCATCCTTTTTAAACACGATGACAACTGGACTGCACCATTCTGATGTTGAGGGCTCAATAACTCCAAGCTCCAGCATCGACTCGATCTCTTGACGCAACTGTGCCACCAACTGCTGAGGGACACGGTAGGGACGTTGACGAATGGGCCTCTGGTCCTTCAGCCGAATCACATGTTCCATCAGAGTAGTCTTGCCGGGTTTTGCAGCAAACAACACAGGCATGTCTCTGAAAATCTTTAGAAGATCGGCAGCTTGGTCTGCAGAAAGGTGCGCTGTGCGAGGTTCGGAGGCTTGGCGGACTATGGGAACACCGGGATCCTCCTCCTCTTCTACGTCCACCTGTCTCACCAGCAGTGCTGCCTCACGAGCCACAGTGGATGGTTCCTTCCATGCCTTCAACAGATTTATATGATAGATTTGCCGGGATTTCTTTTTGTCAGGGTGGTATTTCATATGTGACCGGACCCATCTTCCTTGTGACCGTGTACGGGCCTTGCCACTTTGCTAACAACTTGCTGTTGGAGGAAGGGAGCAAAAGAAGAACTTTTTGGCCTGGCTGGAAGTCTCTCTGTCTGGCCTGTTGGTCATACCAGGATTTCTGCTTCTTCTGGGCCTCCCTCAGGTTCTCTTCAGCCTCATCCTGGTACCTGGACAGACGGTCCCTCATCTGGAGCACATACTGGACAATCCCCTGCTCACTGGACCTGGCTTCTGTGGCGGTCCATGCTTTACCCAACAGGTCCAAGGGTCCTTGAACGTCCCACCCGTATAGGAGCTCGAAGGGTGAAAATCCAGTTGAGGCCTGGGGTACCTCCCGGTAGGCAAAAAGGACGAATGGCAACCATCTGTCCCAGTCCTTTCCAGTGTCACTCACAAACTTCTGAAGCATCCTCTTCAGAGTCTGGTTGAACCTTTCAACAAGGCCATCAGTTTGGGGATGATATGGTGTGGTTCGCAGGGCTGTGATCCCTAGCTGCTTGTGAAACAACTGCAAAAGACGAGATGTGAAATTAGTCCCTTGATCGGTCAGGATTTCGTCTGGGATCCCAACTCTGGAGAACAACTGAACCAATGCACGGAGGACAGCTGGGGCAGTGATTGTGCGGAGTGGAAAGGCTTCGGGGTATCTGGTGGCATAGTCACAAATTACAAGAATATACTGGTGACCTCGGGCACTTTTGACTAATGGGCCAACAATGTCCATGGCTATCCTACGGAAGGGTGTGGAGATGATTGGTAGTGGTTGGAGAAGGGCTCGCTCAGACTTTCGGGTTGGGGCGGTCTTTTGGCAAATAGGGCAGGTGGTGCAGTATGCCTGAATGTCCTGATACATGCCGGGCCAATAAAACCGAGCACTAATGCGCAAGTATGTCTTATGGCGGCCAAAATGCCCAGCCCATGGAAGTGTGTGTGCGACGCGCATGACCAACTGTCTACAAGGTGCAGGGACAACAAGGCGTTTCTGAGCATTGTCATAGACATACAATACCCCATCAACCTGACAGAACTGTTCTTTTCCCGTTACCTTAACATTACAATTAGCATTGGCATTGAGTTTATCAAAACAGGTTTTCAGGGTCATATCCTGCCTTTGTAGTTCTGCAATATTCCCTGGCACCTTCCATAGTTCATCCACATCCAAATTCCGATCTTGACTATTTGGCATAAGCTGTTTTTCATAACGCCTCTGGCGTCTAGACTTTCTAGCCCCCTTTGTTCCCCCTTCACACAGACCATCGTCTAGGTCAGGCAAGGGTTCAACACCAGTTTTGGCCTGGGACCTAGTCACCACTGGACATGTAATATTACCCGACACATTAGTCACCTTTGAATCACACAAAACATTACATTCTTTCCCCTGTAAAAGATCCAGCAGTACAGGTAAGTCAGTTCCAAGGACAAGTTCAACAGGTAAGTTCTTTACCACCGCTACAGTCATTAAATATGGTTGGTCATCTATCATCACCGTTACTTCCGCTTTCGGGTATGCACGGCTATCACCGTGGACACACACAATGTCAGTTTTTAGCCCATAATCCACCAAGTTCAAAGGCACATAGCTCTCCTTCACTAAAGAAGTGAAACTGCCACTATCCAACAGTGCCGTCACCGGCTGGCCATTTAAAGTCACTGTTTTTAAAGTACGCTCCTTCAGGCCATGACTGCCAAACAGTTCCCCCTCCTCACGGGGCGCATAGCAGGCACCAGTGAGTTTGTCTTTGCGTACTGGACACACAGACGCTTTGTGACCCTGCTGCTGACAGTAATAGCATATGAATGGCTTACCGGTTGCTGGTTGAGTGGTGGCGGAGCTAGGAGTACCTCGATAATCATGGCTACCTTCTCTGGTCTGCTGAGGTGGTGGTGGATGTCGCGATGACCTTGGTGTTGAGGTGGTGAAGCGCGGAGGTCCCCCTCGACGAGCATTCTGGTGCTGCAATGCCAACTTTGCTGCAGTCAGGCCGTCCTCAGGTTCATGCTCCCGGACCCAGGTGCGGACATCAGCTGGCAGAACACGAAGAAGTTGCTCCAAGATGATTAGTTCTCCAATTTGCTCTTTGGTGAGTTGCTCCGGACGAACCCACCTCCGGTACAGGCTTTTGAGGCGATGGTATGTTTCAGTGGGGGTCTCTCCTAATGGGACAGTGGGACAACGGAACTGTTGCCTGTAGGTTTCCGGGGAAATGTCGAATTTTTCCAATAAAGCTGCTTTTAAATCCCTATAGCAGTGGGCTTCATCCTCGTCCATGGCCGTGTAGGCTTCCAACGCTTTCCCTGACAGGAGTGGCACAAGGCGGCACGCCCACTCAGTTTCTGGCCATTTCCACGTCTTTGCGATCCTCTCAAACCGCAACAAGTAATTTTCAATATCCTCCCCACTCTGGTATGGAGGAATCTTCGGCTCCACACTGTAAGATCTCCACTCCAGTGAACGCGCTAAATCCAGTCCACTAGGGTCTTCTGGAGGCCGGTGCAACGTCGTCGACTCCTCCTGAGGTCGCCTAGAAGGTGCAGGGGTTGGCAGCGCAAACCGTGGGCTGGGGCTGCCCTGGCTGTAGATCTCCTGATCCCCAGACCTGGCAGGAGAAGGTGAGCGCAGCGTTACACGGAGGTTGCGCATCTCCTTGAGCAATCCCTCCTCTCTCTTCTGCTGGCCCGCCATAAAGTCTCTCATCAGGCCCAAGAGTTCCCCCATAGGTTGCACCGCAGCGCCTTCTTCATGGAGTGACTCTCCTGCTCCATCCTCAGCCGCATACTCCTCTTCAAACTTCCTCTGGGAACGGAGACCTTTCCTCTTTCTTCGACTAGCCATCCCACTTCTGACACCATATGTGACGCAGGGTCTATTTTACTGTAATTACGATGGCGTAGTCAGAAGGATGTTTTGATTATTTAATTAAGGAAGTTCCCAAAAGACAGTTTGACGAGTGCTATATACACAAGACAGTGAAATAAAAAAAAGATATTTACAATATATACACACACAACCGCAGAGATCTGCTCCATAAATCATAAGCTCTGCTGTTACCTTCTCTGTACAGCTCCAAGTCCAGACTGACTGAGGTAGGGAGAGTGGCCCCCTTTTATCCACCAAGGCTCCTCCCCCCAGCCAATTAATACAAAAATACTAGGTTTTCCCCATTAAAACCCATTTAACAATAATAACAAAAATATAGAAAATACATTGAAATACAGTGTGCAACATGGCCATGTCCCTGCACCTGTATCAGCACCAGTAATAGTAGCATTGATAAATTTCTTATATTTCTCATGATGTCACTGTGACGTAAGATGCCATTATCCCGCGCATGACGAAATAAAACGGAAGTACGATCGGCGCTCGGTTTGACAGTGAGCGTTGTGAATGGGAGACGGATACTTGTTTGGAGTTTAGTGTAAAACAAAGTTATGGACGTGAAGGATTCAACAGCGGACTTGTGTGCACCCAAGACTACTGCGGTGGTGAACGGACCGAAAATATATAGCAGCAAACAGCGTGGACAGATGGAAAGTGGGACACGGAGCGCAAAACAGCGAAATGAATGAAACCGGGTGAGCGGCGAGCGCGGGCTGTCTGGAGGTACTTAAGTGAGCGCGGTCTTTGACGGAGCTACTCCGTCACAATATTAATTTCTTGTATTGTATGTGCTTACCGTGTATTTTTCGGATTATTCGGCATCAACAATAAGCTTGTCCTAAGCTTGACTATTTTTTTTTTCTTCTTTTTGTTGTAGAATATTTGTTTTAAACTGAAAATGTCAATAAGGAAAATGATTTTAAAAAATAAGACACTAAGACGAATGAAAAAACACAACTCCTTGAACTTAAAATAAAATTTAAAAACATGTTGCTCAAATTAAGAGGAAAAAAAATGTCATATTTTTTCTTATACAGTGGTACCTCATCTTACGAATGACCCAACAAACGAAAATTGCAAGTTACAAAACGCCTTCACGGTAAATTTTGGTCTCTAGATACGAAAGAAAATTCAAGTTACGAAACGCGAAATCTCAAAAATTAATTTAATGCGCGCTCAGATGCACGCTCAGATGCACGCCCTGAAACGTAAATACACTTTATCAACACACACGGGGTTAGGTTCCAGAGGTGGCCCGCGGTGGGAGAGGTCCACGAGGTAGGACAACTTTGTATTTTGCAATTGTTCTACATGTTTTAGGGCTGTAAATGCCTCACCACACCCATTCTACGCTTTTCTCAGACTGGAGTTGGGCTTTTCTCGCATTTCTCTCTCGTTTGAACACTCGAACTTTCATAGATTTTCAATGGAATGTGTTGATAGTGAAGCGTGGGGGGGCACGGCTCAATATAGCGCCGAACGCGCGAGGGGAGTGGAGACACAGGATTACTATCGCAACAACACATCATCAGTAGGGTAAAACTCACCTGTCTCACGACGGTCTAAACCCTGCTCACGTTCCCTATTAGTGAGTAAACAATCCAACGCTTGGTGAATTCTGCTTCACAATGATAGGAAGAGCCGACATCGAAGGATCAAAAAGCGATGTCGACACAGCGGGCGCCGCGGCGCCGTGTCACGGTCCGTCCCTCCCCCTCGGGGCCGCGGGCCCGCGCGGCTCGGCCCGCCCGCGCGGCTCACAGTGTCAGCCCCCCGGCTCTGGAAATCACATAGAACCAGAGCCCGCCCCGAGCAAGACCCCGCGGTCTTTCCCGCCGATAGAGCACCTTTCTCGGCCTGTTAGCTCACAGTGTCAGACCCCCGGCTCTGGAAGTCACATAGAACCAGACCCCGCCCCGCTCTTAAAGAGCCCCGCTGAAAGAGCGTCTTTCTCGGCCTCTTAGCTCTATAGCGCGGAACGCGCAAGGAGCGCGGAGACACGAGCACCGCGCTCCTCCAACGGCACTGCCATGTCCCGGGATAATCCTGGTTTAGTCCAGGTCCAGTCCAGGTTTAGACCTGGTTTGGTTCTGGTCTAGACCTGGTTTATTCCAATCAGGACGCAGAACACAAATGTTACACTATAAAAAAAAAAAGCTACACTATAAAAAAAAAACTTGGAACGGATCAGGCCTTTTCCATTGAAATAGCTACTCAACTTACGAAAAATTCACGTTACGAAACCACTTCTGGAACAAATTAATTTCGTAAGGTGAGGTACCACTGTATAACGATATGTCATATATTATTTTACATGACATTGTACTCATGTCAAGATAACATACTCAAGTCATTTCTTTCTTCTAACCTATATTATTTTTTACTCTGCACCCCTTATGTGTATTTCAAATCTCAGTCACCATTCATTTTAAATACCTTATCAAATCCTAACATCAGTCGTGACATGTCCTCTAGCGCCCATTGTCTCTTATAGTCCATATTTAAAACCCTGGCTCTCTCCCTCTCCCAAATAAGGCTTACGTAACTCTCCCATGGGTGCTGCGAGCGACACAATGGCACGACTCTTTTTTAAGCCCCCTGCCCATATTTCTTTAAGACGCGCTGCCTGTCAGGGGGTCCCAAGGGTGGGGCTGGGGGTCCTGAAGGTGGTGTGAGTGGGGGGTGGAGAGGGGTAAGGGGATACAGCAGCTCAGAAACGCAACACCATCCAGCTAGAAGAGACTGGGGTAAAAATAGTGATCATCTGCCCTAAAGAGGGGTGGGGGGTTTGAAAAGACAGTCTGTACAACATGTCTGAGGGGTATGGGTAGAAGAGTTGTGGTTGTCATGGTTACACAAGGGTAGTTTTTTGGAAATGTATGCTGATTTGGATTTTTTGCGTAAATGTTTTTAAGTGTTGCATTGGGTATCTAGTGTATTCTGATTTTAGTTCTGCTTTAGTCCTGGTTTAGACCTGGTTTAGTTCTGGTTTAGACCTGGCTTAGACCTCGTTCAAACTGGTGTATTCACAGTCTACCAGTCTTCTGTCATTTCCATGGAGATATTATGGCTTTACCCTCAAAACTCCATAATATGGCATTAAACGTACCTTATTCAATTACAAATTTGTTTACTGCTGAAAAATATAGTTCAATTAAATAAAAAATAAAAAAACATTACTTTTACTGTGGAGGGTTGCCTCTCCACAGAGCTGACCTGTAACTTAGTGGCACCAACTGCTTGTTTCCATGGAGATAGATACAGTAGGTTTAATGCCATGCTGTGGAACATTACATTATAGACAAGGCATAACTTATCCATGGAGAAGAGCAGGTGGTGGACCCAAGGTTTAATCCTCATTTAGTCCTGGTTTAGTCCTTCTGTAGTTCTGGGTTAGTCCTGTCTTATTTTTAATCTTGGTTTTCTGGTTCTGTCTTATTCCTGGTTCTTTCCTACATTAGTCCTGGCTTAGTTCTGGCTTAGTCCTGGTTTAGCCCTGATTTACAACCAGTGAGTTAAGTTTTCGTTTAATCTTTGTTTAGGCCTGGTTTAGGCCTGATTTAATCCTGGTTTACACCTAGTTAGTTAAGTCTTTGTTTATTCCTGATTTAGTCCTGATTTAGTCTTGGTTTAGTCCCCGTATAGCCTTGGTTGGCTTGGTTTAGTTCTGGCTTAGTCCTGGTTTAGCTCTGATTTAGTCCTGTCTTAGGCCTGTTTTAGTCCTGGTTTAGTCCTGGTTTACACCCATTTAGTTAAGTCTCGGTTTAGTCCTGGTTTAGTCCCGGGATAGCCTTCGTTGACGTGGTTTAGTTCTGGCTTAGACCTGGTTTAGTTCTGATGTAGTCTTGTTTTAGGCATGTTTTAGTTCTGATTTAGTCCTGGTTTAGTCCTAGTTTACACCCATTTAGTTAAGTCTTGGTTTAGTCCTGATTTAGTCCAGGTTTAGTCCTGGTTTAGTCCCGGTATAGGTATGGTTGGCTTGGTTTAGTTTTGGTTTAGACCTGGTTTAGTCTTCTATTCACAGCCATATCTTTCCTTATTATAGTCTTGTATTGAATAGCATTTTTTGTTTAAAATTGTAGTTTTATTTACTATATAATTCTGTACAGTAACTTAACGGGTGAAGTTGTACATTAAACTCCAACTTACTTTTTTTTTAATAGCAGTGATGACAAGACGGGTTTAGTCCACTGGCACAGAACACACGAGCACCATCCATACCACATTTCACAATAAAATGTTGCTCATTTTAATTTCAAAATCCAAGATATTTTTTGGCATCGAGGTTCAACAGGATCATAAAAATACACGGGCTGCCTGGCATGTTTTTGTGAGCCAGTTGTGTGTGTCTAACTGTAATAGTTGTCATAGCAGTGCCCACGGCATAAGCCAGAGCTATTCAGAGTCATGTTTACTCACACGTGTCTATTACAAAACGGTTTAGTATTTCAAGTTAATTAATTTAGCTGATCTTGTATAATTAAAATGTATTTGATTGTCACAGAGTTAATTAAAGAGGGGGGTTTCCTATGGGGTCTATAAGAATGGTTTGAATAGGGCCTGGGAGAGATCACTAAATTACTCAAATATGCATGTTTTCTTCTGATATGTTTGGTCATGTTATGGTCATGAGCTTTGGGTAATGACCGAAAGGACGAGATCGCGGATACAAGCGGCCGAAATGAGTTTCCTCCGTAGAGTGGCTGGACGCACCCTTAGAGATAGGGTGAGGAGCTCAGTCACGCGGGAGGAGCTCGGAGTAGAGCCGCTGCTTCTCCACATCGAGAGGAGCCAGCTGAGGTGGCTCGGGCATCTGTTTCGGATGCCTCCTGGACGCCTCCCTCGGGAGGTGTTCCGGGCATGTCCCACCGGGAGGAGGCCCCGGGGAAGACCCAGGACGCGCTGGCGGGACTATGTGTCCTGGCTGGCCTGGGAACGCCTTGGGGTCCCCCCGGAGGAGCTGGAGGAAGTGTCCGGGGTGAAGGAGGTCTGGGCGTCCCTGCTTAGACTGTTGCCCCCGCGACCCGGCCCCGGATAAGCGGAAGAAAATGGATGGATGGATGGATGGATAAAACTCCCTCTTTAAATAAAAAATATTTGAAGTAACACTATACAATTTACTTTTTATGTTCCTTTAGTTGCAGATTGATGTGTGTTTTCTCTGTTACTTTGGGTTTGAGGCGGAGGACATGAGGTGAACTGTGCCTGGATAATGGCTGGTGAGTTGCAGACATCAGACATGACACTAACAAATGTACTCTGACTTGATTAGAGCGTTTTCACATGACATCATAATCCAGAAGTCTGCCACCTTGGAGATATTCAAAACACCGTGAACAGTGCACTTATGCCGCAAAGTAAAAAAAAAAAAAAGCAAAATGGTCAACTATTGTCGGGTCCTAGGCTGTCACAATAGATCGGACGGAGAAAAACACCTGCAGTTCTATCGTTTATCTAAAGTAGTGACCAGCCAGGGTGAACAGACAGAGCAATTATCAAAAGAAAGGAGGCGATAGAACTTGGATGGGAAAAATCTCGACAACATTCGTATATGCTCAGCTCATTTCACAGCCGGGAGGTATTTCATAACGTGCATTGTGATTGCTATCATTATTTTTAATTTGTTATTATTTAGGCCCATGCATCAGTAACTTATTAAACTTTGTTAGTTGTACTTGTACATGTTCATTTGCTTCATTAGCCCCTACAGTAAATTGTATTACAATA
Source organism: Paratrypauchen microcephalus (assembly GCA_036785185.1). Lineage (NCBI taxonomy): Eukaryota > Metazoa > Chordata > Actinopteri > Gobiiformes > Gobiidae > Paratrypauchen > Paratrypauchen microcephalus. The sequence continues at coordinate 1,236,473 of JAVJIX010000147.1, read as the reverse complement.
TTAATTTAATCTTTGCAAAATGTGAATAATAAAAAGCAATATACTCGTACTTAAACACGTTACACCTGTGATACAAAAATGCCTACCTTTGCCATCACAATGTGCTTGTCTCCAATTTTCCACACTTTGGGTTCTCGTACCAGCCACAAACAAACTGGTTGTTGCCTCCAGACTTTTAGAGCTCTTAAGGTCTTGTGTTGTATAAGGGCTTGGGGAGAAAAGCAGGTAGTTGACAATATCGAGAGAGCTTACAGCAGCAGAATCCATCTCGTATGGATCTTCTTGCCCAATTCGTTTGAACGCTCCTTTTCTTTGGCATCCAACTTATCTCTGTACAACTGGTCAACTGTATCAGAAGTTTTGGATTCCGATGTGGAAGGTTTATCGTGAAATTTTGATTTTTTTTTTCCCTGCATGGTTGCTATATACACGTGTTTAATTTTGAGTGCGCAATATCTCCAAGCTCCAAGATAGCGCCACATCCAGGTGATCGTCCTGTTTTTCCGGGTTCGTGAAAATGCTCTATAGAAAAACTTTTTTTTTTTTTCCCCTCACTGTAATCCCTCGGTGGTCACTTTTAAGAAATGACCAAGAAAGTATTTGAGCTTTTGGTCTTATTGGTTGATCTTTTGGTCTTATTGGTTGAGACAGGTTGGGGGTGTGATTACAACTCACACAGATGATTTAAATGAATTGAAAGATGTTAAAGTTCTTAAGGGTGTGGATCATCTATTCCAATCTGAAGAGGCTTTTTACTGAAATGATCTGCATCCAACTTCTTTGTAGATTCGGGGAACAGAAAAAATGAGACAGCGGGCACTTCTAAGTGAATATGACGATGTTACTGGGACTAAATATTGATTAATTATGCATGTGGTTTATATAGCTCTTTTTTTGGACACTCAAAGATCCTTTACATTGCAGGTGGCTGATTTCTGTGTTCGATCCCCGGGTTGTTAGGGCCTTTCTGTGTGGAGTTTGCATGTTCCCATGTCTGAGTGGGTTTCCTCCAGGCACTCCCCCATCAACACAAAAACAATCCTCCAGTTGAGGTCCTGACCAAGCCTAGCAATAAGATCACAGAGATGGGTCCCCAGACGCCCCATTTGCTGCCCACTGACAGGATGGGTGAAATGCAGGGAATATATATTCAACTTTACATAACTACTAAATCCATCAACTCCACAACTCACTCTTCCCTCACCCACTGCCTCACCAAAATCAAAACGTGGATGCAACACAATTTCCTAAAACTGAACTGTGACAAATCTGACTTAATCATTATTGGCCCCAAAAACATTACCATCCATTCCATCCAAGACAACACAACCCTCACTCCATCCCCACTCATCCGAAACCTTGGCATTCTTTTTGACACCACACTTTTATACCAAGAACACATAAACGACATAACCCGGACTGCTTTCTTTCATCTCAAAAACATTGCACCATCTGCCGAAACTCTCATTCATGCATCCATCACCTCTCGAATCGACTACTGCAATAGCTCTATGGTCTACCCTCCAAAACTCTCAATAAACTCCAACACATCCAAAACTCTGCTGCCCTCCTCCTCACCCACACCTGCTCCCGAGACCACATCACTCCTGTGCTTCAAAACCTCCACTGACTCCCCATCCCTCAGCGCATCCAATTCAAAGTCCTCCTCCTGACCCACAAAGCCCTCCATAACCTGGCCCCATCATACCTCTCTGACCTCCTGCACTGCCACACCCCATCCCGCTCTCTCCGTTCTTCAGACGCCAACCTCCTGTCCCTCCCCTACAGGACCAAGCTCCGAACCTGCCCCCACCCTCTGGAACTCACTCCCACGACCCATCCGTGACTGCTCTGACCTCCCCACCTTCAAAAAACTGCTCAAGACTCACCTTTTTAAAACTGTTTTAATGTTTCATAATGTTTAATGTTTGTTTGTCTATTGTTTTATTACTGATTTAACCTTCTGTACAACGTCTTTGAGTGTCTTGAAAAGCGCTTTATAAACAAAATGTATAATAATAATAATAATAATAATTTTCCTACAGAAAAAAAAAATACTCATTCACTCCAAACTTGGTGGTATTAAGATACTGTTGTAGCCACAGCTGCCCTGGGGCAAATAAAGCAGGTAGGTATAAAGCACAAGGTAGACAGCTGAACATGCAGAATTTATCCAGTGAGATCATTAGCTCCTTTAAATCCAGGTAATATGTTTTTGTCTGTCTTGACAAATTTACATTCAAGAACAGAATCTCTTCAATTTAGCACATCATAAACTTTAACCTGAGGGCAATTAAACGTCTCACTGGGAGCCATCATTCAGAATCTCCATAAACGCTATAATGTTTTGCTCCCTTTAAACTTATCTGTAGTCATAAATCACACCGTCTCGTCTCCTTATAGTTGAGCTCCACAGTAAAAGCCCGTGATCGCACCTGAGGCGTCAGCACCCTGGAGAGCTCTTGTTTAGTCTGCTCCTATCGTCATAAAGGATTCAGTTCAACACCAGTGACGATATACTGCCCCCCTGTCTCTGGAGGGGCATAAGCTTTTTATCGTTTAGATTAGAGCTTTAATGAGAGTTCAGAATGATAGCCTACTCCGTTTGACATGGACTCCGTTTGACATTGACTCTGGAAAGACATTGGATCAGTTTTGTAATTGGGTCAAAAATACAGACATTTACATAATTGAATTGCTCTTTTCTTTGATACTGTACAGTGACATCATACTGGGGGTGCTCTTCATGTGTGTGTATGGTGGACTGTTCATCAGTTACCATGGCGACACAATGCACACATTAGCAACACTGTTCAAAAATAGTCTGAAAACCCAAAAAGACATACAACATGGATTTTAAACAGGACATTTTCAGGAGCGTGTGATCACTGCGAGCGTTCATGGTCCTGCTTAAGAGTTTGATTTTCAACCAAAACATGAGTGACTGATGCTAATGCTAATGCTAATGCTAGCTAGCTCGTGAAGGTATTTGTGTAGAATCCTCACTTGTCCGGGTAGAATCCATGGCAAAAGGAGAAATTCAATTTGTCAGCTGGACAAAAGTTTATTTGGTCGAATACGTTTTGCTGCTCATCCAAGCTGCTTCTTCAGTTCTGGTCAGACACTGGTAGACACTGCCTATATCTGCCTGAAGGGAGGAGCTAACTACAGTGGAATTACTTTGAAACTACTACACCTACTTGTTTACAGTTTGTGCTAGTTAGGTGAGTCTATTCAATATGCAGTGGGAGTGAAGTGTGGGGTCTTGTTAACAGAACCATTCAGGGCCATAATGGGTGTTTTCACACCTCTGGACCTGACCTGCTGCCTTATTGTTTTTTCTTTGTTTTGATTTATGCTTTAGGATAGAGTCATAAATGGGAGGCAAATGATATCTAAGACCTCCATTTCTGTTCAAGGAAGGATTCTCTTTCTTGACAAAAATAGCCTCTTTAACTGCCCTCTCAAAACAGTTCTTTTCTCTGGCCAAGATCTGTACCTCACTGTCCTCAAAGGAGTGGCCCGTGGCTTTAAGGTGGAGATGTACAGCAGACTGAGGTCCACTCTGTCTCGCCCGTCTGTGTTGGTACATCTACTTGTTAACAAATAGGTGTGGCAATTTCATTGTAGTTAGCTCCTCCCTTCAGGCAGATATAAGACAGTGTCCAACAGCATCTGACCAGAGCTGAAGAAGCAGCTTGTATGAGCTGTGAAAATTATTTGACCAAATAAACTTTTATCCAGTTGACAAATTGAATTTCTCCTTTTGCCTTGTAAATGTATTGTTATTTGAGAGAGACTTGTTTAATAGCATATACCATCTCACCTGTTGTAGTTCCAGCTAAACCAGTTCTTTAAGGTCAGATTGTGTTGAAATACTCCCCATCACTGCACGGTACACAATCATCTGAGTCACTTTATTGTATTTATTGTAGTGATATTATATATTTCTATACTGGAGTCACTTTAACTGCTGTTTGTTCACTGCTCAGAATCAAAGACATTTATTGTGCAGCGTTCCTGTGCCTTTTAACCTTACAGTGTTGTGTTTTTTAGTTGATTGTACATACTTATTATTATTATTATTTATCTTAATTTTGATGCATGCTCATATTTTCCTACTGTTTCTGAAACTTGCGTTGTGACACTGCAATTTCCCCATTGTGGGACAAATAAAGGATTATCTTATCTTATCTTAAATACAGATTAAAGTCTTAATAAGCTTCAGACAGAGCATGCCTACAGTTAGCATCACACCCCCAGGGAATGTTGATGGCATCAGCTTGATTTGAACCGTATTTCAAAGGTTTAAAATGTGGGTTCTCTAGGGCCAGTAAATTAGTAGATACTGTCTTCGATATTTGATGATTATTAAGTTAGCTGGAGTATTTCCTCTCTGTGCAAAGTCACTCCCCCTTCGGAGCACAACAGAATCAACGTGCAGACTACCAGTGAAACTACTGCACATCGTATCAGGTCATGTTCATGTTTTTGTATATTCATGGAGGCTTGTGGGTGGAGCATTGCAGAAAATTTAACAGGTAACCGTAAAGAGGGTCCGAATAGGGCCAGGGAAATATTGCCAGATTACTGAAACGTGCACGGATGGCATCTAAAATCTCATCAGACATGTTTTTGATGAGGGAAAACGTTATAACATGTTAGACAAGTCAAAAAAAAAATGATTTTGCATAATACCTCCTCTTTGTAATGATACAGTGGTACCTCACCTTGCGAAATTAATTCGTTCCAGAAGTGGTTTCGTAACGTGAATTTTTCGTAAGTTGAGTAGCTATTTCAATGGAAAAAGCCTGATTCGTTCCAAGGCCCCGTTCCAAGTTTTTTTTTAATAGTGTAACTTTTTTTTATAGTGTAACCCAGGACTAAACGTGGACTAAACCAGGTCTAAACAAGGTCTATACCTGGACTGGACCAGGACTAAACCTGGACTAAACCAGGACTGGACACCAGGATTAAAGCGCCGTGTGCAGGTCTATTTCCTGGTTTTGTGCTAGCTCTGCTATTAGCAGCAGCACCGGTGTACCTCACGAGTCATGGCTGAGGCGAGCAGCGAGGAGGGAAGGGGTTTTGTGCCTGCCCTCGGGACCGCAGGCAGTCCTAGCGCATGAACGAACGCAGGCAAGAGCCGCGGTGGTTTAATCCTGGTTTAATCCTGGTTTAGACCTGGTTTAGTCCACGTTTAGTCCTGGTTTAGACGTGGTTTAGATCTGGTTTAGAGGAGGCACGGTTTGAGCACGGGTCTTGTCCTCGCAGCCCCGTGCCGGGTCATGCTGCGCTAACACACACGTGTCCGCGCGCACACTTCTGCGCCCTCCCGCTTCCCCCCACACTTCACTATTAATACATTTTGTTGAAAATCTATGAAAGTTTGAGTGTTTAAACGAGAGACAAATGTGAGAAAAGTTTAAATCCAGTCTGAGAAAAGCGTATAATGTGTGTGGCTGAGCGCGCATTATTTGAATTTTTGAGATTTCGCGTTTCGTAACTTGAATTTTCTTTCGTATCTAGAGACCAAAATTTAACGTGAAGGCGTTTCGTAACTTGGATTTTTCGTTTGTTGGGTCTTTCGTAAGGTGAGGTACCACTGTATCTGCTCTTATCAACAACTGTGAGCTCTCAATTGTGACTCAACATGAATTAGTTATGCTTAAAATACAATACAGCCTCTGTGTTTTTAAAGTCCATTCACTTTCATCCTAATATTTTTTTTTTTTTTTTACAGCTGCCCTGACCAAAGCGATTGTAGACTGCCAGTCTGCTACATCAGCTCCCCCCGTCTCCACCGCACACCACATTCATACACGGGCAAGTGGGTGAAGTGTCCAGGCAAAGTGGGTGAAGTGCCTTGCCAAAGGACACGCGCGCACTGAGGAGAGAAACGGTGTAAATGAGGCTAAAAATAGTAGCTGTTAGCCCTCAAGTCAGTCAGCTGTGTGTTCAAGGCAAGTGCTTAAATGACTAGGCTTAAGAGTTCTGTGAAAGTGTATGGAGTTTAAAAACACACGGGAGCGCTTCCTGGACTTCCACCTTATGACATCACGCTGTGGAAGCAAGCATTTACAGCCTTAAATTTGCAGGGTTACTCAAACAAAACTTAAGACTTCTATTTTTACGAGGAAACTTAACATGTGTAACATTTTAGCGTGACTCAAAATGTTTAAGTCAGCACGACACGTCCCCTGTAATAACGCAGTAGTTTGTGTACTTTTGGTGCAGTCGTTTCACCATAAGAGGAACAGCGACTCCGTGGTTAAAAATACCAGCTTGTAAATGACCTCCGTTGCTGTAGCGTCTTTCTCGAGCTGCGTTTACCTTAGCAAAATCTGTACCCCTCGATTTCAATTCCCATAATTCCACTTTCAAAAATCCAAATTTAGTTGACGTGGTGATTTTATCAGCAGAAAGCTAGCGTCTTGACACATATTTTGCGTAATCTATTTTTAGAGCCACCCCCTTGTGAAGCTCCTCCAGGCCGGGCTCCGCTTTCCGTTTGCCCTAAGAAAGTTAAAGATGCTAGAGCGTGTCACCCGATCCGCCCCCCCGAGCGGGTGACATCACAGGGGCCGGTTAAATAAGAGGGGCCCCCGAACCATGGCCCAGGACCATTCTGTCTTGGGACTCCAGCTTCTCCGTCTCCCTTCTTTCCGCTCGTCCAGCAACCCTCCACAATGGTGTGTAATGCGTGTCGGATTGTGTCAATTTGGAATTATAATTTTTTTCCATTTTTTTTGTCAAACTGAGGGATTTGACTTGTGCCTGTGGATGTTATTTTGTCGTAATTTGTTTTTGTATATAAAAAGTGTTGAAATTCAGAAATTGTGTTAGAAAAAATTGAAAAAAAATCAAAAGAAATATTAGTCTGTAGTTGAAAATTGCAGTTCCTGTTAGTGGCTTGAAAATCTTTGAGAAAAAAATAAAATTATAATAATAAATTTGTATATATGCGTTATATTGTGCATGTATTTCAACACTAGTATCACCATACTTATTTGTACACATTTTAGCAGATTTATCAGCCATTTTTTACATGATTCATTTTTATTTTTCGTGTATAATTTCTGAATTTGTCTATTTTGATTGGGAAAAATTCATTCATGTGTGTTTTCTTGTTTGCAGGCCGACGCACCCGCCGCTGACTTCACAGCAGACCAGATTGAAGGTGAGAAAAAAAGAACAAAAAACAAAATTTAAACTAAATATTTGCATTTTTTAAAATATATACACCAATGCCCCTTGCCCTTTACACCAAATTATTCCACGATTGTTATAATAAATTTAAAAAAACTTCCAAAATTCATTGTGCGTTGCGTTACGTCCCATGTTACCATACATGTACCCCCCATGTCGAGGACGCTGTGTACTCCTCGTGTCATGTTGGCGTGTCCAGTTGTCGCGGAAGGATTTAAGAAATGTCTATTCTGAGCTCGCATCGCCCTGCCCCGTCTTCCTCCGCCTCACAGTGGCCCTTCCACACACGAGGTGCTAATCCTGGGGTCAAGGTCTAAGACAGACCCCTATCCCGTTACAAAAAGCCCCCCAGCGTTCCGGGGAAGAGGAGGAGGAGGAGGAGGAGAGGAGTGAGGAGTCTTGAGAGATGGAATAAACCTGCAGATATAAACAGTGTATAGTAGTTATAGTAATGTTATGTTCAGTGATAGTAAAAGTACTGTGGGGAAATATTATGTAACAGTAGTAGTAATAGTCTCCATACACTAGACTGAGACGTTCGCGTTTTGAGCAGAATTTTCTTAATAATTTGCAAAAAATAAATCAATAAAAATAAAAATACAAAACCCATGTTGCCCCCCTTTAATAAAATGTATACATTTAGAACAAAAAAAAAATCATAATAATAATTTAAAAAATATAAATAAAAAATAAATACATTTCTAAATAAGTTTTTTAAACAATTTAAGCCATTTTGGGGTAGAAATTAAGTCCATCTAAATGCAGTAACAACCTTAAAATTCTATGTGAACAGAATGTTAATATGTATTTTTATTCTAATGAAATAATGTTTTTTATTATGATTTTTGACTATTTGAAATATTGTTTTGTTTTTTTTGTTTTTTTTTTCACAGACATCTCTAGATCAACTTATTTTTACCTCATTTCTCACTGTAACCCTCAAATTCGAACTTAATCTTGAAACTTGGATTTCTTACCTGAACCTTGCAATGTTTCCCCAACTCCTCATCTAAAAAAAGCCATTTGCTGATTGGCTAAGATTTTAACTGCCCACTTGCCGTGCCAGGCTCGTATGTGCTTGGACCCCAGTCATGCGGGGGGTGTATGTTACTGGCGGTCAGCATTCTTTGGGTCGACCGGAGCGGGTGCCTGTATATGGCGCAGGATCGGGTTCAGAGCGGGGCCCTAAATATGGAGGGAGGGGGGGTTAAGGGGAGGGGGCAGAGGAGTGGGAAGGGTCACCGGAGCATCAATCCATCAAATATTTGAAAGTACATCGGCGAGTAGAGGGGCTAAAAATGTACTCAGGTTAAAGTATAACAACAATAATTCTATCAAAGTACGTGTAAAAAGTAGTGAACACAATATTTAGGTGTAAAAAAAAAAGTCTCACATCTGTCCAGTTGTCAGCTTCATAGACTAGAGTTGGAAGTATTGGCATGGTAGTAGTGGGTAGAGAAGTTAAAAATGTACTAAAGTAAAAGTACTGCTATCAAAATTCTATTAAATAATACGTTAAAAAAAAAAGTAGTGACCGGAATAATCCTTAAGTAAGTCCAAAAAAAAGTGTGTGAAATTTCAACTTCTGTTAATAGTGCCATAGTGGTGGGTCGAGAAGCTAAAAATGTACTGTAGTAAAAGTACTGTTGCTATAATCCTATCGAAGTACACTTAAACAGTAGTAATAAACAGTAGTAACTGCAATATTACTGGTGAGTAGAGATGCTTAAAATGTACTAAAGTAAAAGTACTGTTACTACTTTTTATGTGTACTTTGATTGAATTGTAGTAAGTAAGTGTAAAATAACAAACTTTATAGCATGATAGAGTGGGTAGAGAAGTAAAAGTGCTGTTATTAGAATTCTGTCAAATTCAAGAAAGAAAAAAAAAGTACACAGAAAAAAAACCAATTACAAAGTCTGCACAAAGTTACTTAAGTAAATGTAACGAAGTAAAATGAAGTAACTTCTGTTCTTTGAATCGTGTTGGTCAGTTTTTGTTTAAACAATGAGACGCACACATGGCTGAGCTAAATCTGAAGTGTGTTATGGAAACTCCAGAGCTCGACTGATCTGATTACATGAAAAGGGGTTAACGCATATTAACGTCTTATCCACTGATACTCACATTACTAATACTAATACTACTGCTACTGCTACTAATACTACTGCTACTACTGCTGCTACTACTTTTAAATGATCTAGTTTCCAGTCATATACCTCTTTAAAATATGTTTCAAAAGTCCTTGTAAAATTCCAAATTATATTCACTGCAATACTACTACTCCTAATACTATTACTACTACTAGTACTAGTACTAATACTAATACCAATACTGCTATTTGAAAAGAAAAGCACAAGTTTTCTTTTCTTACTACTACTACTACTACTACTACTACTACTACTACTACTACTACTACTACTACTACTACTACTACTACTACTACAACTACAGGGACTAATGCTAGTACTACTACTTCTACTGCTAATACTCCTCCTCCTACTACTGCTATTGCTATTACTACTACCACTACTTCTGCTGCTGCTGCTAATACTATTTCTTCCACTACTACTACTACTACTACTGCTACTGCTACTGCTACTACTACTACTACTACTACTGCTACTACTACTACTACTACTGGTACTAATACTAATACTACTACTTCTACTGCTAATACTGCTCCTCCTACTACTGCTATTGCTACTACTACTACTACTACTACTGCTACTACTACTGCTACTACTACTACTGGTACTAATACTAATACTACTACTTCTACTGCTAATACTGCTCCTCCTACTACTGCTATTGCTATTACTACTACTACCACTACTTCTGCTGCTGCTGCTAATACTATTTCTTCTACTACTACCACTACTGCTACTACTACTACTACTACTACTGCTACTACTACTACTACTACTACTACTACTACAACTACTACTACAACTACTGCTTTTCAATAGAAGTAATCTAGTTGACTTTACTGATTATGTTTTCAAAATGTTCTTGAAAATGTGATTCTGTTTTTGCAGTACTTTTAAGATCCAGCTGGTGATATTTTGTATGGTTTATGGTATTAAGGGCAAACGAAGGAGTACCATGTGTAAACCTAAAGTGTTTTGAATGTTTCTTGTGTGTTTTGTGCAGACTTCAAGGAGGCTTTCGGTCTCTTTGACAGAATCGGTGATAGCCAGGTGGCCTACAACCAGGTGGCCGACATCATGCGCGCTCTGGGACAGAACCCCACCAACAAAGCCGTCGCAGAGATCCTGGGCAACCCCTCCGCCGAAGGTACACACCACCACACTCCATCAGACGTCACCAAACTCCACCAAACTCCACCATACTCCACCACACTCTTAGAAAACACAAGACCATGATCCCGATCCGATCATTTTTACGTAATGGCTCAAGTATGACGCAAAAAGTGAACGGACTCAACATTTTAACAAACAAAAAAATTGATAAATGTCGTATAACCTGTCTTTGAGTACTTCTTACCTTTAAGATTTTTGAAAATACTTTTTTTTGTAAACAGCCTACTACAGTATTACAGTAATAGTACACTATTTTCAGATTTGCATCACTGTTAATTTTAATAAGTTTTCTTCTCGTATTAGTCAATTTTTAGTCAACAAACATGTAACAAACACATTATACTGCTCATTCATTTTTGTTTTGTTTCTTTACGAGACAAAATCCTAGTGTTCTAGTGTAGTCCTGGTTTAGTTCAGGGTTTAGTCCTAGTTTAGTCCTGGTTTAGTTCCGTTTTAGTCCAGTGTTTAGTCCTCCTAATGTAGTCCTGATTTAAACCTGTTATAGTGCTGATTTGTTTCAGGGTTTAGTCCTAGTGTAGTCCTCGTTTAGTCCTGGTTTAGTCCTGTTTTAGTTGAAGGTTTAGTTCTAGTTTATTCCTGGTTTAGTCCTGGTTTAGTTCTGGTTTAGTCCTGTTTTAGTTCAAGGTTTAATCCTAGTTTATTCTTGGTTTAGTCCTGGTTTAGTCCTGGTTTAGTCCTGTTTTAGTTCAAGGTTTAGTCCTAGTTTATTCCTGGTTTAGTCCTGGTTTAGTCCTGGTTTAGTTCAAGGTTTAGTCCTAGTTTATTCCTGGTTTAGTCCTGGTTTAGTCCTGTTTTAGTTCAAGGTTTAGTCCTAGTTTATTCCTTGTTTAGCTGGAGTTTTGTTCTGGTTTAGTCCTGGTCCAGTCCAGTTATGATGTAGCATGTTTGTGCTTAACCTTAGTTTTAGTTAGTTTTACTTTCTATTTTTTATTTTTATTTACTTGTGTAGCCAGCTAAAATAACATTACTTTGAGGAAAACCATGACAAAATATTAAGCAAAAAATCTGAACACTAGTTTAAATTCCCTTAAATCAACTATTTTCACCTTATCTTGTACTCTGTGTTTCCCTCGTACCCATTCCTGTATCTCTTTGTATGAAATCGCCATGACGATAACTCTGGTGTGGTTGTTTTGTCAGACATGGCCAACAAGAGGCTGAACTTCGAGGCCTTCCTGCCCATGCTCAAGAAGGTGGACTCCCTGCCCAAGGGAACCGTGGACGACTACGTTGAGGGTCTTCGCGTCTTTGACAAGGAGGGCAACGGCACCGTCATGGGCGCTGAGCTGCGTATTGTGCTGTCCACCCTGGGTAAGTGTGCGCACAGGAGGGGGCTGACGTAGGGGGCTTCACACGTGCACTACTTACAGTCGATATTGGGTAAGGCTGCTGAGAGAAGGGGGCAAAGAGGAGTGCACTAGATAGATATTTAAGTCTGCAGAGGCAAGGGGGCTAATGTAGGGCGCGTCACACGGGGTCTATTAGAAACGGTGAGCGCTGACTGTGTGCTGTGCTGCCCCCTACAGGAGAGAAGATGTCCGAGCCAGAGATCGACGCCCTCATGCAGGGACAGGAGGACGAGAACGGCAGTGTGCACTATGAGGGTAAACGTCTTCACTCACATTCTTACTGTAAAGATTCTATATCCTCCTGAGACCCGCCCATTCATTTGTGTCCTTTATAGTGGACATCTTTTAAGTTTTGAGATAGATTCTAGTTTGTGGCTGCACTATGATTAAAATAATAATAATTATAATAATAATAATGATGATGATAATGATAATAATAATAATGTATAAAAATCTAAAATATATAAATAAAATACATAAATAAGTAAATAAATAAATAATACATAAAAATCATCATAAAAATATATAATAAAATAAATTCATTATTAATAATAATAATAATAATAATAATAATAATAAATAAATAAATAAATAAAATAATAATAACAATGTATAAAAATATAAAATATATAAATAAAATACATAAATAAGTAAATAAATAAATAATACATAAAAAAACCCAAAAAACCATACAAAATAATAAATAAATAAATAAATAAATAATTAAAAAGGAGTCTAAAAACTTTTTGAGGTGACTGTAGTGACTAGTTTGTGGCTGCACTATGATTAAAATAATAATAATAATAATAATAATAATAATAATAATAATAATAATAATAATAAAATAAATTTATAATAATAATAATAATAATAACAATGTATAAAAATATAAAATACATAAATAAGTAAATAAATAAGTAAATAAATAAATAATACATTTAAAAAAAAAAACATAAAAAATAATAAATAAATAAATAAATAATTAAAAAGGAGTCTAAAAACTTTTTGAGGTGACTGTAAAACCGACCGAAAAAATGTTTTTGTTAGGTTTAGGTTAGGTTAACTTGACATGGTACAGTCCATTACAGAGGACATGTTACAAAAATATGAATAAGAATAAAATTAACAAAATGTAAATGCTAAGGTGTTCATTTACCTCCAAATAGAAAATTAAAATAATAATAATAATTTAGATACACATTTTTCTGCGGGTCCCAGGAGGATATAGCATACTATAGTACAAAATATATTTTCCTACTTTTTGTTGCTAATAGCCTCAACTCATCTCAGCCCCAAAAATTAATTACGTTTGTTATTTTCAAAACAAATGACTATATTTTAAAACAAATTACTAGATTTTTAAAACTTGATTCACTTTTCTAAAACATTAAATAATGATTCGGACGATTCATTTGCAGTTCACTCTATTCAGTTCTTTTATGCATATTGCCAAAACAAACTATTCCAACTATGCAATGACTAATTTCATATTTATTTATATACTCCTATACAAGGTTGTTTTTATTTTTTAACCACAATATAATGGGCTAACATTTAATATTTGTTATAACATTGTTCCCTCATCGAAAACATACCTGGACCTGTATTTTTCTTCAGACTTGTTTGATGAATCCTTCTTTAGTCACTCTGCTCTTTTGAAGCCCCTTAATCTTAAGTTCTAAAAGATATTTAAAGGTGATTTAATTCCAATAGTTCCTTTTATGTGTGTGTTTTAGATGTATTTTTTATTTTTCTGTAAATTTAGTTCATTTAATGTTTTTTTTTAATAGTTTGTGTTTAGTTTTTGTTTGCGTTTCTCCATTTTGTTCTTAATCTTAGACATGAATACACAAGACCAGTAACCGCATTGATCTGATTTAAAAAAAAACAAATCTGACCTGTTTTCTCTCATCTCCCCTCCACAGCTTTCGTCAAGCACATCATGTCTGTGTAAGAGGCCACAGCTGGACGTGCTGCAGCGCCCCCTAGTGTGAGGACATCCACACTGTCTAAAGACCAACCCTGAAACATAAGGACTATGTGCGCTGGCGGGATGTTGAAGCTAACCCTTTCCTTTGTATATTGTTTTCCTTCTCCGGTCGTACCCCCTCCTCTCCACCCACTGTAGCCCACCTCGCTGCCTCTCCCCACTGGGCACGCCGTCTCCACTCGTCATGGGGTGAGGAACGGGGGAGGAGGGGTGACCACTCATCAAGTGGGGGTAGATCCCTCCCTCCCACCGCCACCCCAGCCAGTCGCTCACCACTGGCCCAGCAGAGCCCAAGGTGCTGGGGACCGACTGTGGAGAGAGTGCCCGCAAACACCCACAGACCCACCAACCACCAAACGTTGTATTTATATTCATTCTGTTCATGTCAGAATAAACTTTTCCAACGTACATCCCACCTGGACTGGTTTTTCACTTCTTTTAGTTTCATGTTTTATCCCATTAGCCATTTTCTCATCTGTTATGTTGTTTCGTCATCAAAAACATACCTTTTGTTTTGTTTCATTCACATATTCTCTCAAAAAGACCACCTTGTGATGACATGTAGTAATACAGGAAGTGCTCCACTGTGTTTTTAAACTCTATACGCCTTCACTAGAACCATTTGGACAGATTCAGCCCTGAAATTTCCAATCTCTACTAAACATAAGGTAAAAGGAAGCTGTAAAATCAAAAACAACTTGCTCAAAAAGGTATCTAGTTTAGTAGATACAGTAAGTATTTGATTTTTAGTAGTAGTTTTTAGCAGTTTTCTATGCAGCTGTATACTTCGCCATGTCCCACCACTTTACACAAGTCCTACTTTTACATTGGTCTGTGCCTAAACCGTTAAATGCATTTTTGAGTAGTCAAAAAAGTAATGTTACTTCAAAATAATCTCTCAGCTAATAGTAAGAAGTTAAGTTACTTTATCTTACTTGAAAGTAAAAGTATCTTATTTGTAGTAAAATAAATAAAATGAAAAGAAATGAATAAGTAAAAAAGGAAAATGTGTAAGAATCTTAACGTGGGGAAAAAAATACAAAGATTAAGTAGATAAAATAGGAGTAAAAAAGTATTTGTTCGTTCATTAGCTTAGCCTACTTGAATAAAAATGTAATTTGAAGTGTGACAAAGAGGGCCTTTGTCTGTGTATACTCACCTTAATTTCATTTAATTTGTTAATTTTTCCATACTCAACTAAACTACTAAATATAACCATCCTGGGTTTGTTTTATTTAGTTTTGTTAAGTTAACCCTCTAACCCACAGATATGGTCTGGTGTAATCCAGGCAAACATTGGCCAGCTTCCTCACAGACAAAACAAATGAGAGAAAGCACAAAATTGCTTATTCAAAAAAAAAATCATTCGTCACATTTCGCCCCCGATTAAACATTCTTAAAATGACTACAGATTCATTATGGCCACTCAATTATTTTTCTAATTAAAAATACACACATGCTTTACAACTCTTGGTCGTTAGAGGGCGACACTGAGCCGTCCCGTTATAAAAGCCAGGCGCGAGAGCCGAGGAAGCGCTGACAAAAAAAACGCTCTTTCAACTCTCTCCTATTTTTACGCCTTTTCTTCAATATAAACCATCTAACCACTGTTTTACTTCTCTGAGGGTAAGTTTAACCCCTCGCCATTCGGATAATTCATTTTAGAATAATGTTTTTTCGTAGATCTTGTGACTATCATCTGGAATATCATCTGCGAAAGCCGGAAAGCTGCCAAAAATGCTATAACAAAGCTAACTAACCAATCAGCTTTCACCTCGATGCAGGTCTTAGCCAATCAACGATCAGAACGAACGAAAGGACCCGCCTCCGTAACCTTTACTCTACTAAACTACTTTTTTGCACATTTTGACAATATAACTTAAAAATAATGTTAAAACGGGCTTATTGCGTATTCTAGTCACAGTTAACATGCTTATCCACTGTTTATGCGTACTTAAAAAGTGTTATAAGCCATTAGAAAGAGTAGAAAGAGCAGCCAAAAGTAGAAGCAAAGGTATTCTTTTAGAAAATTTCATTAAAAAGTTACTCAACTCCAAGTAAATGTAAGTTAGTAGGCTACACTTAACTAAGTACTACCCACTTCTGTGTTTATCTGCATATTTTATTGAATAATTGTCTTTGTGTGTGTGTGTTTTGCAGAAAATGCTCACGCACAGATTTGCAAAGGCGTGTCTGTCTGGGCTCAGGAATATCACAGGTCAAACCAGGTTATTACCAGCTGTGTTTGTAAGGTGAACATTCCACATTTTATCACTGAATAACTTCTACTTAGGGATGCACCGATGTGAAAATTTTAGCCAATACGATATCCAATATTAATTTTGCTGATATCGGCCAATACCGATATTAGCCGATACCGATATTTATTTATTTTTAATTGTGAGATAACATTTTATACAGACAGAAAATCATGCAAAATGAATTTTTAAATGTCTTTTATTTTCAAAACGTGTTTTGACTCCTGATTTTTTTTTTATTTAATTTTTTTTTTCAATTTCAATTTTTTTTAATAGTGTAACATTTTTTTTAAATAGTGTAACATTGTGTTCTGCGTCCTGATTGGCTGATGTTATAGATATGGGACGTGGGGGAAGGGACCTGGACCAGACCGAGACTAGACCAGGACTAAACGCGGACTAAAAGAGGTCTAGACCAGGACTAAACCAGGTCTAAACCTGGACTGGACCAGGACTAAACCTGGACTAAACCAGGACTGGACCAGGTCTAGACCTGGACTAAACCAGGACTAGACCAGGTCTGAACCAGGATTAAACCACCGCGTGCTGCTCTTTGCCTGGTTTCGTGCGGCTCTTGCTTTCGTTCATGTCGAGGTTTGATGTGCTTGGACTGCGTGCCTCCCATCGGGACCGCGGGACCAGGCAAAGATGTGGTGTTTTAATCCTGGTTTAGACCTGGTCTAGAGGAGGCACGGTTTGGGCATGGGGCTCGTGTTCACAGCCCCGGGTGGGACGCGCGGTCTCGCGCCGGTCATGCGCGGATTTCAGCACGATGAGCGCACGTGTCCAACACTCCACCTTGTGATGTCATGTTGTATAAAGGAGGTGCTCCACTGTGTTTTTAAACTTCGAGCACTTTCACTAGAATCAATGGGATATTATCAGCCCTGGAACATATTTGACAACCTATCGCTAAATATGAGGTTATCAGCCACAGTAACAAGACAAATATCGGATATCAGTACCGCCTGAAAAAAATCTATGATACAGTGTGTAATACATGAAGTGCTCCATTGTGTTTTTAAACTCCATACACCTTTACTAGACTCATTTGGATCATTTCAGCCTTAGAAATGCCAGTCTCTATTAAACAAAAGCTAAAAGGTAGCTGTTAACTTGAAAACTACCACTTCATTTTAAGATTTGGAGATGAAGATAGTCTAAAGGTTACTCAAACATGTGTGAGTGAAACAAAACACAATCCAGGTATGTTTTGATGAAGTAATAACATTATAATGTGGCTTAAATCTCATAAGAATCCATTTTGTGTAATGTAGCACCTGTAAATCTGAAATGACTTGTCCTAATAGTACTTTTTGATCTTCAGATGTCAGCACAATCAGAGAGAATACTCCTCTTCCTCTCCCCCCTCCTCCCGGTTAGAGAACGCCTCAGCTAAGACCCTCCTGGACATCGGGACCCGCCGCATCTTTAACGAAGACCACGACCTGTTCAGACAAAACGTCAGACGCTTCTTCACCGAGGAGGTGATCCCACATCACAGCAAGTACGAACGCTTACCCGATTATTACCATGTACTTCTCTTCAGCCAGTATCAAGCAACCCAATATTTGTCCTGCTCATGTTTGTTGATGTCGATAAGTTAGATTGCTTTACTTGTACCCAGAGATAAATTTGTTAAGCAGTTTGAGAAGTCGATAAATAAATGGATAACGACTTCATTAGCGCAGTACCAGCTGGAAACAAAGCCCCTTTTAAAGCGATTGGTTATAGATTTTGGCACTAAAACAAGTCGATGACGAGGTTTTTATATGTATTGCAAGGTTGAAGTTAAACGTTAAAGTCTATGAGGTATTAATTACTAACCTTTTACGTTTTTATTGTTTTGAAAATGCTGTTTTTGCCAAAAACATCGTGTTAACATGTTTTATAGGTTTCACTTTTGCTTTTGATGCTCTCAGTCAAAAGTCATGTACCCCCTTCACAGCGCTGTAACTTTACATGTTCCACCAACGAAACTACTGCACATCGCATCAGGTTTGTGAAGCTGTATTGTTTTGTATATTTATATTTCCCGTGGGAGCATGGGTGTCGTAGGCTTTTGGGCGGAGCACTGGACAACTCTTACAGCTCACCGGAACGAGGGTTCAAATAGAGCCCGGGAGAGATCACTGAATTCCTCAAACATGCATGAATGACATCTAAAACCTCTTTTTCTGACTTGGTTTGGTGGAATAGTATCTGTGCTAAATATTTATCATAGTTTTACATCAGTTATGTGCGTTTGTAGGGGGAAAAAAGCTGAAAAGAAGAGTTCAAAAAAACCTGTCATTAACAAAATGCAGAAAAGTTATGCACAAAAAAAGGTATTTTTCTGACCGT
Source organism: Paratrypauchen microcephalus (assembly GCA_036785185.1). Classification (NCBI taxonomy): domain Eukaryota; kingdom Metazoa; phylum Chordata; class Actinopteri; order Gobiiformes; family Gobiidae; genus Paratrypauchen; species Paratrypauchen microcephalus. The sequence goes on along the minus strand of JAVJIX010000147.1, from coordinate 1,217,980 downwards.
TTAAATGACCAAATTTAACAGACAGAGATGTTTTCATTTATTTTTATTCACCAAATAACTTGAGTGCAAATTAGACTAGATTTGGCCCTTGTTAACACTGTGGTTTCTAGGTAACAAAACTGGAATTACCTCTATGTAGGCCTATATCATACCAGCAACCAATTTCCACCCAGGTTAAATTATAAACTTAATAGGGAAAACTCAGTGGAGATCACAAGTTATCTTTGAGCATAGAAACACCAGTATTGAAATAAATGTGCATTTAATGCCATACTGTGGAACATGGGCAATAACCGCTAACCCCGCTAGAAAAATGACACCTTTCTGAAAGCCACATCTGAATGCTGATTGTGTCATTCCATCTATTATTAGCATTAGCATATTGTCCTTCTCTCATTTTTTTTTATGATTATTGTTGCCAGATAATAATGTAATGTTTGTTTTTGTTCCAGGTGGGAGAAAGACGGCCAGGTGAGCAGAGAAGTGTGGGAGAAAGCCGGGGAGCAAGGCCTGCTGGGACTGCTCATACCCGAGGAACATGGCGGCATCGGAGGAGACGTCTACTACGCAGATATCATGTGGGAAGAACAGTGAGTGAGAAAAGCAAAGCAGCTTTTACACAGAATAAGGCCCTATGGAGACACAGGGAGGTTTCAGAACACGTTTGTAGAGGTCTAAACTACAGGGATAACCAAAAAATAACCATCATTCCACTGTTTACTGAAAGATGAACTGTGGAACGTTTTGTGATGGAGGGTCCGCGACATGTTTGTCTCTGTGGAGATGTTATTACTTGGCATGTTCCAGGATAAGGAATTAACCGCATCTGCTCATCACCTACTGCCCTCAGGTAGAAGGTACAGGCCAGAACAACCAGACTGATCAATAACCCAGAGACAAAAATCACACACATTGAAGAACATTAAAGCTTCTAGAATAGGGTGACCAAATTGGGGTTATCAAAAAGTAGGACACCAGGTTTGTGGGATATGAGGTCAATTTTCATCAAATAAAAAGTGGTGCAGAGTTTGAAACATGAAGAACTGAGTTACATCCAACCAGAGGTGTGTCGAGTTATGTGACTTCGACTCGAGTCAGACTCGAGTCACGAATTTGATAACTTTAGACTCGACTCGACAAAATGTACAAACACTTGCAACTCGACTTTGACTTCAATATCAATAACTCGTGACTTCACTTGGACTTAGGCCTTTTGACTTGTGATGACTTGCTACGTCCAATGAAAAAAAAAAAAAACTCTAAAAGTATGTTGATAAGGACCGCACTCGTTGTACTTGTGAATCTGCGAAAATGTATGTAAAGAGCATGTGCGTGCGGCTTGCACAACATCCAATCACAGTAGATCTACGTTGCTTTCATTCGACCGCATCCAAGGCAAATTGCACAACAAATGATGCGGAAACAAGCATCCACGCGCCAGTTTGCAAAATGATGCCGAAGGTGATTTGTTATATTATATGATTTGTAGAAATTTTATTTCTTTGTAAAGGGGACTCGAAATGACTCAAAACTAAAATGCTAGGACTTTGGACTTGACTTGAGACTTGTGAGCTTTGACTTCGGACTTGACTCGGCACTTGGATACTCTTGACTCAGGACTTCACTCGGACTTGAGTGCAAAAGACTTAGACTTACTTGGGACTTGCCCAGCAATGACTTTGTCCCACATCTGCATCCAACCTCTCCACAGAAGCTAATATCCTTTCGTAACTCGTTTAATAAATGTAGCCTCATTTTCTGATCAAAGGAGAATGGAAGGGGCGGGGTTTAGACGCACATTGAAGGATCTCATCAAGACTCATGATTGTATCAGATGAGCAAAGGTTGGCCGCTTTTACATTAGGTTTTTTAATTCCAAATTAATTGTTTTGAATGAAATAGTTCAGAATTGAATTATTCTCTCTTGAGTTTATATGGACATAATAATTCCAAATTGAGGTTTACATGGAAAACGCTAAATCGGCTTTATTTAATTCCGCTCAACGTCTGGGAGTCGGGAAGGGTTCTGATTGGACAGGGACACGAACGTGTTTACACACAATCAGCTGCAACCGGCTTTTTGGTTTTTTGGCCTTCTGGTTCATTCACTCTTGTAATTATTTCTAGTTTTTTCAGTGAAATAAACATTTAAATGATTGAGGAATAAATTAATTCGGCTTTAAAATTGGAATAAACCACCCACTTAATTCGGAATTAAGTTTAATTCCGAATAATCATTTTCATTAGGAATTAAGTGTTTAAATGCTCTTTTTAAAGGTCCCATGACATGGTACTTCTTGATGCTTTTATATGGCGCCTTAATGGTTCCCTAATACTGTAAATGAATCCTTCTTCAAAATCAAGACTCAGTGCATGAGATAGCCTCATGAACACAGTCAGAGTCATAAATATGTCTCTGAAACGCTTTATTCTGGGCATTGTTGCTTGAATACAAATGAGGAGGACAGAGACAGGCCAGTGCAGCGGGTGGGTTGTGGCCAAATACTCCACTGTTTCCTGGATTAGCGGTGCGCCGTGCGCTGTCACGCACTTCCGCATTTAAGCGAGGAGGAATATATGAGACGAATATATGAGAGAAAACACATTTCCACAGAAAATAAAATTAAACCACTGCTGTTTCAGAGGTTCGGAGGCTCGGATAAAGGACATCCGAGCCTGGAAACATTCTCACGTGTTTCCAGGCAAATAAAAAAAAACGCATCTCGCATTTCGTAGCTCCTTTGCGGTCCAAATTCTCTGGGCGTGATTTCCAGAGACGGTGGGTAGACATCCAGATGGGGGGTGGAAACCTTTCCGCGAGTGTGATGTCAGAAATTTCCCTTGTTCAGAATCACCCGTTTGGGCTGTCTTTTTTTCAGACGTGGAAAAGGATTGCAAATGCTCAGTTTACACATTTCGCAAGTTTTAGCCATGGGGGGGGGGGGGCCTAAACAGGGTAGGGGAGCTCACATTAACGTTCAAAAACCTCAGAAAGTGAAAATTCATGCCATGGGACCTTTAAAGCAGAATAAAATTTTATTCTAAATTAAAATGTAGCAATTATAACCCACCCAATTATGTCCCACTCAAAGTTGTCAACTGATTGCTCAAAATCTCGACATTTTGAGATAATTTATAAATTCCTCCCAGATGTTTTTTTTGGGTCACAAAAGGAGGACATGCCTGGGAAAAAGAGGATGTCTGCTCACCTTATTCTAGAAAATAAAATGAACTAAAACCCTGTTCAGCTGATGGCTTCTAAACACTTATTTAATATGTTATGTGTTGATTTACATGTATAATCCTAAAAGTGTCATCAAAGAGAGTTGAATGTAAACATTTTGTCTCTTGTAGTAATAGGAAAGGTGTTTTTAAAATGAATTAAATAGATATGAACAGTATGTAAGTAGTTATAACATGTAGTGGCTGTATTTTAATTGCTTTTCGCCCCATTTTTAAGCCAAGTCCGGCCTCAGTGGTGTCCCATTTCCATGTAAATGTATTTGCTGAATTGTAGTTTACTGTTTATTTAGTCATTTAGTAATAAATAAATGCATAAATACAAAAATCCCCAAAAACAATATAAATGTTGTATTGCTACAAAGCCTAGAAAAGAAACTGCAAACACCTGTAACTTTATAAATGCAAGCTAGTCTAATGCCGTACTGTGTAACATTTCCTGCAAAACGGGAACATCTCTAAACAAGCAGGTGTCGGACCCTCTGCTAGGAAAGTTCCACAGTGCACCTTTAACTTCCTAACGTCTCTTTACTAGGATGTACTCCAACTGCTCTGGCCCGGGCTTCAGTTTACACTCGGACATCGTGATGCCGTACATCTCCAAGTACGGATCTAAAGAGCAGATCCAGCGCTATATCCCGGAAATGACCGCCGGGAGGTGCATCGCCGCCATCGCCATGACGGAGCCGGGCGCAGGCAGGTCTGTGGAGTGGGGAGTCTGGACAGGACCAATGATAAAGGGAACATCCCGGGATAAACAAATGTGCTTTGTGTTGTAGTGATTTACAAGGAGTCCGCACCAATGCCAGGAGAGATGGGAGTGACTGGATCCTAAATGGAAGCAAGGTATGCTAATGTCAAAAGTATTGAAATTCAGATACTAATCGATACTAAAACTAACATCAAAACCAGGTACTCATTTGAGTCGGCATTAATACTAAAAAATCGCATACGATTGTCTAAATAAATAGTGGTTTTTATTCTCATCGTCGTGTTCAAAAGAGTATTGAGTTCTGAGTCTATTCCTTAGTATCGAAATCAACATCTACATTTGAAATTCATTATCAAATAGTTGCACAAAAAAGCATATTGTAACACATTTGGTTTACATTTGGTTTAAGAATGGTTGTCTCATCAGTGACCCAATAAAAGTACTATAAATGTCTTTTTTTAGTCACTGAGAATGAGCATTTTGCCGTAGTAAAAAGGTCCTATATTATGCAAAATGGAGCTTTAAGCCATTTTAGAATAATGATGTTGGGTTAGTTTTACTGTAGGTTAAAGGAGAATTAAAGTTTTTTACAATCTGAACCTTATTTCGGTAATAAAACAAGTTGTTTTACTCACCATAGCACTTTGGTGTCATATGGAGCACTTCCAGAGATGTTTTAGATTTGCGATCTCCGTATTGTGAGTTCTCGGGGCACATGTTTGCGGTCTCCAAATAACACAAACTTTAGCACTTTTCAAATCACAGAAGCTCAATGTCTTAGTCTACGCTTTCATTTGAGTCAAAAGTGGCCTGTAATCCGAGAGTTAGCCATAGTTTTGAGTAGATGAGGAGGCCAGTGCGCATGTGCAGAGTCGCATCTTATTTTGCTCTCAGCTCTCGGGACCCAAACATGAAACACAAAGCTGTAAATTATGGATGAATCTCGGATTACAGGCCACTTTTGACTCAAACGAAAGTGTAGACTAAGACATTGAGCTTCTATGATTTGAAAAGTGCTAAAGTTTGTGTTATTTGGAGACCGCTCGGGGCATATACCCCGAGAACTTGCGTTATGGATATCGCTAATCTAAAACATCTCCGGAAGTGACCCATATGGCACCAAAGTGCTATAAGTGAGTAAAACAACTTGTTTTATTACAGATTGTAAAAAACGTTAATTCTCCTTTAACTTCTCAAAAACAGACCTGCAGTTTTGTTTTGTTTCATTCACACATGTTTGCGTAAATCTTTACTATCTCCAACGCTCCAAAGTTCCACCTTGTGATGTCATGAAGAGGCAATTCCAGGGCTGAACTGAACTTCTCCAAATGATCCTAGTGAAGGTGGAACAGAGTGTTTTCAGTCTGTTTTTGATGAGGAAATAAGAGAAAATAGCGTCATGTGGGCTGAATTGAACTTTCGTATCAGGTGTTCATCACAAACGGTTGGATGGCGGACCTGGTGGTGGTGGTGGCGGTGACCAACCCCGAGGCCAAGTCCCCCTCTCATGGCATCAGTCTGTTCCTGGTGGAGGACGGCGCCAAGGGCTTCAACAAGGGACGCAAGCTGGAGAAGATCGGTTTGAAGGCGCAGGTACAGCTCTGCACCCAGCTTTACTCTGACATCTGCACAGGTGGTGGACTTTTGTATCGCCATGGAGACAAGTACCAGGCTAAGTTACAGGTCTGCTCTGTGGAGAGGCGAGTCCATTCAGAGTTATTATTGCTAAAACATGCTTTGAGAATCATAATAGCACTTGAATGAACGCAAGATAGGTATGGTTATTTCCATTTTGTGGAACATTTCAGGCAAAGCATTGAAGGAGAATTAACGTTTTTTACAATCTGAGCCTTATTTCGGCAATAAAACAAGTTGTTTTACTCACCCATAGCACTTTGGTGTCATATGGAGCACCTCCGGAGATGTTTTAGATTAGCGATATGCGTAACGGGAGTTCTCGGGGCATATAATTGTGGTCTCCAAATAACACAAACTTCAGCACTTTTCAAATCATAGAAGCTCAATGTTTTAGTCTACACTTTCGTTTGAGTCAAAAGTGGCCTGTAATCCGAGATTTATCCATAATTTACAGCTTTGCGTTTCATGTTTGGGTCCCGAGAGCTGAGAGCGAAAGATGTGACTCCGCACATGCGCACTGGCCTCCTCATCTACTCGAAACTATGGATAAATCTCGGATCACAGGCCACTTTTGACTCAAACGAAAGCGTAGACTAAGACATTATGGATAAATCTCGGACCGCAAACATTTGCCCCGAGAACTCGCGTTACGGAGATTGCAAATCTAAAACATCTCCGGAAGTGCTCCATATGACACCAAAGTGCTATGGGTGAGTAAAACAACTTGTTTTATTACCGAAATAAGGCTCAGATTGTAAAAAAAACAAACGTTAATTCTCCTTAACATCTCCATGGAGACGAGTAGGACCACCAGAAAAGTTACACGGTGCATCTTTAACTGAAAATGTTCATCTGAAAGAACAAATTCTACTGTTTTATATTCTAGTCATAGTAGAATCAAATTTCTATGATTATAAGTGACATATTATTAGATTATTTATTACATTTTCAATTAAAATTAACACATAATAAAATGTTAAAATGTATGATATCTTCAAAAGCCAAGTGGTGGGTAGAATAGCCAAAAGTTGTACTCAAATAACTACTGTTACACTGTACAATGTATTACTCGAGTTGAGGTAAAAGTACGCAGTCTAAAAACTACTCCAAGAAGTGCAATATCTGTAAAAAGTTACTAGTAAATGTAGCTGAGCACTCCCCACCTCTGATGATCTGTAGCATGTGTTTTTAAATGTTGTCTTTGTTCTGTAGGACACGGCGGAGCTGTTCTTTGAGGATGTGCGTCTGCCCGCTGATGCTCTCCTGGGACAGGCCAACAAGGGCTTCTTCTACCTCATGAACGAGCTGCCACAGGTGAGGAGGACACTTCACTAAGAGCTCTCTACAGGTCCTTGTAAACCGGTATTGTGACGGACAGGAAATCATTGGATAAAAACGCTTCATGACATTTTCAGCTTGTGTGACAGGTGCTTATGTTTACGGGTGCGTGTCTTTGTATTTCCTCTTTTTAAGCTTAGAGGTTCAGTAGCAGTACAGTAAAGCAGTAGCCTGGGAATTCCCAGGCCGCTTCCGTTCGTTTCGAACTGGAAGGCGGGCTGGAAACTCGTCCAAGCGAGAGTCCCAGATTTAGGGCCCCAATCAGAGAGCGGGGGAGGTGTGGCAAGACGGGTGACACGTACTACATGACAAACGGAAGCTTGTAGTTTGAACTGACAACTGACATGATTGGCTATGGACTTACGTATACGCTCAATGATAGACATTCATAACGCCCAATAAACGGCCGTTGGCAATCGCTAACCACACCTCCGCTACGGGATTTTTCGAAGCAAGTTTCCAGACCCATATCTCACTTGTGATATGGTCAGGTGTTAACCAGACTAGTAAAGCAGGACACTAGTGGAGAGAGTCTGTGGAGGCAGCGGTAAAAGCAGTAGCCAGTACTTTATCTGAAGTGTGTTCTGTTCATCTGAATCAGAATTTATTTGTCATTTCAGTATAAAAATACACAAAAACGAAACACTGTACTCAAGTCCAGGTTATCAGCAGCATAAAAAACAATAAATAGTTTAGAATATTGTATGTTAAATCCAGTCTTTAAAAAAAGCCCCCACCCACCCTCATTTTCTAAAGTGCTTTCCAAGTCAGAGCTGCAGGACGATACTCATTCAGGGTTTGACACTGTGCTCCACTTTGGGACAGGGATCATGGTAGCTCTCTTTAAGCGGCACCACCTGCTGGCGTAAGGAGGCGTGGAACATGTCAGTAAGTACAGAAGCCGTTTCCCAATTCAGTGAGTGCATGGTTCGGAGTGTGGTCTCAGCCTGCAGTCAAGGCGGTGCATACTCGCTCAGCCCTGAATGCACTCCGTGGGCCGCATGGCCGTCTGCGAAATGGAACAGGTCCCGCCTCAGCTCAATGAGCCGGGTGGTCTGCTCCTTGTTCCCTAAAGACAAAAATATGATTCTATGACGACTAGTAATACTTTGAATTGGGACATGGCGATACTGTAGAATATCCAGCATTATAACAGCAAAGGAAATATAGAAGTGTAAGGGAAAAAGCATGTGAACGGTAATACAGGTGCCGTGAACTATGCCGTTACAGCTACCGTCACACATGTTTAGCGTAGTTTATGAAGTGTTTCATGTAGAGTAGGTGAGGTGAACCAGTACACACATGTTATAGTGAAGTCGCAACTGTCACATGGCGATGTTGCTGGCGAGTCCATCTTTGTAGTCACATATCCTGCCGCGCTGTGCATGCTGGGGCTTTTAAGTGTGCATTTTTGCACGCTTGGTCCACGCCCCGATTTCCATGGAAACGACTGCGGTCTTCGGACCGCGTGTTAACTGTGCATGGGACAAAAACTAAATGGGACAGCAGTTGTCGCGCTGGATGTGACGTACATCCCCTTCACACCACGCTCCGAACCGTGCACTCGCTGCATTGGGAAACGGCTAGAGAGTTCACAGGCACACATTTTGAGTGCTCGCCCAAGCACCTTATCTGGGCCTGCAGCTTTGCGAGGGTTCACCTGCTGCAGAGCTGTCCTCACATCTGATGTTGTTACGCTAAGATCACTATATAGGGCATAAAAGTTGTTGAGGGCATCAGGGAGAGAAGGGTCCTCTGGGCACTCTTGTCTCCTTCTTTTTATAGTCTGTTATTTCTCTGATGCCTGCCCACATTCTCCAAGGGTCACTGGTGGAGAGATGACCCTGAATCTTTGGAGCATGGTTCTTTTTTGACAGCATCTCATTTTCACACACCTCAGCATTTAGCCATGCTTTAAGGTTGGGATGTATGGTGATGTTTGAAACTGTAACATCCTCTACACCAGGGGATGCCCACACTTTTTCAGCATGTAACCGAATTATAAAGTCAAAATGATCTACCTACGACAAAAATGCAAATCATTTATTTATTTATAAATATAGTGAGAATTCTTTACATGTACAATGTATGTTGATGTACCTTGCATAACTGAATGAACCCATATTGCGCAATGTACCTCTGTACATTTTTTGCCATTACCTTACTCTGATGACTTGCACTGGATGGAATCCACTAGGGATGCATAGTCCGGACAGTAGCTGCTGACAGCCTCAAGCTCACTTCTAAATGATCATGAGTCATGGTGGAACAATCCTTGGACTTAATTCACTTCATGTGGGAAAAGGCTGACTCACATAAAAAAGTTTTTATAGATCTATCTCCATTTGATTTGATAAATGTTAATTTAAGCTTAAAATAAGCCAAGCAAACTGTACTGCACTTAAACACTTGTTTGGACCCTCACCCACAGTTTGAGAACCCTTTCTTTGTTTTGTTTTTTGTTTTTTTCCCCCTACCCCTGCTGTACACATTTATTGATATACCCAGTAATGGATGCTCCGTACTCTTCTAAATCTACATGTCTATTTGTAGTTTCTGCGTCTCTAAACACCTGCCAGTCAGTACGTTCAGAGCAGTCCTGCAGCAGGTCATCTGCCCCAGGAGGCAACACATTGATGATTTTTTTTTTTTTTTTTTTGGCAGCTGGCTCTTTAATATCTTGTGTAAAAATACAAGCTGCCTACAGACCTTTGTGCCAGATCAAAATAATCTGTGAGTGATGTTAGAATTCTCTGTTAATATGTGTTTATGGCACAGTTGTTAATGATCCACTCTTGTGTTTGTGTAGGAGCGTCTGTTGATCGCGGGCATGGCTTTAGCCAGTGCAGAGTTCATGTTTGAGGAGACCAGGAGCTATGTGATGCAGAGGAAAGCTTTTGGAAAAACCATCTCCCATCTACAGGTCCGATTATCTACAAGTTAGATCTCATGTATCCCACATATGCTCTCCTCATGTGTGTGTCTTTGTGTGTGTGTCTTCAGACGGTACAGCACAAACTGGCCGAGTTGAAGACAGACATCTGTGTGGGCAGAGCCTTTGTAGACAGCTGTCTGCAGCTGCACGCAGAGGGACGTCTGGACGCTCCCACGGCCTCTATGGCCAAGTACTGGTGAGGAACACATTTTTATTAGGCAAGGATTAGGGGGATTTCACTATTTCACATAAAGCCAGTAGGATGGGTCCATGTCTGACTGACATGCATGAGTATCAAAATTGTTATTTATTGGCAAATAACAGAAAAAGTAATTTCACTGAAAATCATAATCGCTAGTACGCAAACAATTAAGGTTGAAATTTCTTTCATTTTCATCCTGTGATTATTCTTTCTTTAGGGCATCTGACCTCCAGAATAAAGTGGCTACCCAGTGTGTACAACTCCACGGAGGCTGGGGTTACATGTGGGAATACCCTATCGCCAAGTGAGTACAATCCATATCCATTTCAAAACCAACAACCACCAAATTTTTACCAAAATTTCGAACTTTTTCCTTCTGTTTTTCCATAGGGCTTTTGTCGACTCAAGAGTACAGCCCATCTACGGAGGAACCAATGAGATCATGAAAGAACTCATAGCTCGCAGTATTGTCAATCCTAAATAAGTACTTCTGAATGTACGTGTACATTTGTGTTCTTCGGAAAATACTGTGCCTCGTTTGTACATTGAATTTCTTTTAACGAACACTATATTGCTATTGTTGTATCATAATCACTAATCGGTGAACTTGTGAACTTCAAAAATTCTAAAACAGTAGTAAATCTTTGCAGTATGTTGCTATGATTGGAGTATATTTTTGTATTTACTTAAATTTAACTTTAAATAAAACCAGATGAGAATAGTTTTTTGTACTGTGGCGTTGTGGTCAGTAGGTGGCAGTAGTTGTATGTGGCAGGTCACAGACAGTGGACGTGACTCATGAGCAATGTTCCCCCTAATTTTTCATGTGTCTGAGCAAACACACTAACTCCCTGAGCGTTCCTTGGACTCCTGTGAGCGACATCCGACATGCACACTGTGGCCACACCAGTATCACACCTGAGATCATGGCAAGTTACAAAGCTTATGAATCAAATCACTGCTGTTATTTCTGTTAGATTACTTTTAATATAACTGATTTTTTGGTCCACTTCTCAAAAATCTTTTCATGAACTTTGTACATGTTGTATGTCAGTGTGAGGGTCCTGCTGTGGTCAGTGAAACATTGAACATTACAATATTTTGAAAAATAACCTGTGTATAAACCTGTGTATAAACCTGTAAAACCACATGAAGAGAGATTTTTTCAGCTTGATAAATATAGCCTGCATGTAGCTGCAGATTTTTTAGGGATGATTGTAGGACCTATAGGACACTATAAGATGGGTGTCTCTCAAAATAATGATCTCCAAAATAAGTATACATTTTTATCAGTTTATATCTTGCTTTTTAATCATTACCCAGTTTAAGTAATTTTGTGAGAGTGACAGAGCTCTGTGGTTTAACGCTCTGGGGAGAGGATTCACACTTCACACAGAAAGTCCCGTCTTTTTGCTCACAAAAACCTATGGCTGGGACAGAAACAAAGAAAACAGCCGAGGATTACATTATGGCTCTACCTGTCTCCTCTTCTGTTCTTCCCTACGTGGAGTGTGTGCGGGTGCGGGTGGCGCTCCCGTCGGCTGGTGCGGACCTGCCGCTCTGACCCGCCGCTCTGACCCACGGCGATGCGCACGACAACTATGGTCTTACTGAAGGAAGCGAGCGAAATGCGATCGAAATGAATCTGTTTGTAGTTGGCTTGTCACTAACGCATGTGCAAACCCAACATCTATCAGACTGGATTCCGTGTGTCAAACCAGCGCTGAGTTCAGGTTAGATTTTATTTTATGCGCTGAAAAGGATTTGATGTGCGCGCTGAACGTCTGGGCAGTGCGCGATTGCGCACGCGCGCACCTTAGAGGGAACACTGCTCATGAGGTGGTGGTTTTACAATTTTAATTTAAGTTTAATATCATTTCTAGGGTATTTTTTAAGGAATTGTGGAGCACTCTCTTTTCTGTGACTGCATTCTTTCCTTTTCCCTCTCTTCCCTCACACTTTTTTTTTCTTGCACCCCAAACCCTTCTGCTTACTCCCTTTCTCCTCCCCACTGTCTCTTACATCTGTCTCTTCTCATCTTTCTCTTCCTCTCTCTCCTCTCTTTCCCTCTTGTCTCTCCTTTCTCTCATCCCTTTCCTCCCTCTCTCTCTCTCTCTCCCATTTATCTCTCCTCTTTCTCTCTGAGCTCCATCTTTTGCTCAGCAACAGCCACACCCCTCAGTTGTGGTGTGACTGCGGAGCACACTTCCTCACTTCCTCACTTCCTCATCCAGGGTCTCTCTCTCACACACCTCTTTAATACTCCCTTTCTACACTTATTGGCATTTGATATTTTAATAATGAACGTTTTATGTGGTGACTCATGTAATGTTTAGAAGACTCCCAGAACTGTTTATTTGTTTTAGGGGCAAAATTAAGTACCCTAAAAATGCCTCTATGGCCTTGAAAATTGAACAAAATATTAAATAAAATACAGCCTAGAAGCCTGTTTTGTTTTTGTTTTTTTTCTTAGTATGTAGTGGTGGAGAGAACTGAATCTGCATTCAAGTAAAAGTAGAATAGAACTACTCTGAGTACTAATTGCAAGTAGCTTTAAAATGCAAATTTAGAAGCATTTTATATCACAACTTGAGTGATCAAAAAGTGTAAAACTAAAATTTTCAGCGTTTTAAAAAGGTAATTTGCATAATCTCTGAACTCTGGCCAATCAGAGCAGGTGATGCTGCACTCTATGATTTAAAATTTAATTACAATTACCTCTGGATATAGGTGTATGTATATTTGATGTGTATGTATACTTTTATAGCAACAATAAACCGCAAAAGTGATAAAACAAACTCAAGTTAGGCTTTATAGAAGTGGGCGGGGATAGGGTGTAGGTGAAAACAGACATTTTCAGAGCACTCAAGTCTCAAATGCAGGAAAATATAGGATTACTCAAGCATGCATGAATGAATCAATCAAAAATACAAATTTGAGTATGCTAATGATGAGGGAACACCATTACAACAGCTCGTATAATTTGCATAATACGTCTCCTTTATTAGTAGACCCGCTCGCCTAATATTTTTATTTAATTCAAATATATTTTCAATCAAGAATCTGCACTTGACCTGGCTGACTTCATCCAAACCACGTGGCTCGCCTGTTTCTCTTTTGCACCTCTGCGGAATCCCCGTGCGCTTTTTCGCCTCCACTTGCGCACTTACGGTATTTGGGCGGGCTCTCCCTCTCCCTCCGCGCGCTCTCGTCCCCTGCACCCCCGGCTCGTCTCACTCCTCACCGGGACTCCTACCACCGCTCTGCACCCCCACCTCCAGGTAAGCCCCCTCTCCATCGCTTTGCACGCCTTTTCCCACGCTTTTTACGCAAAAATAAACCCAATTTACGCTGCGCGGTTTTCCATTTCTCCGCGTTTCCAAAGTTCATCATTAAGTCTCACCTGCCAATCCCTTCAAATTGTGCAGCGATGTGCCGTTATGCGAACGCGTGTGAAGCGATGTTGAACGAGATTCGGTTTGCTTTGTGCCTTTCGCTTGGCTGTAAACGTGGATACGCGTGGATAACTCGTCCCCGATCGTGCGTAATCCGTGCGCTTTTTGGAGACGGTTGCCCCCCTGCGCGTATTGGCTCCGCGTATCTCCGCCGCTGCAGCCTTTTGTTCTGGTCCACGCCTGGATGGGTGATGCTGACACCGGCTTGACTTCACTGCTGCACCACCGCAACGGATTCACCTGTTACTAGCGCAAATCCGAGTCGCATCCAATTCACGAATCACTTTGCGTACGCGATTCTTTTGTGCTAAATTCCTTATTAATATATATATATTTTTTGAAGATGGGAGTGTCCCCTGTCTAGTTGGCACCACACATGCCACCCTCTCGCCCTTGCCCCCAGCGGCATGACTTGCACGTTTGGCCCTTTTACCCATTTACGACATGGATTTGTGCGTAAAAATCGTATATGACAGTTTAATTATCGATTGTCAAACTCGGTGATGTCTGGTGATTTTGCAGTAAGACGCACTGGTTGCCTCCCAAATGGAAATGTAATGCAATTTATGTTGTTTAATGTTATTTATTTTATTTTATTTTATTTATTTATTTTTGGATAGGTATCTAGAAATCTCCAGTCTTGGCTTCTTCCATTAGTTCTGTTCGAATTATGGTGCAGTTTAAGAAAATCTATGTTGCTGGAAAGGATTTTTTTTTTTTTTTTTAATTTGGTGCACATCCAAAATGGTGCACTATAGTGTGGCAGGATGCTGGCTTTGAGATAATGGTATTGGGTATGCACGTTTTTAGCTACTAGTTTAGTTGGATTTATTGATAAATATTGAAAATAATTTGGAATTTTGGTGGAACACTTGGTCACATCAGTTATTTATCTCCATGGCGATTGTTCTAGTAAGGTCACGTGGTTTAAACCAAGTATTAGGGATGGAGTGAGACATCATTTCCACAAGGAGAGAAATATAGGAGATTAGGTCCATAGAAATGACGAGATAATGCATATTTTATTGTGTAATCCAGTTCACGATTTTGCCAATATCTTTGTTTATTTTCTATATTTTTCATTATAGCAAGGCTCTTTGAAACTACAGCATCTCAACAAATGTAACTCATCAGCACTTAACCCTTTTTTGTCCAGTCCAAATCTCACGAGATGTTCCACAGTAAAGCATTAAAGACATCTCCATGTTTACGGCTACATCTGCGTTACATTTAGGCCCATATTACACTTTATTTAATCTGTTAGAAAGGTGTTTTCTCATCACAAACACACCTGGAGTTGTGTTTTTGTTTCATTCACATATGTTTAACACACAAAGCATGCATACTTAAGCTGAAAACACACCTTCACTAGAATCATTTGGATGATTTCAGCTCTGGAAGTGCCACCTTTACTGAACTAAAAGTAAAAGTAAAAGGGAGCTGTTAACTTGAAAGCTTCAAGGTGGATCATAACATTTTAAACTTTGGAGATGTAGACAGACTAATAATGCAGGATTATGCAAACATACTGTATGAATTAGACCTGCGCGATTAATCGATTAAATCGATTAATTCGACTTTACAGTTCAGGACGATGTGTTTTTATGAAAATCGATTTTTTAGTTATTTTTTACACGCAAGCGGAACTAAAGTGCGGCCACATTTTACACGGGTAAGTTAGCGGGGCGTACCCAAACATTCTACGAGCTAGCATGGCTAGCGAGTGAGCTAAAGCCGGAGCTTGTACCAAACAAAGGTGTTTACATCTGTTATATGGAACTGGCTCGGTTTTCTTGTGTCGGACTTAGAACAAACGAGTGCTCGCTGTAAAGTCTGTTCAAAAGCTGTTGCAGCACGAAAAAAATGTATCCTAGGGCCGAATGCTGTGGCACGCAGCGGAGTGGGAGAAGTGCAAGTCCTAACGGAATGAAAATAGCCACCGTCCAGTCCCTAAAACATTTTCGAACTGTTTGCAGTATGATAAGCATGACCCACGACGGAAGGCAATCACACACGTTGTTGTATGTTTTACCAAAAACATTATGTATGTTATAAAAGACATGGTACCCATATGTACTGTGGAAAAGCCCGGATTCATTAACATGGTGAAAGTTTTGGACCCGAAGTATGTGCTACCAATATTTTTCTTGTGTTGCCACAGCTGTATACAGACTGCACAAGCTACATACATGAACACAGACAGTGGCTTTTCTGCATCACTCGAGGAAAAACAAAAACACAACACTATCCACTCCAGTCCATCGTTCCCACAATCAGGGAATAATTTAGCTCCATAAAATGCTTCTTTATAAAAGAAAGATATTTATATAACTGTGTTATTATTGTTATATATATTTTGTTGTAATATAATTTTGAGTTGATAAGGGGCAGATATTATAAGCTTATGCTTCTTTCTGTTCCCTTTTCATTCATATTTAAGTTATAATTGTATAGATGCAATTGTGTTGCATCTGTTAGCCTATTTTTGTTTTGTTTTAACGAAATAAATAAATAAATGAAACTGAAATTATATATATATATTTAAAACAATAACAGCTTAATTGATGCTAGGTGTAATGTATTTGTTTTATAAAAGAACACTGCATTGTTTTGAGCCATTTGTCTGTCATCTGTTATTTGTTTTTGAGTAGGGCAGAGAAAAATCGATTAAAATTGGAAATCGGATTTTTTTTTTTTAAATCAGAGATTTTATTTTTAGGCCATATCGCCCAGCTCTAGTATGAATGTAACAAAACACAACTCCAGGTATGTTTTTTGATGAGATAACCACATTCTAACATGGCTTAAAGCTCACAAGAGTCCATTTTGTGTAATATAGAACCTTTAAATTAAAAGTGTAATACTCTAAAATATATTAAAACATGCATTCTTACTGTGAGCAGCGGCAATCCTAATTTAGACTTGGTTATGTCATAGTTTAGACCTGTATAGTCCTGTTCTAGACCTGGTTTAGATTTGGTGCTGTGGTCTCCTTAGGTGGTACTCAGTTTGGTGTAAAAAGTTGGAGATTCTCTGGTCTAGACTCTTGCGGTCAGAATTGCCAGTGTCAATTAGACTTGATCTTCTGCAGTACTGTAGTTCCACTCCAAAACTCCTTACTCATCCCCAGCCATGTTTAATTAAAGTCTGTACTAGATTTTACAGTCTTAAAAACCTGAAAAACAGAACTACTTCATTTTAAACAGTTTGCAAGTAGTCCAAAGTTATTCCTCACTTATCTTATACATTCAGAACTTCCTAATTACTCACCATGATGAGTTTATAAGAGCTTTTCACAACTCTCCAGACCAAACAGAGCGGAGACTAATGCGCCGCCACGCTCTACACGGGTAAGTTAGCGGGGCGCACCCAAACACTGTACAAGCTAGCATGGCAGCGACTGAGGGGGAGCCGGAGCTTGAACCAAAGAAAGGTGTTGCTACATCTGTTATATGGAACTGGTTCGGTTTTCTTGCGTCGGACTTAGAACAAACGAGTGCTCGCTGTAAAGTCTTTTCAAAAGCTCTTGCAACCAAAGGAAGCAGCGCAACAAATTTATTCTAGCGCCTAAAGCAGAGGCACGCAGCGGAGTGTTAGAAGTGCAGGTCCCCTCAGCGAGAGCACACCGTCCAAAGTCAAACAAGCAACAGTCCCTGAAACATTTTCGAACTGTGTGCCATATGATAAGCATGGGCCACAATGGAAGGCAATCACACACACGACAACGATGTATATTGTAAAAGACATGGTGCCCATATATACTGTGGAAAAGCCTGGATTCATTAACATGGTGAAAGTTTTGGACTCGAAGTATGTGCTACCAAGCCACAATTATTTTTCTGAAGTTGCCACAACTGTATACAGACTGCATAATGCTGTAGGAAAGGGTCTTCCAAGTGATATATTTTTTTAAAACAATAACAGCTTAATTGATGCAAGGTGTAATGTATTTGTTTTATAAAAGAACATTGCATTATTTTGAGCCATTTGTCTGTCATCTGTTATTTGTTTTTGAGTAACCTGGGAAATCCCAGGCTGCTTTCGTTCGTTCCGCTCTGAAAGACAGCCTGGCAACTATGGCAAGCGAGCTCTCCCGATTCTGGGAGCCAATCAGAGAGCGGGGAGGGGTGGCAAGACGGTGACACATACTACGTGACAAACGGAAACTTGTAGTTTGAACTGACAACTGACATGATTGGCTATGGGCTATGTATACGCCAAATGATAGACATTCGTAAAGTAATGCCCACTAAACGGCCACTGGCGATCGTAAACCACACCTCCGCTACGAGATATTTCAAAGGTGACTTCCAGACCATATATCACTTGTGATATGGTCAGGTGTAAACCAGGCAAGTTTTTGAGTAGGGCAGAGAAAAATCAATTAAAATCAGAAATCAGATTTTTTGTTAAAAAAAAAAATCTGCGATTTTATTTTAGGCCATATCGCCCAGCTCTACAAGAAAGTGGTCCACCCTCTTCAAAAGAGCACCATTAAATTATTGAGTAAGAAATACCCACCCAGATATTACCAGGGAATTGAACCTTTTTAGAAAACGATATGATGGAGCACCTTTAATGCATCGTTAGAAGACTGGCGTAGCAGGGGTCAGTGGGGTGAAAGGTCAGAGGTGACTTCCTGCCCCTGTGGTTTCTCCAGACTTGGCTCCCGGGCTCCACAGGTGTCTGAGAGGAGCTGGCAGCAGAGCGTGGAGCTTTGTTAAGGCTCGGAGTCCCACTGACCTGCTTTATCAGCTGATGCGATTCGAGGTTATGTAGTACAGTATGGGGTTCAGTTGTAGTAGTTATAGTAAAAAGTACTTACAAATAGTTAAAGTACTTACAAACTCTGAAAGGATTGGTTTTAAATAAAAAAAATATATATATTAGGCTTAAAAAGATTATGTAAAGTAGCTGTTTTAGTTTGTTGCCTACAGTCCTAATTTCAAGATGAGTGAAGTGCCTTGCCCAAGGACACTACAGCAGTGAGTATTTGTTGGAATGGGATAATGTCAGGAGTAAAGCAGGTCAAACCCAGGACTAAACTGAACTCACCCAGAACTAAAGCAGATCTAATCTAAACCTGGACTAAACCCGGTCTGACACAGAACTAAAGCAGATCTGACACAATAAATCAGGCCTAACCGAAAACTAACAAATCTAACCCAGGATTAAACCACTTCTAATCCAGGTCTAACCCAGGTCTATTCCAAGACTAACCCAGGACTAAACCAGGACTAAACCAGGTCTAATCCAGGACTGAACCAGGTCTAACCCAGGACTAAACCAGGTCTAATCCAGGACTGAACCAGGTCTAACCCAGGACTAAACCAGGTCTAACCCAGGACTAAAACAGGACTAACCTAGGACTAAACCAGGTCTAATCCAGGACTAAAACAGGACTAACCTAGGATTAAACCAGGTCTAATCCAGACCTGAACCAGGTCTAATCTAGACCTAAAGCAGATCTAATTGAGGACTAAAGTAAACCCGGTCTAACCCCGGACTAAAGCAGGTCTAACAGAGGACTAAACCATCTTAAACCGGGACTAAATCAAATCCAATCCAGGACTAAACCAGGTCTAATCCAGGACTAAACCAGATCTAACCCAGGACTAAACCATCTTAAACCGGGACTAAACCAAATCCAATCCAAGACTAAACCAGGCCTAATCTAGGACTAAAGCAGGTCTAAGCGAGAGGACTAAACCAGGTCTAATTTAGAACTAAACCAGACCTGACCCAAGACTAACGAGGTCTAACACTGGACTAAACCGGGTCTAACCCAAGTTCTATGTATTCTCTAACAGTTGTGCGGACATTACAATTGACAAAAATCTGTATTGCGTTATATCAGTAAACAAAACAAGTCCTCAGACCCGCACTGTGGCTGACTGGATCCAAGTCCCAAACCAGGTCTGACATCCAGAGTCCCAGAGACTGTGTCCCCGGACCTGTCCCATCCAGAGGGGACACGGCCAGCCCAGAGACAGTGGAGATGGGTCTGCTACTCTGAGATCAGTAGCTCGGCTGGTGCTGACAGCTACAAGTGCCTGAAGATCCAACGATAAGGACCAGAGAGTAGTGTTGCTTTGAATTTCAGTACAAAAAAAGCTTGACACCGCAATCATAATTTAAAAGCATAATTTTTTAGATTTTTTTTTTGTAATTTTCGGCATTAAAGATAAAATTAAGATGTTTTGTGAGCTGTGTTCTAATGTTTCTTCATCACAAACAGACCTGGAGTTGTGTTTTGTTTAATTCACACGTTTAACACACAAACCCTGCAGATTTTGAGTTCTTCTCTCTGAAAACACTCTGTTCCACTTTGTGATGTCATGTGGTAATACAAGAAGTGCTCCACTGTGTTTTTAAACTCCCACCTTCACTAGAGAATCATTTGGGTGGATTCAGCTTTGGATTTGCTGATCTCTACTGAACTGAAGGTAAAAGTTAGCTCTTAACCACTTTATGACGTCACAAGGTGGAACAGAGCATTTTGAGCTTTGGAGATACTTTTGCCTATTTCTCACGGCAACTGCAAGTCAAATATCAAAAATCAATATTGACAGAAGAAAAAATCCACATGTAACCATCTGTTATTGCACACCGTGTTGGATATCTTGGAGAAATCTTACAATATGTTGCTTATTTTTCTCCAAATCTGTCTCCCGCCCACCTCTGCTGGCTCAGCACAGGTGGACTAACCCGTCCTCCTCCTTCTCCGAAAATACAAGCGCTCTTTATGCAGCGGCTCTGGACCTGTTCCCATGACGACATTCCACCCAAATCCCTGCTTCTGCACAGGAAGTTTACACGTCTGCTCCCTCACTGGCTCGCTCCGGGTTATGACACAGACCAGTCCAAGTGTCCGACGTGAACCAAAGAATGCAGGCAACTGGAATGGTGACCGGATCCGCCTGGGAATAATACAATGTAAAGGGACATGTGTGGCCAGCTGTGGTGTATCGCTAGTTTCGTGGGTAAAGGTCCTTCAGTATATTACGCAAAATTGACTCTTGTGATCTTTGAACCATGTTAGAACATTGGTACCTCCTCGAAAGCATACCTGGAGTTGTGTTTTGTTGTCCATCTACATCCCCAAAGCTCAAAACGCTTTGTTCCTTGCAACTTTTACGTTTAATTCAGTAGAAAGTGGCAATTCCAGGTGTGAAATCATATAAACACTTCTGGTGGAGTTGTAGTAGAGAACTTCCAGAGTGTTTCCTGTTTGAGAGAAGAACTCAGCCATAAATATGCAACATGTGGGAATGAAACAAAACACAGGTATGATTTTGATGAGGAAACAACATTAGAACATAGATCAGAAAATAGCTTAATACAGTGGTACCTCACCTTACGAAATTAATTCGTTCCAGAAGTGGTTTCGTAACGTGAATTTTTCGTAAGTTGAGTAGCTATTTCAATGGAAAAGGCCTGATTTGTTCCAAGGTGTGTTTTTTTTTGTAGTGTAACATTTTTTTTTAATAGTGTAACATTGGTTCTGTGTCCTGATTGGCTAAGAGACTAGACCAGGACTAAACATGGACTAAACCAGGTCTAGACCAGAACTAAACCAGGTCTAGACCAGGTATAAACCTGGACTGGACCTGGACTAAACCAGGACTGGACCAGGTCTAGACCTGGACTAAACCAGGATTAAACTACCACGTGCCGCTCTTTGCTGGTTTCGTGCGGCTGGTTTGTGGCTCGGGCTCCAGAGGACGCGGTCCGGGCGCTGCTTTTTTGTTTATTTGTTTATTTAAGGATCCCCATTAGTCTCTACAAACATAGAGACTAGTCTTCCTGGGGTCCAATTTAAAATACAATACACTTCAATACATCCAAGCACCATAACAACAGACCAATCAACAGTGAGATTAAGTTACATTATCCAAAACACATACTAAACACTAAAATATGTTACATTCAAAACAGTGAGATTAAGTTACATTATCCAAAACACATACTAAACACTTAAAATATGTTACATTCAACTTTATTCAGCATTATAAAATAGTAATTTCTTAAGACATTTTTTAAAAACAGCATGATTTTGTATGACCATTATGTGTTGTGGCAGCACATTCCAGTGAGAAATGGCTCTATAGAGAAACGTTGCTTTTAGTGCATTAGTTCTTGGTTTTGGTAAAGTGAAAACTGTGGTTGAGGCTCGTCTTGTATTAAACCTGTGTCTGCTACTGGTAAGCTGTAACTGTGAGACCATGTGTAAAGGTCTGTGTGTTGTCCACACTTTATGCAAGGATACAACTAAATTACAGGCCAGTCTGTCCTTGACTTTCAGCCACGAAAGTTCCTTATGCATAGTACTGATATTAGTCCTAAAAGAGCAGTTTAGAGCAAGACGTGCCGCTCGATTCTGAAATGAGCTGCGGTTCTATCTCGTGCTCGCAGCCCCGGTGCCGGTCGTGCAGACCAGGACTAGGGGTGCTCCTCGCGTGGTTCATGCTCCTCGCACCGGCTGGTTTGTGGCCCAAACCACAAACCAGCCGGTGCGTGCTCCTCGCGCGGTACCGTGCTCCTCGCGCGGTGCGTTCATGTCTCCGCGCTGCTTCCGGAGTCGTGTCTCCCCCCACGCTTCACTATTTAATACATTTTGTTGAAAATCTTGTGTGTTCGGCGCTAGAGCTAAGAGGCCGAGAAAGGTGCTTTTTGAGCGGGCATAACAGCGGGGTGTGCATCTGAGCGCGCATTATTCGAATTTTTGAGATTTCGCGTTTCGTAACTTGAATTTTCTTTCGTATCAGGAGACCAAAATTTAACGTGAAGGCGTTTCGTAACTTGGATTTTTCGTATGTAGGGTCTTTCGTAAGGTGAGGTACCACTGTATGGGAAAATAGCCTAATATGGCGAATTTTACAAAAAAAAAAAAAGACTTCAGGATAATTTTTAAATGGCTACGTTTTGAGTTAAAAAGTTAGAATATCAGTATCGTCAATTAAGGCGTCAGGATTAATCGAGATTCCACCTTTGACCATTCTCACTGTTGTTATATCATTTGGCAAGACACTTCGCCCACAACAGCTAATTTTTCAACTAACTTGTTTCCAGTCGCAGTTGTTAAATGAGCTGGGCATCCAAATTATTCATTTATTAGAGATCTTTTTGCAACTTCCAGAGACAACAACTAACATGCTATCACGTGCTTCCTGATTCTGAGACAATAAAACACCTTATAATTACATACAGACAGTACACAGTGGACTTTTTTTTCCCATTTTGACCTCAAGAGCTGCTGCTAAATACTTGGGAAAAAGATCAGGCACAACCCTTTAATACAGAGGTGTCAAACATGCGGCCCGGCGACCTGATCCGGCCCTCCAAGAGCTTTAATCTGGCCCTCGGCTGATTTTCTATTAAAATATTTTAATTATATTTAAATTTTCTATTAAAATATTGGTCATTTTCTGTGCAGTTTAGCATAGCAGCGCCTCTGTGCGTGGCCCCTCCCACCAGAGCAGCACAAATGAAGACTCGCCTCTTTCCAAACATTCTTAAAGGACCATCGTTTTGACTGTTGACCCTGACACCCTCATCAGCAAAATGTAAAAAATGAGAAAAGTGGACGCCGAGTGCAGGATTTTCCAAGAAAAATTGACTAATTCCTGTTTGTTCACGGAGGTGAATGGGAAACCTATACGCTCGGTGTAAACTTGCAACAAGTGGCGGTGCTCAAGGAATATAATCTTAAACGCCACTATGAGACATGGCATTTCAAACAATACAAGAACTTGAACAGAGAAGTGAGAAGACAGAAGACAAACAAATTATTGCTGCGACTGAAGAAACAGCAGTCTGTAATAGATTTGTGTTTCTCTGGACAAATATTTGGACTTATTGTTATTTTTGGGGTATATTTGCCATGAGTTTTCTGATCTGGCCCCTTTGGGGTTGGATACGGCCCCTGGACCAAAATTTGTTTGACACCCCTGCTTTAATAACATATGTGTAATAATAGGAGATCGTCTAGTTTGAAGGAGGCATTAAAGAGTAGTTATTACAATTTATTTCTTGGCAAGCTGACCATGATTAGATTATAGTAGTAAAGTAGGCTACAGCGTCTGCCCCATGTTTGATTTAGTTGTACCCCTTCATGAAGGAACTGCTGAAGGAAACGTAGAATCTTAATAATGAGCAGCTGGTTTGAGGATTAAGCTTGGCGCGGTGTGAGAATCGGACCTGCGACCTTCTTGTTGCGAGGAGTGCTAGACAAGTTCAGATGGAGTCCGTAGTAGCTTCTCCAGAATCGAAAGTGTGTCCATTGGTTTTAGAACAATGAGAAATTAGGACCGTTGCCATAGCGATTGACAATTTAAAGGGGTTGTATTCCGCTATTTTCTGATCTATGTTCCACTGATGTTTCCTCATGACAAACAGACCCGGAGTTGTGTTTTGTTTCATTCACACATGTATAAAACACAAATCCTGTATATTTAGGCTGCGTTCTTCTGAGTTCTTCAAACTGAAAACACTCCTGTTCCACCTTGTGATGTCATGTGCTAATACAGGAAGTGCTCCACTGTGTTGTGTTTTTAAACTCTCCAATAAAACTTTCCAACCTCGACTAAACGAAAGGTAAAACGTAGCTGCTAACTTGAAAACTACCACTTCATGACATCACAAGGTGGACCGGAGCATTTTGAGCTTTGAAGATGTAGCCAGACTACAATTCCAGGTGTGTTTTTGAGGAGGTAACAACATTTCTAACATTGTTTAAAGCTCACAAGAGTCAATTTTGTGTAATATTCTATCTTTAAGTCAACCCATGGTAGCAAAGTAGGACTGTTGCCATAGCAATTAACAAGTTCAAAAACTTTGCATCTAACAGAAAGATCAAGCTTAGGAATACAAACACAAAATCAAATATATTTTGTACATTTTATTCACAATTTTACCCAATTTTAACCACTTTTTTGTGTCTTAATGACTTCCAGATGTTACAGCTAAACAACTCCAGTATTTTCTTTTCATCCTTTTGCTACTAACCGCCACCACTGCCGCTAACGCTAATTCTTAAACTCACAATGAAAGAGCCTTATTGTCCCGACGCCATCTTGGGTCGGATTTCGGCACGCTTTTAAAGACTTTTTCCTCAATTATTCCTCTGTGTGCGCGCATCTGCTGCTGGGCCAGCCATGGTTGATGGAAAAGCGAAATTCTTTGGAACGCTGTGTAAAACAAGTGTGAAACATAGGAACAGATGTGAAGTATAAGAAGATGTATGTGGGTGTGCTTTGCCCTATTGGCCCTTCTCCAAAAATAGAGTTTTTATGAGGCTGGCCATTCTAGAGGATTACAAGTTTGCAGTGAAAGAAATTAAACTGGGATCAAATCTAAATCCGCCAACTCATAAGGCAATATTTGTTTAGTGTTATGGACGTATTAAAGATGATACGCAAAGTAATGAAAACATGAAAGCATTTTTATGGATTTCAGAAACATATTAGCAATGGTGAAAGTGCCCAAATTGTACCCATATGTGTGTTGTGTGAATGAGTGAGTAGAGAATTCATGATTGTTCAAGTGAATGAATTAATTTGTCTCAAACATAAATAATACAGAGCAAGGAGTGAAATTAAGCATTGTCAACATGTTTTACATACAAACAAAACAAAACGCATCTACATAAAACACTTTACACACAAGTTACAGTTTCTTATCTTAAAGGTCCCATGGCATGAAATTTTCACTTTCTGAGGTTTTTGAACGTTAATGTGAGCTCCCCTACCCTGTTTAACCCATGGTTAAAAGTTGCAAAATGTCTAAACTGAGCATTTGCGGTCCTTTTCTGCGTTACAAAAAATCAGAGCTCAAACGGGCGATTTTGAACAAGGAAACTTATTGACGTCAGATCGAAAAAAGAAATGCAAATGCAGTTTCACCCCCGTCTGTCTGTACTCAGCGTCTCTGTAAATCACGCCCAGAGAGTTTGGACTGCGAATGCGCTAGGCAATGCGAAATGCGTTTTTTGATTTGCCTGGAGGCACGTCCGAGTGTTTCTAGGCTCGGAAGTCCTTTATCTGAGCCTCTGGACCTTTGAACAGCAGTGGTTTAATTTTATTTTCTGTGGAAATGTGTTTATTTTTCAATGGAACGCTTCAAATCTCTCCCCCCGTGCAAAAACACGGAAATGGATCAGCTGAGAGCTCAGAGCGAGAGCGGAGAGTTTGGCCACGCCCCCACCCTCTACTATTGGCCATCTCTTTTCTCCTCATTTGCATTCAAGCAACAACGCCCATTATGGAGTGTTCGGAGTGAGAAAAATTACTCTTTCTCAGCTTATCTCTGTTTCTCATGCACTGAGTGTTGATTTTGAAGAAGGATTCATTTACAGTATTAGGGAACCATTAAGGAGCCATATAAAAGCATCAAGAAGTACCATGTCATGGGACCTTTAACAGAATGCTTATTAAAGACATAGATCTAGTTTTTTATTATTCTCAATTAACTCTTTTGTATACATTTTTACTACTACATTGTTTAATCTCATGACTGAGTCCACTCCATAGAGTTACTCCACAGACTAAACATCTGCTTTTGAGCATGCCCGTGGATAACGCTGCTGTAGCTGATATTTGCCCCTCAGATTATAGACACAGCCTCTACTTTTAAACATTTTTTGTATATTGTATGACTTTTAAAGACTTTTTCCTCAATGCTTTATTTTTCACTTTACACATCATTTGTGCGATTTTAAGTTAAACAATATAATTTAGCTTTAAACATTGTGATTTCATAAAGAAAACGTTTGTATTGTCCCGATATCCTGCTGATTTAGTATTCTTATGGCTCTTTTTTGTAAGAGAAGTCTTGTGGTTAGTACCCCATACTTCAATGCAGTAACTGAAATATAGTAGCACAAGAGCACAGTACAAAATATGTAATGCTTTATTTGAATAATACACCAATGCATCTGGCTATTTTACCGCACAGATAATTTCCATGTGCCGTCGCTCAGTTTGTAGTCTAGTTAGGGAAGTTAGAGAATTCGATCATGGTTTGGCAGGTGCAGCAGCAGGTGTTGAGGCATCACTATGTTTTGTTCTAAATTGTAGGTCATTAGTCACACTGGTTGACTACGTGTGTGTGTGCTGCTGTCAGTGACTGGGCAGAACTTTCCTCACAACAGGGCCTCCATTAGTTTGTCAGAATATTTTGATAATTTAAAGGACCATTGGGTAACTATTTTGGTTCAGGACCCACCACCTGCTTGACACCATGAAGCATGCCATTAAAGCAGTGCTTCTCAAATAGTGGGGCGGGCCCCCCTGGGGGGCGTGGCGTGATGCCAGGGGGGGCGCGTATGACCCTGGGAAACATGTTTTTTTGCTGTACTGTACTAGAACTAAGTGTAATTGCACATCAACAACAGTAGTTGGCAGTGGCGTTCTCACATGCGATTTACGCACAGTCTCACCATTAACAGAACATCCTCTGTCACAGAAAAAACACGTATATTCCACTGAGTCGTGTCCTTTAGTCCGACAGAAGCTGACGCATCAGTGGCACAAGGAGAGAGCGTATTTTTTCAATGCTTTTAGCTTATGCAAATGAGGTGGTTTTAAGTTTCATTTCTGTAAAACGTAAACAAATGTGCGCAAAGCTGCATTAAAAACACATTAATATTTGAGTCCTCAGTGCAGTCTTTGTTGTAAGTTTCTTTCTTTTTTTTGTTTATAATGTTAATAAAAGGATATAATGGTGTTCTAATAACAATTTTCTAGACAAATAATACTATTTATAGTCGCGCGCAGGAAGGGGGGCGTGAAATATTTTCTTCTTCCTAGGGGGGGCGTCACAGAAAATAATTGAGAAGCACTGCATTAAAGTGTCTATAACATGTCAGACTACTCATTTTACTAAAACACAGTTAAGATCATTATAATTAACGTTTTTTTTTTAACAATCTGAGCCTTATTTCGGTAATAAAACAAGTTGTTTTACTCACCCATAGCACTTTGGTGTCATATGGAGCACTTCCAGAGATGTTTTAGATTAGCGATTAGCGATTAGCGTTCTCGGGGCATAGAGCATGTAATATTTGCCCCGAGCGGTCTCCAAATAACACAAACTGTAGCACTTTTCAAATCATAGAAGCTCAATATCTTAGTCTACGCCTTTGTTTGAGTCAAAAGTGGCCTGTATGCCGAGATTCATCCATAATTTACAGCTTCGCGTTTCATCTTTGGGTCCCGGGATTTGAGAGCAAAATAAGCTGTGACTCCGCACATGCGCACTGGCGTCCTCATCTACTCGAAACTATGGCTAAATCTCGGATTACAGGCCACTTTTGACTGAAACGAAGGCGTAGACTAAGACATTGAGCTTCTATGATTTGAAAAGTGCTAAAGTTTGTGTTATTTGGAGACCGCTCGGGGCAAATATTACATGCTCTATGCCCCGAGAATGCTAATCGCTAATCGCTAATCTAAAACATCTCTGGAAGTGCTCCATATGACACCAAAGTGCTATGGGTGAGTAAAAGAACTTGTTTTATTACTGAAATAAGGCTCAGATTGTAAAAAAAACAAAAACATTAATTCTCTTTTAAGGTTTTTGCAACAACATTCAAAACTCGTTTTCCCAATTTTTTTGGTTTAAAATTTTACTTCTTGGAAATCGTGACATCACACTAGGGAATTGTGTAGCTGTTACCTAGCAGAACTCCACTAATCTGTACAGAAATTATTATCTGATAAATAGAAATATAAGAAAACAGCTTTATTTTGATGAATTCATGTTTAAAGTATCAGAAAATATGTGTTTCTTGTGTAAATTGTGCTGAACTTTGGATAGAATTCTCCCAGTGTGATGTTGTCAGTAAGTTTGAACTCTCTACTTAATGTAATTTTCAACTTTTCTGTGTAAAACTGCTGTAATCCCATCAAAATACTGTAAGTCAAAATGAGAGAATCATAAAAACAAAGTCATACCCATTTTAAATGTGTTAAATGGAGACAGGCAGGTGAGCTCAAGTACAGTAAAAGTACAATACATGCAGGATAGACTACATACTGTATGGTTTATATTGTGGAGTGCAACCAAGTAGTCGACTAAAGAAATTTTTGGTGAACTAAGGACATGTCCTGCCGATCGATTAGTCGATTAAAACGGGGGCATGGTAAAAGCTCTCAAAACAATTTTCTATCACGACAGGACTACACCTGCACACCTGAGTTCATGCAAAAACTACTATTTATGCAGAAAAAGTACTAGGAAACATTATAAAGACCAATTACTACATATAAATACCTAAAAATACCAAATCTTCAGCTGATTCACTCACTTCTCCTTTCTGTTGTTGTCCCTTATAATTCTCTGTAATCTAAATAAAATGATCAGTCGACTAATAGAATTTTTGTTTAACTAAGACTCCATCGACCGATTAAAGCAGCTAAAGAACTACAACCCTAACCAGGCAAGCAGGTGGCAGACCCTCCTCCAGAAATGTTACACAGTGCACTTTTAAGTAACTGGCTGTAGTACTGCATGCTAATAGTGTATGTTCTCCTATTTGATTTGCTCTAAATGACTTTTTTCTTCTTTATTTTTTTGCTGTTTAATCACATTTTTATTTCAGTTATAAATTCTCGTCTGTGAGTTTCAGTTTCTGACTCATCACTCGTTATTTTAAGATCGAAGCATTAACCGCTACTAGAGAGAAATGCTCCTTCTTTCATGGGCAGTCATATTTTTACTCTTTTTCACTTTTTTTTTTTTTTTTTACAATCTACGTTTTACTTGAGTTGACATTGCGATTTGTGTCTCGCTCCCTCTCGTCTCCTCATCTTCTATGCCTGCGTCCTTGTGTTGTTTTGAAGAGCCCTCTCGGTGCCCACTGCCCCTTTTGGGATCCCCTCGCCACGGCAACCCTCGCTATGGCAACTGCCCACTCAAAGGAATGACCCGTAGGACCAACCGGCGCTCCTCTCCTCTGACTGGTCCTCCACGCTCGAGTCCCGCCTTCTTTTTTTTATTATTTACAAATTAGCGGTTGAAATTTGGCCGTAAATTGTTGGCGTAGTTTAGCAGATGTTCGTGAATGGATGCTAAAAGTTGCCAGCAGGTTTTAAAGGGAAGATTTATTTGATGTGCACACTGGCCCGGCGAGGACGGCTTATTGAAGTGAAACAAAAGATGGTGATAAAACTGGAGGAGTGGAGCTCAAGGGGCAGTTGGGTTGCCACGTCCCGTTTGTGATTTTCAGCATGAAGTGGCGACAGTAAATGGACTACTATTCTCAATGCAAAGTTCTTAAATAATGCAGCAGTATTTGGACTCTGGAAATATAATTTAAAGGGCCTAAATTACACTATTTTCTGATCTATGTTTTTTCCTCATCAGAAACATACCTGGAGTTGTGTTTTTGGGTATGTTTTTGATGAGGTAACAGCATTATAACATGGATAAAAGCTCGCAAGAATCAATTTTGTATAGGACCTTTAAGGAAGTGATATTCACTTTTTCAACTTTTTACAGAAATTGTACTTTCCCAGCAACATACTTTTACTCCTACTTGAGAAATATTTGTACTGAAGTAACAGTACTCTTCCTTAAGTAAAAGTTGTGGTTCCTCTTCCCACTGTGAGCGAGTCTACGAGTGACAAAAGCTTTACGTGACAATATGAAATTATTTGAACATTTCATAGTCATAGTTTGCTTTATTGTCGAAAACAATATGAATAGTGAATTCGAAATTTTGTTTCCCCACTAACCAGGCAGGACAGTGATAGAGTGATACATTTGTATTTCTTGCAGCGCTCCTTCAGATTTGGTTTAGTTTGTCTCATTTTTGCATCTGTCCTTTGAAAACACCAGATTCTGTCCATAATTCCACTTTTTTGTTTTGTCCATCAATTTACATAACTTCAAATAACTGACAGTTAATCTTACTTAGACTTAGACAAACTTTATTGATCCACAAGGGAAATTATTTGGGTACAGTAGCTCACTCATCACAATATAATATATAAGAGGATAACAAAAAATAGATGGAATAGCAAAAAAGATAGTAAGAGGCCGGTGTCAAATCAAATGAGACATAATTATAAAAAATAATAAGTATACATACTAGGGATGCAAATTATCGATTAATTCATTAATTGATAGTTGATTGACCTTATCGATCGATTAACTGATAAGCGGCGTTTTTCACCTGAATTTTAGTGTTTCAATAGGGTCTTTAAGAATATAAGCTATAGTAACATAACACTGAGTCATAAATATATCATAGTATTATTATATTGTATATTCCTCAATTAATTATTCCTTAGTAAAAAGCAGACGAATGTATTGATGCTGAATAACAAAATACAGTAATCCCTCGCTCTATCGCGGTTCGCGGAATTTTTTTAATTTTTTTTTATTGTGTAACATTGTGTTCTGTCCTGATTGGCTAAGAGACTAGACCAGGACTAAACGTGGACTGGACCAGGTCTAAACCAGAACTAAACCAGGTCTGGACCAGGTCTGGACCTGGACTGGACCTGGACTGGACCGGGACTGGACCGGGTCTGGACCTGGACTGAACCAGGATTGGGCCGCTGCGTGCCGCTGCTGGTTTCTGGCTCGGGGTCCGGGCCGCAGGCCAGCTGCGCGGGACTCGGGGCCCGAGCTGCGGGCCAGCCGCGCGAAGCTCGGGACCAGCAGCGGCACGTTGCGGCGCATTCCTGGGCGCCGCGGTTCGATCTTGCCTCGCGCATACACCCGGGGCTGCTGAGCAGTGCCGTTGGCGCCTGCGGCCGGCTGTGAGTCGAGCGCAGCGCGGTGCGCGGTTGCCTTGTTTCGTGACCACGCGGGTGCGGTGTCCGCGATTAGCGATTAATTACAATTAATGCATTTTGTTCGACTAACGTCTTAATCGACAATTAATCGTTAATCGATTAATTGTTGACATCCCTAATACATACAAATTAGAATAAAATAGAAAAATAAGTAATAAAATATCAAATAATATATCAAATCACAGCTATATACAGTTTTTAGGGAGTTACTTGAGTTGTAGTTTTTCTGAATACTTTTTACTCTACTACTTTTTACTTGAGTCATTTCCTGGGCTCCTACTTTGTACTTCTACTACTTATATTATTCTTCCCCGAGTACATTTTTCACCACTCTAACCACCTGTGCAACGGTGAATTTCAATTCAGAAACAAATAATTATGATTTCGATTTTTGCTATAATCAAGCGGCCCTGATTTGAGTGTTAACACGATTGGATGCACATAAATCAAACAAAAAGCAATATTAGACCTTTTAGAAAAGTCTTTGTAGTTGTTTAGTCTACCTTGCTGTTACATAATGCGGTAGATAAGAAGCACAATAGGATTCTAAGGGCGGCACGATCCCTTTAAGAGAATGACAACAACAGCCTGCCCCAGCAGATCTGTTTAAAAATAGAACCTAGGCTGATATCCGCATAATATAATGTAACCTGCAAAATAATAAAGTAAAGTCCAAGAGCGCAGAGACTAGTATACGCCCATGGACCACTATGGAACCTACCTGGACCACTGAGGGAATACACAGATATAAGACCATATGGGAATAGAAAATAAAGTACTATGATTTAAAGTTGAAAATCACATTCTAATTACATCATAGCCAAGTGGCCAAATTGCTCTAAATGTTATTGCACTAAAGGTATATTGTATGTGTGTCTGAAAGCTGCATAGTTTTGTTGTTATCGTTTGTTGTTTTTACTTTCTTGTTTAAAAAAACAATCAAATATAAATTTAAAAAAAAGAAAATCACATTCTATTGTCTAAAGAAAGCATTTTTTAAAAAAATCATCATCGTGGTATCGTATGTAGTCTGTACCTTAGTATTGAAATCAAGTGAAATTTTAGTATAGTGACAACACTATACAGCACCTTTTACATTACATTCACTTTATAGTCAGTTTACTCCATTTTAGACAACAGATGTGTTCTTTGTAGGGGGCTGGGTGTTCATCGGCGCACACATGACGAAGAGCTGAAAGTTGGTATGTCCCAGATCATATCTTCACAGGGTTAGGTCTGATTGGCATCTCTTTGTCTGCGAATCATAAAAAGACTGACCGTACATGAAAACATAGTTGAGGCGCAGGTGTAACAGGCTGGTTTTCCTAGTTCTTGAGTGGTATTACTTCTATGGGGTCTTAACTGCTAACACATAACATTTAGATCACTGTGTTACCTTTTATTGTTTATAAATTGCTATATTCACCAAAACAACCTATTAACATGTTTTATTAATTTCACTTTTGTTTTTGACGCTCAGAGTCTCCCCTCGCTAAGTCACTCCTCCTTCAGAGCGCTATCGAAACACAATCAGCCTGCATCCCACTTATGAAACTACTGCACATCGCCTCAAGTTGTTGTGTACAGGTTTGTGTCATGTTTTTGTATATTTATGGAGAATTGTCGCGAGGGAGCGTGGGTGACCGGACAGAATCTTACAGTTAACCGTAAGGAGGATTCAAATAGGGCCTAGGAGAGATCGATAAGTTATTAGAAACTCAAATTACTCAAACATGTATAGAGGTCATCTAAAACCTCTTCCGGTGTGTTTTTGATGAGGGAACAACGTTATAACATGGTAGGAAGCTCCAAAAAAGAATCTTAAGCTTACTTGATGGGGGCTAAGTGTTGATTTCATGTGTTTGGAGTTGTCTGTCCTCGGCTCACCTGTCCTACGTGCAGGAGACTAGACACTCAGCATTTCCCTTCACATCTACATGATAATCCACCACCATCTGTTCCGTGAACTATAGAGAACTCCTATAGGCCTATTCCAATCCACAATCTAAAGTAAACAGTAAGGTATATTATTAACAATAAGAAATAAACCACATCTGATCACTGTCTAAACCAGGCTTAAATTAGGTATAAACCAACATCCAATCTAAACTAGGTCTAAACTTGGTCTAAACTAAACCTGTACAAAATCAGGTCTAAACCAAGTCTAAAAGCAGTCTAAACTGGGATGTGTTTACAGTTACACATTCACCACATCAAAAGTGGGACTAAACCAGCACTAAACACTAAAGTAAACCTGAGCTGGACCAGGACCAAACCAAGTTTACATATCAGGACTAAACCAGGACCAGGTATTGACAAGTGTGAACAAAGCTGGACTAAATTGGGAGTGACAAGGGGTTAAACCATAACTAACCTTGGCATAAACCTGGACTAAAGTAGATATAAACTGGACATCATCAAGACTAAGCAGGAGGACTAAAACAGGTCTAAACACCTAATTTTGGAGTCACAAGGGACAAAAGCAGATCCAACCATCTTGGAATTAGATATAAATTAGGGATAAACTATAAATAAAGATTAGACCAGGTCTAAACCAGGATTAAATCTGGACTAAAATGGGAGTAACAAGAGAATAACTCCGCTCTAACCATGGTCTAAACCAGGAATAAATAATGCTAAGGTACATCAACATACCCAAAATAAATGAAACCAACTAAATAAGAATTAAAGGTACAGTGTGTAGGATTCGTGGCGCATAGGTGGATGTTGGCTATTGCACTTCCTGTTTTAGCTACGGCAGACCTCGAGGGTCACCCGGGCGCGCCGTAACGCGGACAGCTCTCGTACCCGCGCACGAACACGTGAAGCGCACCCGGCGCTGTGCGAGCCTTCGCCGACAACTACGGTATAAATAAAACGTGGTCCCGTTCACAGTTTTTTTTTTTTTTCGCATGAAAGCACACATTCCCGATCATGTACCATGACAATCTACACATCAAATGAAACATTACAGTCTCCTCTTTTTGACTATGCAATTCATTTCCCGGCACAACAATCACTCCCCGAGCACATGGGGCTTTAATACGGAAAAGCACAAAACGAGGTTTGTTACTTACAGTAGCTTACCTTTGAAGGCTCTGGACAGGTCAAACTCAGTACTTCACCATAAACTTGGTCTCAATCTGTCCGTAAGGATCCAGCGAATAAAATCCAGTAAAACAATTTAGTCCAAAACACGTGTTAGATCCACTACGACGTGTGATCCGGCAACATGCTTGTCGTTGTTTACCCAAAGCCACGAGCCTTGCCGAAGGCAGAGCCCAAATGTCCTTCTGCGGCTCTTGTAATCAAAATGGCTGCCTCTATATGGGGACGATCCCCCTTTTATGCAGGTATATCTAAGTCCAACAGAATACTTTGATTTCATGATGGAAGTGAAAAGGCTTGGAAAACACTGTATTTTTATCTTCAATTTCAGTAATTAACGGGTAAAAATCTTACACACTGTCCCTTTAAAGTTTAAACATAGACTAACCCCATAATAAACCAGGCATTAGGTCCAAACCAGGTCTGATACAGAACTAAATCAGGTCTAAACCAGGATTGTGGCCAGACTACATGGAACTAAACCAGGTCTGAACTACCCCAAACCTAACCTCTACCCTATAAGTCCACTCTGTAGTCCCTCTTTGCCCTCCCCACGGCCGCTATCATCCTCTATCTGTCCCACTCAAAAGCCCCATTCAAACTCTTTGTGGACCCCCAAACAATACCCCCTTTCTGCGGCCGAGCATCGTCAAAGCATCTCCACAGTTAATTACAACGTTGTCCGGACCCGCTTTGTTCCAGCATTCAGACTTTTCCCTCGGAGCAAATGGAGCAGACGGGATTTAGCGAGAACTTGGAATTGTTAGCATAGTGCCCACTTGTTTGAGTAGGACGGGTGCGCTTCAAAGTGTGTGGGGTTTGTGACATAACAAAGTGTATTTTGGAAGATTAGGTTGGACGTTCCTTCGTGCGCACAGAGCCTGTATTTAGAAGCAGTCGGCTGGGGAATATTACATGTTTTGGGATGTGAAATGGTAATCTTACCGGAAGGTGAAGTGAAAATAACTTGGTTGTGTAATAGAATGTAAATCATCGCTATGGAAACGGAAAGTAAAAAAAGTGTGGCATCATAGTTCTGCTTTAGAGAGACCATGGTAATGTTTATAAAGGAAATAAGCTAATATTAGAATGCAGTTCCTACGACAAAATTAGTATCAGCAAAAAGGTAGTTTTGGTCGATCTGCTGCCTAAAAAAACAAAGATTTATTTAAACACTTAAAGGTAAGTAAGAAGAGAGACCTGCACAAAATGTGACAGTTCCCTGATGGGTTTATGGTAGGGAAAAAAAAGGTCTCTGTGTGAGTAAATTTAAATTGCATAAATTGAGTAAAATAAACAGCCCTACATAAAATCAATCAATGAACTTTATTCATAGAGCTCTTTACAACACATAAGGTGACCAAAGTGCTTCATATTAAAATCAACACAATATAAAAACATTCACATTCACAATAAAAACATTGAACTACATACTACCAACATTAGCAGTTAATCGTAGGGATGCACTGGTCCACATTTTTTCACTTCTGATCCAATCCCGATACCTGAATTTGGATATCGGCAGATACCGATACTATTCTGATACCAAAACTGTTTGTTTTCAATATTATCATCATTATTCTTTAACTAAAAATAAACTCATCTCTACAGGCAAGTAGGCCTATGATATGAACAAATGTTTGCATGTGTGTCCCAAAAGGCAACTTGAGGTAAGTATAGGTCATAAAGGTATAGGTCATAAGGTCATATAGGTCATAAAAGGACGTCAGGAAATTCTGTGATATTAGCTGACCTGGTTGACACTTGGTTGTAGAGCAGTGTTTCCCAACCTTTTTTGTCTTGTGTACCCCCTGAGCCTTTTTGTCATACCTCGAGTACCTCCTCACTCATACGTGTTGATAATTCTCCAAAAGTATATAAATATATGGGTTAACTTGGGCTAACCAATTAACACAGTGGCGTTTTAAGGTTGAAACCAATGCCAAACTGTACCCACTATAATAAAACATCTGTAAGTCAACATAATAACAAAATTACTTAAATAACCCCCATATGGTACGATTTCATTGACTAGCACCACTATGCGCTATTTATCGCACGACCAGGAAGTGCCCTGGTTTGGCCCCTGACCTAGAGAACAGCGTGGAGACAGCGAATGGTAAAGAGAGCGTGTGAACCTGTGCACCCTCGAATGCAGTGGGGGAGGAACAGAGTCCAGGTAGTGGGGAGCCTGGCTCCGCAAACCAGGGGGGAGTGCTCCCCGCGCTCTGTCGGCTAAGGCGCGCTCTCGGGGCAGAGAGAGAGAGGCGCCGGTCGGGGAATGACGGGGCAGCTACGGGCACTCCGTCACAATAAAAGTTATATCGATCAAACTACTGATTACTGTGACTGTCACATATTTCTCAATATTTGAGACGCACTTCTTCACGAAATGGAAGCACACATGGGCTAAACTCCGTCTCTCCATGTGCCTGGCAGCGACACTGCCGCGTACCCTCTGGAGTCTGCTTGCGTACCCCTAGGAGTACGAGTACCCCTGGTAGCACAGTTTCTGATAAATAGCTTCTGCCTCTCGGTACAACGGCTTTGCAAACATTTCACGTTGCTGTCTTGCTTTGAGGGGTTTCCTGTAAAAAGTATGTCCACACAGCGGACATGTGATGAAAAGTTGGTTCGTCTGCTAGCTGGCTGCAAACTGTGGAACGGATTTCCAGAACGGAGGCGTGTCTCATCATTACTTTGTGTCTCATTGAGATACGCCTCCGTTTAGGAAATCCATTCCACATTTTGCAGCAGGAGCAGAGCAGCCGACAGGGAATCACTTGTGGAGTCATTTCAGCAGATAATGTGTATATACAGACATGGCTCATGGATCTGAAATTTTCGCAGGATGGATCGGAAATGGATATCGGAACCTGATACCGATACTGGATCGGATCAGCCCCATCCCTAGTTAATCGGCTATAGGTTGCTCTGGATTCTAAACAATCAATAGAAAATCCTATATCGGTTGATCTCTACATCTGAGCCAGACTGCACCTGCAGGGGGAGTTCATGCAAAAATGAATATTTATGTAGAAAAAACTACTAGGAAACAATGTATGTAAAGATAGAGTCAACTTGAGAATCATGAGATCTGCCCTTTAAAATTTAAACACAAACAAATTACAAATCTTCAGCCAACTCACTTCTTTTTGCTGTCGTCCCATAGAAATTCTTATCATCTAAATAAAGTTGGTCGACTAAGACACCATCAACAGATTCATCGACGAAATAACTACATTTTATTTTTACCTAGGAAAATGTTTGAAAACTAATTCATGTTTACACTTGAGGTCTACTGTGCTAAAAATATCTTGAAAAAGATCACTTCTCTTGTATAGTCCACCGTTAACTGTGGTGTTGATTAATAAAGTGTTTGAAATTTTTTTTGAAAATCGCATAACAGAACAACCAGCAGCTTTTTTTTTTCTTCTTCAAATTTATTTATTTATTTATTTATTTATTTTT
This sequence comes from Paratrypauchen microcephalus, assembly GCA_036785185.1. Classification (NCBI taxonomy): domain Eukaryota; kingdom Metazoa; phylum Chordata; class Actinopteri; order Gobiiformes; family Gobiidae; genus Paratrypauchen; species Paratrypauchen microcephalus. The sequence continues at coordinate 1,180,077 of JAVJIX010000147.1, read as the reverse complement.
GATTAGTTTTGCTTTTTTTTAATTAGTTATTATTATTATATATGTTTTTCTTTGTTTACTTTTTTGTTTTTTTGTTAAGATGTTTGTTTCAACATACGGTTGGGGGGGGGGGGGGGGGATGGGGATTAAAAAAACTAAAACAAATATTGTGTCTACTGTAACCAAGAATATATTTGTATAAACTTTTCTGTGTGAAACTTTGACACAGTAAAGTATTTAAAAAAAAAGGCTTGTCTCTCCTACTGACTCATAATTTAGAGCAATAAATATCAAGTATATCTTGTTATCCACTAAAATGTTCCACAGTGAGGCTTTATATTTGTCTTGTTTACCTAAATCTTATGACAGATGTAAAATAATGCGTACAAGAGTATTCAATCACTTTTTTAATTTGCGGGGTGCAGTTAAATGCTAATTTGTCAAGTTCAAGTTCCCAGACCATATTTGTGCCCTATGTTTTTTCTCAGACGAAGTGAGATGAAAACACAGTAGATTAGAAAAGTGCAAATAGTGTTGAGTATTATCTGGACATGCTCTGCTTTATCACCAGGAGCTTGCATGTTCTGTGTGAACCATATCAACAGAAGTGGACCATGAAAAACATAACCAACCTAATCTGTTCATGTATTTTTACTCTTTTTTACTCATGTTTCAGTAATTAATCATGTTTAAACTTTTCGTGGAGAGGTTATTACTTTGTCTAGAATGTCTGACAGAATGGTGTTAAACCTTTCTGTCTTCACGGAGACTAAACCGGACCACGTTACAGGGCAGATCTGTGGAGAGGCGACCCCGCTCACAGTCAGAATGTCTGTTTTTCTAGGTATTTTTAAGCTGTAAAACCACCTGTAATTGAATAAATGTAGGCAGAATGACATATCCATAGAAACAAGCAGGTGACGGACCCTCCACCAGCTTGATACAAATTGCATCTCTTCTCATGTTAGCAGTTGTCCCAATGCCCCCTGTTTTGTTTGGATAAAATTTGATGACAATTTTAGCCTTTAGGATATTTCCCAGACACCGTTTTGCCCCACTACAGGAAGTACCAATGAAAATGTAATTTAAAAAGCATCAGAAGGCTTAATATTTAACTTTTATTAGAATTTCACTATATTGAGACAGGTAAAAGTTCTTGCATCTTATCTTTAGGACCCGTAAGAGCCAAATAAACTAAAATGCAAGCAGGTTCAGTTATGTTTTGCTTTGTTGATTTTTTGTATACTAGGGGTGTGCAAAAATATTGAAATATCGTGATACTAAATTTGGTGATACAGTTTTGTTAAATAAATGAAATCAGTTTAAATATTACAGTTAAATATTAAATACGTTTTCTTCTTCCCACTCCTTTTTAGGCCTTTTTTTTCTTTTTTTTTTGCATTTTTGTCACATGTATATGTAAAAGAATATAAATTGCTTACTTGCTCAAAATAAATAAAATAATAAAATAAAAATTGTAGGTTGTTGTATCAATATATCACCATGACTATTTGACTTTTTGGTATATTTACTACATTATTCTGTTTTATTTTATTTTTAACAGCAGAAAGAAGAATGCATAAAGTGAGTTAGCTGGGATTTTGGTAGTTGGGAGTATATACAGTGGGGTTGTCAAAGTAGTATCGAGATACTAAAATGAGATACTAATCAATACTAAAACTAGTATTGCTACTAAATATTCTTTGAACAATTAATCAATCAATCAATACTGAAAAACAAAATCTAAAATGTGACCTTTCCTTTACAGTTTCATCTTGAGTTTTATCAGAACTAGTGTAAGACCATAGTGTAATAAACAAATACTTATTTTGTGTTGAAAATGACAATAATGTCTAAAAAAAATAAGCTTTTAAAATGATCATTTGGCATTTATATCAATTATCAAGGCTGTTCTTTAGTACTGAAGTCAAGTTTGTAATTTTAAAATTATGACAACACTAGTACTGTATATAATAGTTTTTGCGCAAGATTCTAATCACATTGAGTGCCTTTGCCATCGCCACTTCCCTTCACGCCACGGCCCCTTTTAGCAAATTAAGTGATGCATAAAGCTTGTCTTTCGTCGACCAGGAATTTCTTTAGTTGTCTCCAGCCCTGACAAAACCTTGTCCCACCTCCCTGTTGTCAGCTTGTGTCCCATTTAAAGCGTATGCGACAGTGAGGATGTGTCAGTTCTGTAGGGCTGGGTGCTGATGCTCACCTCAGCTTCAACTAACGTCTGACGCACTTAAACGCCGACTCACCTTCTGCACCGTGATTCAGCAAAACGGGGTCATTTTTTAAACTGCCGCAACTCAGACTGTGTATCTGATAACATCCGGCAGGCTAACAAAATCCTGTGTAGACTAGTGTTAGAAGATGCGTTTAATACTATTTGTAATAAATAATATACTCTAAATAAGGATGCACAGATTCAGCTGTCTGAGTTCTGATACTCTTCTGATATTATTGTTTCTGATATTATAACATTCCACTGATACCCGATATTGACTGATACCAGTGCAGATACTGATTTACATTTATTTCCTTTAAACTAAAATAAACTGATCCAAATGTGTTATGTCGCTGTTATTTATCCCTCAAGTAACCACATAAGAGTTTTGTGTAACATTAATAAAAATTCAAACTTTATGACCAGTAAATAAAGTCCATCCATCCATCAATTTTCTTCCGCTTATCCGGGCCGGGTCGCAGGGGCAACAGTCTAAGCAGGGACGCCCAGACCTCCTTTACCCCGGACACTTCCTCCAGCTCTTCTGGGGGGACCCCAAGGCGTTCCCAGGCCAGCCGGGAGACATAGTCCCTCCAGTGTGTCCTGGGTCTTCCCCGGGGCCTCCTCCCGGTGGGACATGCCCGGAACACCTCCTGAGGGAGGCGTCCAGGAGGCATCCGGAACAGATGCCCAAGACACCTTAGCTGGCTCCTCTCGACGTGGAGAAGCAGCGGCTGTACTCCGAGCTCCTCCCGTGTGACTGAGCTCCTCACCCTATCTCTAAGGGAGCGCCCAGCCACTCTGCGGAGGAAACTCATTTCGGCCGCTGGTATCCGCGATCTCATCCTTTTGGTCATTACCCAGAGTTCATGACCATAGGTGAGGGTAGGAACGTAGATTGACCGGTAAATTGAGAGCTTTGCCTTTCGGCTCAGCTCCCTCTTCACCACAACGGTCCGGTACAACGACCGCATCACTGCCAACGCTGCACCGATCCGCCTGTCAATCTCACGCTCCATCCTCCCCTCACTCGTGAACAAGACCCCGAGATACTTGAAACTCATTTTGGCCACTTGTATCTGCGATCTTGTCCTTTCAGTCATTACCCAGAGCTCATGACGGCTCATGACCCCCCAGGCAATGAGCAAGCCAGTGTGGGTCCTTGGGCAAGACCCTTCACGGTACTGCCCCCCGGGCGCCGAAAGATGGCTGCTCACTGCTCCTGAAAAAGGATGGGTCAAATGCAGAAGTCAAATTTCTCCCGCGTGTCACTGTGTGTCATTGTGTGTGAGACCAAAATAAAGGCTTAATCTTAAGGACCATAGGTCATAGGTAAATGTAAGTTTTATTACATCAATTTTATATGTCCAACCAGGATATCGGATATCGGCTGACTTGATATTTGGAAACCGATATCCGATCCAGCTGTTTTCGCTCTCTGCTCTGCTATCCTCAACTCTAAGACCAGACCTTTTTCACTAGCATAGAAATCATATGGCATAACACATTATAGCAAATAGCGAGTTAATGGGTCAGGGTTTAGGCACACAGTTTTCAGACCTTGTGTAGCAGACATGGGTCAGACCCAGTTTCACTGAAGATGCTGTTTAGATGGTCAATTTTCTGAAGTGCTTCTTGGTGGGGAAATTGTGAGAATCGTTGACCTACTTTGAAAGCCAAGCTAAAAAGTTCTCAGAGTCATTGAAACTAGTTTGCCTGTCCTTATCTGGAAGTTCCAACCTGATGAGTCATTTTATATCGGTAGCCTGGCAACCAACTGTTTCCATTTTGCCAACAACAAAGCAGCATCCTTATAGGAGCTTGTTGAGTGCTTTGTTGATTTCATGGATCCACTGACTCTCCCGTGAAAATATTAAGAATCTAACTTGATTTTCATTTAAAAATCATATATTATGGTGTGTTCAAAGCAGCTGTTATAGTATAGTATATTTTAGGGATATGCCACCCCAGGTCAAACTTGGGCATCTCCCCACAGTCCAGAGACTAAAATAAGTGGTGGAAAGCGTTTTCCTGGTGACCCAGCCATTGTCCGAGTCTGTCAGCACTGACCGCAGCGGTAGCTGCAGCTACTCCGTGTTAGACTGGAGTCTAACGTCGCCAACGAAAGATTTCGGCCAAAAGGAATTAATTTGCTGGATGCTTTTCCCAATTACTTTCTGTGTAGTGCACATTCATATCGAGTGCAAATAAATGTGCAAATCAACACGGAAAGCTTGTCTTGGTCATTTTGGGTGGGAACTATTTTTCAGTGCGGAAAAACATAGCCGAAGCACACACCACGCTGACAGGGGAATCCCTGTTACGCACCAGGAAGGGAGTTCCCCTGTTACGCAGCGTGGTGCGTGCTTCGGCTGTCTTTTTCCGCACTGAAAAATAGTTCCCACCCCAAAATCACCAAGTCAAGCTCTCCGTGTTGATTTGCACATTTATTTGCACTTGATATGAATGCGCACTACACACAAAGTAATTGGGAAAAGCATCGAGCAAATTAATTCCTTTTGGCCGAAATCTTTCGTTGGCGACGTTAGACTCCAGTCTAACGCGGAGTAGCTGCAGCTACCGCTGCGGTCAGTGCTGACAGACTCGGACAATGGCTGGGTCACCAGGAAAACGCTTTCCACCACTTATTTTAGTCTCTGGACTGTGGGGAGATGCCCAAGTTTGACCTGGGGGTGGCATATCCCTTTAAGTACCAAGAAGTGTGGCCTTGTATTTGTTGTTGTTGTTGTTGTCTATGATAGCATGATTAACCCTTTTGATTGCGATGAATGTAGCAGCCCTAATTGGCCTGAAATTGGGTTGTCAAAAGTATCAAAAATCAAATACTAGTAGTATCGAAACTAGATACTCATTTGAACAGGTATTGATACTAAAAAGGTCACATTCACAGGACAGAAATGAACCTTTCCTTAATAAGATGATGAGCTGTACCAGAGCAAGTATAAGACTACATACAGTACACAGACTAGTACTGTATACGCCCATGGACCACTATGGAACCTATCTGGACCACATGGTAATATAATAGAAAGTACTATGAGGTTTTTTAAATTTTTCATTGTAGTATCGGATTCGGTATTGCATATCAAGTGCATTTCTTCAGTATCAAAATCGAATGACGCTAGTATGAAAGCACATTGAGTTAACAAGGTCATTTCTGCAACCTACTTAAGTCCATGTTACAAAGACCTTGTTGTTAAAGTCATTATACCTATTTCCTCTACTCCATCTCGACTCTTCTCTCAGTTGTTAATGGAAAGTGACATGACATTTCTAGAACCATACTCTGCTCCCCTCTGAGACGTCATCTAGGCAGCTTCCAACCACAATATTGCTGTACCACTTTCACTAATGGCCTTACTTAGAGCAATTCAAGGTGAAAGCCCTGAGAAACTGCTGCTTCCTGCCTCTAACATACCCCACCTGTAAAACACCTTTGAAAATAGCCTCTTTGAATTGATTTAATGAAGTAATTGTGTATATGTCATGGATCAAGTACATTATCAGCCATCCGGTGTCAACACCACTTATGTATCTTGAATGGGCTAATCTTTTCTTTCACTTTCTACATGACTAGCATTTTATCTTGTTAAAAATGTTGTGGTAAGCAAATGTCAGTGACTACCACAACCATTAATGGAGCCGTTTGATAATGAATATTGCTTTGAAATATGCATAACTTGGCGCGTATTTTTTTATGACCACTTACTGTACATAAATGGGCTGATTTTATGAAAAAGTCTACAGTTGAATATCACAACATTGCATGCAAAATGAAGGGCATCTAAAGTCAAGTGGAATCGATTTCAGTTATAACATAATTGACCTTTGCTTCATTCGAAAAGCTTAACATAACGTAAAACTAAATTGCTTAATGCGGCAAATGCTATATGACATAGCTGTATGTAGGATAATATAGCGTAACATAACAGTGTAACCTAACATAGCGTAACATAACAAATCAAACAAAAAGTGGACATAACAGCGCAACATAACATAGTTCGACATGACAGTGTAACATAAAAGCAATGAAAGACATAGCGTAACATGACAGTGAAACATGGCATAACGTAACTCAACATAGCGCAACACATCTTAGCGTAACACTACATAGCATAAAATGACGTAACATAACATCACGTAAAGCGGCATGGCGCAACCCAGCATTGTGTTACATGACATAGCATTAATGATAGCCTGACCTGATAGTAAAGTGTAACATGACGTAACGTAACATGACACAGCATGACATTACGTGCCATGGTGTATACCAAATAGTCGCAATATGACAACAACCATATTATGACATAGCATTACAAAAAAACATAACAATACAAGGCCGAACATGACAAAGCGTAACGTCACATAGTTTAACATTATCTAGCAGAGCATCACATAGCTAAAATGACACAGCGTAATATGACACAGTGTAACATTACGTAGAATAACTTAATCAGGTGTTTTAGTTTTCAATAGGCGTCTGGTGAAGAGAGATTGTGGTAAATGTTAAAGGTTCCATGGCATGAAATTTTCACTTTCTGAGGTTTTTGAACATTAATGTGAGCTCCCCTACCCTGTTTAGGCCCCTCCATGGTTAAAAGTTGCGAAATGTCTAAACTGAGCATTTGCGATCCTTTTCTGCGTTACAAAAAATCGGAGCTCAAACGGGCGATTTTGAACAAGGCACCTTATTGACGTCAGATCGAAAAAAGAAATGCAAATGCAGTTCCACCCCCGTCTGTCTGTACTCAGCGTCTCTGTAAATCACGCCCAGAGAGTTTGGACTGCGAATGCGCTAGGCAATGCGAAATGCGTTTTTTATTTGCCTGGAGGCACGTCCGAGTGTTTCTAGGCTCGGAAGTCCTTTATCTGAGCCTCTGGACCTTTGAACAGCAGTGGTTTAATTTTATTTTATGTGGAAATGTGTTTATTTTTCAATGGAACGCTTCAAATCTCTCCCCCCGTGCAAAAACAAGGAAATGGATCAGCTGAGGGCTCAGAGCGAGAGGGAGAGTTTGGCCACGCCCCCACCCTCTACTATTGGCCAGCTCTTTTCTCCTCATTTGCATTCAAGCAACAACGCCCATTATAGAGTGTTCAGAGTGAGAAAAATTACTCTTTCTCAGCTTATCTCTGTTTCTCATGCACTGAGTGTTGATTTTGAAGAAGGATTCATTTACAGTATTAGGGAACCATTAAGGAGCCATATAAAAGCATCAAGAAGTACCATGTCATGGGATCTATAACAAACTTTGCTTTGCTTTCGGGAGTACGCTGTTTTCCAAAGCCTGTGTAGGAGCGATGAGGCTTAATTACTGTACCACAACCAATGACAACAAAACGTTACTTACTTATTGAGTGAACCGAAATAAATGTTTAACCAATGTTTGTGTAGAGTGGTGAAGGCAGTGGTGAAGTGGGTTTTAATTTGCCTGAGAACCACAGGGTTGCAAATTCAAATTTAATAGTTTAGTAAAAGCCTTTTTTGTTTGATTCATTATGAAATGTTGTAATTGACACAGTCAGTTTGCAAATGAGAGGTGTTCTCCATGTCTCCATTGTGTAACTTTTCTGGTGGAAAAACCAAACCAGATCAAGTGACGGTCAGATCTGTGGAGTTGCAACCCCGTTTACCATCAGAATGCCTGTTTTTCTTGGTATTTTCTTGGTATTTGTCATACTGTGGAATATTCCAGGCAGAGCAATGACATAGAAACAAGCAGGTGCGGACCCTTACACAATACACCTTCAAGTCAATGAAATTTAACAATTTGCTCAATAATTTTGGAAAAAATATACTTATATATATTTCATGTATAATTATGATTTTATTTTCTTTTGGAAATTTATGATTTAATGGTTTCACATTTGAAATGCATCCAGAAGAATTGACAAAGAGACTGAAGTAAGAACTGACAAACTAATGTAATGTTTTTGTTTGTTTGTTTGTTTGGTTGTTTTTCATTCCAATCCAATCCAATCCAACTTTATTTATAAAGCACTTTAAAAACAACACAGTCGACCAAAGTGCTGTACACAGGTTAAAACACAAAACATGACACACAGTAACATTAAAAACAGAACATGATAAAAGTCAACTACTCACACTGAGTTAAAAGCCAATCTAAAAAAATGAGTTTTAAGAAGGGATTTAAAAACCGGAAATGAGTCGGCCTGTCTAACACTCAGTGGAAGTGCATTCCAGAGTCTTGGAGCAGCCACTGAAAAAGCCCGATCACCCCGAAGTTTCCTTTTTGTCTTCGGGACAACAAGGAGAACCTGACCTGCAGACCTGAGAGAGCGGGAGGGTGTGTAGGGCACCAGCAGGTCAGACACATACTGTGGGGCCAGGCCATGGAGACAATTAAAAACAAATAAAAGAATCTTAAAATCAATTCGAAACTGAACAGGTAGCCAATGGAGAGATTGAAGAATGGGAGTTATGTGGTCGAATTTGCGAGAACCAGTTAAAAGACGAGCAGCAGCATTTTGGACTAGCTGAAGACGGGAAAGCAAGGTTTTGTTGAGACCTGAGTATAAGGCGTTGCAATAATCTAACCGTGTGGAGATAAAAGCATGGATTAAAATTTCAAAATGATGACGAGATAAAAGCGATTTTACCTTGGCAAGTTGCCTCAGCTGATAAAAACTGGTCTTTATGACTGCTCTTATTTGGGCATCAAGTTTCAAACCAGAGTCAAGTTTAACACCCAGATTTGTGACAACAGGGTTTATTGCCTTGGTCAAGGAGCCCAACTCAGGAGGAATAACAGCAGTTGAATCACCAGGAGTAAGCAACACAACTTCAGTTTTATTCTCATTAAAATGGAGAAAATTACAAGCCATCCATGCTTTCACCTCATTAAAACAATCTAAAAGGTCCTTTAACTGCTTCAGAGGCACATAAATTTGGCAGTCATCTGCATAAAAATGGAAAGACACCTTGTATTTACGTAGAATTGACCCCAGAGGTAGTAGGTAAAGGGAAAATAACAAAGGTCCGAGAACTGACCCCTGAGGAACTCCACATGTCAATGGAGCAGAAGACGACACAGCCTCCCCAACTTGAATTGAAAATCTTCTGTTGGACAAGTAGGATCTAAACCAGGACAGAGCCAAGCCCCTAATGCCCACCCAGTTTTCCAAGCGAGACAGGAGAATCTGGTGGTCCACTGTATCAAATGCTGCAGTAAGGTCCAATAACAGCAGAGCAACAGTGTCTCCAGAGTCTGAGGCCAGAAGAATGTCATTAAAAACTCTCAGCAGAGCAGTCTCTGTACTATGGCCTTTTTTTAATCCAGACTGGAAAACTTCAGAGATTGAATTTTCATTTAAGAAAGAGCTCAGCTGTAGGTAAACAATTTTCCTCAAGTAATTTTGATATCAGAGGCAGCTTAGAAATTGGCCTGTAGTTTGAGAGCTCAGTGTGATCCAGACCAGGCTTCTTTATCAATGGCTGAACAACTGCATGTTTAAAACTAGAAGGTACAAGTCCATTGAGAAGGCAAGCATTAATAATGTCTAGGACATAAGGGGCCAATGTGGGGAACACTTCTTTAAAAAGACGAGGGGGAATAACATCGGTGGGAGAGCCAGTAGGCTTGATCTGATCAACCACTTTTTCTACAAATGACAAAGTAACAGGCTCAAACTGATGAAAGACAGCAGTACAGGTTACAGCTATATCAGGCTCGTTTAGAGGAGGACTAATAAGGGCCCTAGTAGTCTGCACCTTATTAATAAAAAATTGTAAAAACTCCTCACACAATTTGGATGGGTCATCAGGACTGGGTTGTGGGACAGTGAGAATTGATTTAACAGTTTTAAAAAGCACACGAGGGTTGTGGCTGTTAGAATCAATTATCTCTGAAAAGTAACTGGCCCTAGCTGATTTCACTAGTTTTTGATACCGATGCCAACTGTCTCTCAACATCTGAAAGGAAATGTGCAACTTATCCCCTTTCCACTTTCTCTCCGCCCTCCTGCACTCGCGCCTGGCAGCACGCGTAACGTCAGTCAGCCAGGGCTCTGATTTAGGTTTAGACAACCTGGATTTTATAGGGGCTACAGAATCTAACGCAGCTTTACACGCAGAGGTAAACGCATCACAAAGTACATCAACAGATGGATCATTACCTGTGAAATCATTTACATTAAAAGCAGAAGAGAATTGCACAGCAGTAGATGAATTAATCACGCGGCTACTGCGCACAGAGCCGCACGGTTTGTTCAAGGTACAAGACAGAGGGATCTCAAACAGAACCGGCAAATGATCAGAGAAAGATGCATCACAAATCTCAACATTGGCAACAGTAAAACCATAGGTCAGAACAAGATCGAGAGTGTGCCCAAGCTCGTGCGTGGGGCCGGTTACACACTGAACAAAATTAAAACAGTCAATCAAACTTAAAAAGTCTTTTGACAGTGGCTTTTCAGGACAACAAACGTGAATGTTTATGTCCCCTGCAATAAGGATACGATCATAGATCGCCACAAATTCAGTCAGGAACTCTGAAAAGTCATTAATAAAATCCTTGTTGTATTTGGGTGGGCGATAAACTATTGCGCACAACAACGGAGGCGCAGCGCTCACTTCAAACAGGATCACCCTCAAAGCTGCTGAATGACACAGTGGGTACGAGCTCCTTACACTTAAAAGTATTCTTAAAAATAGTTGCTAGACCTCCTCCACGGCCTGATATCCGAGGGGAGTTAAAGTACAAACAATCCGAGGGCAATAGTTCACAAATGGCACTCGACTCACCCACAGTCATCCATGTTTCTGTTACGCACAAGAAGTCCAATCCGCGCGACTCAAATAAATCCTTAAGTATAAAAGTTTTGTTTGCTAGCGATCTAGCATTCACCAGGGCAAACCGAGCAGGAGCCGGTGTGTTAGCTGCTAGAGCGGTAGCCCGAGCTAGCGGCCGGAGATTGCGCCGATTCACCCCGCGCAAACCGAGGTGAGGAGCCGGGACACGAAGGGAGCGAGGCCCATCGCCGTGCCAGCCAAAGGCACCAAATGGGGGCCGATCGGGTCCAAAGAACGCCACGGACAGGAGCGGTGATAATCCGAGAATATCCCAGGAGATGTCAGTGCAGAACGTGCCAGCCAAGCCTTCAGCTTCACCAGCCTGCCCCCGCGCTTTCCCCGGCGTCTGCGGCGCGCTCTGCGCGCAGGAGGAGCTGGCACACGGCGCAGGTAAGCCGGTATCCCCGAAAGGAGTGGAGGGCAGAATGTTCCTCCTCCATCATGATTAAAGTCCACCAAATTCACAAATTTGGGTCGGAGATCCAGAAGTGTTTGGCGATTATACACCAGCAGAGATTTGACATTTACCATGACAATTGACAGAACCACCAAAAACACAAGCAGAGTACGCAGAGACAGACGGCAGGCCACACACACCGGCGCCATCTTGCATCGCATAATCTTCATTTCTAAACTACAGGCTTAGCAGTTTTTATGCTGCGGAAATTATGATACTTCAAAAATAGCAGTCTTTGTGATTTGCTAATTGCTTCTTTCTACCTAAATGTGCATTATGTAACTTTTTGATTAAATTACTGGTGGTTTTATAGCTCAAAAATACCAAGGACAACAGGCATTCTGACTGTGAGTGGGGTCGCCTCTCCACAGTTCTGACCTGTAACTTGGTCTGGCTTGGTCTCCAAGGTTTAATTCCATACTGTGAAACATTCCAGTAAAAACAATAAGATCTCCATGGAGACCAGCATTTGACGGACTCTCCACCAGAAAAGTTACACAATGCACTTTTAAATTATAATTTCAATTGTGATTAATCTTGCAGCCTTATGAAACTATTTTAAAAAATACCCTCAAAATTACATCTCCACTGTTCCAAGGGTGTTGCTTTTCTGCTGCCAAAAGTCCATCTCTCCATCTCTATCCATGACTCACTCTTTTATTTGTGTTTTGGGAGGAGGGAGAGAGTAGAATGGAGAAAGAGAAAAGAAAGAACGGAGAGATGAGAGAGGGAAGAGTTGGTTTGTTGGCTGTTTTGGATGCTTGGCTGTCAGGCGGTTTCCCTCAGACACGCCTCAGTGATAAACAGGCCTCAGACACTTGACAGATGTGGACTGGAGCGCCACATGTGTGTTTGTGTATGTCTGCTTAGCTTACAGTAGACGAGAGTTTATTATATACTTGGGTTTACATGGGTCTACTGTTATACACGCATTCTGGCCATGGCTGTATGATTCATAGAGAGTTACTCTCAAGATCTAAGCCCGGATTGAAACAGGACTAAAAGTGAAGTGTACCTCAACCTTTACCAAACGAGGTGAAAACTGAGCCAAGGACCAAAATAGGGTCAAGTGGATCTGAACTAGGACTAAACGTGGTCAGGCACAGTCAGGTATTTAAGGTGCATTTAGTCATTTTTTGGAAGAGGGTCCACCATCAGGTGATGCCATCAGGTCAGGTTACAGGTAAAAATTTTAAACAATGTCATGCACTAGAGTTGGGCGGTATCCAAATTTTGATACCGTTAAACCGTGTCCACATTTTCCCGGGGTATACGGTATTACCGTTGCTAAGGCTAAAAAAAAAAAACACTTGGTAGCACTACAGTGGAGTGGCCTCGCCAAATGGCAGCTTGCACCTATACCGTTCAGAAACAGAATAGCAGCATTACATAGGCCTAATGATACTGAAAACATAACAAAACATGTACAAAATTAGTAACTTTTATTAACAAATGTTTAAAGTGCAAATACAGCAGCCAACCGATGGAACGAAATAACAAATTGTCTGTGGGCTAAAGCTAACAAACCAACAGGAATCAAATAAAATACTTGATCTTATCAAATAAGAAAATCTGAACAATAAATAACAAGACATAACCGAAAATGTGCATATATAACCCTGTCCTGAGAACGCAGTGGAAAATACTGCTCGTTTGTATATTTTTAAAATCTATTAACATGAATCAAATAAATTAAACGTACAACTATACAACATCCCGAACCGTTTTCGTCCGTCAGAAAAAGCTACTCCTTATTGAAAATAAAAATATTAAGCTATTGAATGCAAAACCAGCATGTTCACTTTTTCCGGCTTGAGTAGGGCACGTTGTGGATTGACAACTTTGCCCGCGGTGCTGAAGACCTGTTCCGATGGAGAGCTTGTGGCACAAACGCACAGGTATTTTCGGGCAAATCTCGACATCAGGGGACTCCATTGGATTTCCACCAAAGAAGGGGGTCTTCATCTCCCAGAATAACAGCCTTGTGTGGAAGTTGCGTTTGTAATAAGAAACCCGAAAACTTCTCACATTTCAGACTCAAAAACGGAGAGTTGTTTTTATTAACACGCGAGAATATCAGAAAGGAGCTGCGCTAGAACACAAAAGCAGCGTGTCAAACGTCACGCCTTTCTTAAAGGGACCGCAACTGTTATCAGAAGCAGTGACTTTATAACCGAACGTCATCTCTCCGATAGTAATATTAGTTTTAAACTGTAATAGTATTAAATTAACAAACACAACCACACATACATAAGTGCTGGACAAACACTCTTTATTTAGGCATTAAATTAATTATAATTAATATTATATTAGGGCAAGATTTTTTATTTTTTTTAATGACGGTAATGAATCTGATACCGTTGCTATTTTTAGATACCGCAGTATACCGTATTACCGTATTACCGCCCAACCTTATCATGCACTTAAATAAATGCTAATGTCATACCGTGGAACAAAGAAATAACATCTCCAAGTGAATAAACCCCTACCAGACAAGTTACACAATGCTCCTTTAACATGACTAAACTAGGTCTAAATCTGGGACTCAATCAGGTCTAGATTAGAATTTAATCAGATATAAATTTGAGACTACGGTAAATCAGGTCTGAAGCAGGACTATACCAGGACTAAACAAGATCTTTAATGCAGGTCTGAACGTGGACTTTACCAGGATCACAGTGTTTCATCGAATCCAGTGTTTGTTTGATTGATTCTTGTATATTTGCGCTGCATGTGGCGACAGTCCATGCCCGTACTGATGACTTCCAGAGACTTCCGCTGCTCTGTGCCTCAGTCACCTCATATCCTCACCATAGCAGTTCTCACGTCCGCCCCTCACACGGCTAACATCTGGAGATGAGCCAACAGCTAACGCTCCAACCACATCTGTAGCACTGAGACAAGGGTCCATAGAGATCCAAGAACAAGGCAATACATGCATGTTTTACGCATTACGATTGGCAAATAGCTGCATGCAAAATCTGTTTTGTTGTGCAATGTTGTCAACAAGTAATGTATCAAAAAACTCACTGAATGAGGGATAAAACAGACAATACTCTAACAGAAAAATCATGTGGTTTGGAGCTGGTGTTGATGCTAAAACTCAATTTCAACACTAAGGAATTCACTCAGTACTAAATAATAGTACTTTCTTATCTTAGTATGAGCTCTTGTATATTATGATAAAGCTCAAATTGACACCAAAACTATTCAGGAAAGCTAAAGAGAAATTTAATTCCTTCAATGGGACAAAAGTTTCTGATCGAAGATGTTTCGCAGCTCATCCAAGCTGCTTCGTCAGTTCAGGAAAGCTCAAATTATGTCCTTTTTATGTGATTTTTGCTGTATCGATACTTGCTCAAATGAATATCTAGTTTCAGTATCTAGTTTTAGTTTTGTAAGATTCTGTCCACGGCTCTGCCCACAAGCCTACAACACCCATGCTTCCACAAAACAATTCTCCATAAATATACAAAAACATGATACAAAACTACATAACAACTTGACAAACCTGATGAGATGTGCATTAGTTTCATTAGCCGGATGCACGCTGATTGTGATGTAATAGCGCTCTGAAGGGGGAGTGACTTGGCACAGGGAGGATTCAGAACGTCAAAAACCACGATGATTTGAAAACAGTTTGAGCTCTGGAGATAGAGACGGACACATACACAGGATTATTCAAACATGCACAAATGAAACAAAGCTTAATTGAATTGTGATCTTATTATCTGAAAGAAATGCAGCCAATCCCAAAAGCGTGTGGTTTGGAGCAGATGGAAGACTTTGGAGGGCCAAACTGGACCATTTGTGTAATTGCACTGATTAAGGTCTGCCTGGTTTATGTCCATGAAATTAAGAATGAAAGCTATTTTTGTTTTTAATAAGGAAACTTCTAAGGACATTTTAAACAGACCATTTTAAACAGTTTGCAGTGGCCCATAGTTCTTCCTCACTTACCTTATGCATTCAGAGCATCCTAATTATTCACTGTGATGAGTTTATAAGTGCTTTTCACAGTTTTGCTGTCATGGTACAGCTACAACTAGCATGCGAACACACACTTACTGACAGTAAAACGCATTATAATTAGATGCAGACAGTTACAAAGCAGACATATTTTGACATCAAGAGCTGCTTATAAAATATATCTGTAAAGTACCTTGCTCAAATACATGGGAAAAATCAATCAGGTACAGGCCCTTTAACATTAAGGTGTCCATATTATTATTTTCTGATCTCTATTCTAATGTTTCCTCATCACAAACATACCAGGAGTTGTGTTTTGTTTCAGTCACACATGTTTAACACACAAATCCTGTATATTTAGGCTTCTTAGTTCTTCTCTCAAACAGAAAACACTCTGTTCCACCTTGTGATGTCATGTGGTAATACAGGTTACATGTTTTTAAACTCCACACACGTTCACTACTATGACTCGGATGATTTCAGATCTGGAATTGCCAGTTTCTACTGAACTAAAGGTAAAAGGAGCTGTTAACTTGAAAACTACTGACATAAGGTGGAACTGAGCATTTTGAGCTTTGGAGATGTAAACAGACTAATAATGCAGGGCTACTCAAATATGTGTGAATGAAACAAAACTCAACTCCAGGTATGTTTTGGATTAGGTAACAGCATTTTAACACGGCTAAAAGCTCACACGAGTCCATTTTGCGTAATATAGGACATTTGACTCCAATAAAAGTAGTTTTAAAAGCGAAGAAGCCAATTTAATACAATACCTTACCTACTGCTTGCTGATCCATACTTTTCTCATTGCTCAACTGCTTTTATTTTGATATACTCTGGCATTTCTGTGCTCCCTCCATCATCTGTAACCTTTACGTTTTGTCTTGAAGTTTAATCGTATTTCCCACAAATCTGGACTGACATTCATAACATTTCCCCCCGATTCCAGACACCAATCTAGCTACCAGTTTGCTTATTTTTTCTCCGCTATATTCAGGCAAAAGAGACGGTAATGTTTCTACTGAGTAACTTTTCTTTTTTCCATGTTATAATCCGTTTTTTTTGTACAGTAGCCTATGTTTGCGCTTCAAAGCTCGTGGCTACACCCTGTGGTTAGCGGGTTAGCCTGGCACACGCTAGCCAAAATTAGCTTCACATGTGCATGCTAGGCTGGCACACTTTGATTGGAGTCCATAAAACAGTAGACTCCATTCAGTACGCTACTTTTCAGTACTACTACTATGAGCGCGTACTTCCTGGTCTATATTTGGAGTAGCAGACTTGACTAGTGTATTTCAAAGTAGTGGTATTTCTTGTGTTTGGATTTTCTTTTAAGTACAAAGATAAATAAAGGGTTTTCCAAAACAGTTAGGTTGCCAGTTACCCAAATACAATTTTAGAGTTATGATCATTATATGAAATTTTGTGGATGTGCGTAATAGTTTCCACAATTTTAAGCATTTTAGGATTGGTTTTAAAGCGGACCTGTGCTCAGGGATGAAAGACTTCCGCTTTTTAGTGGATTTCTGCTTTTTTGTCAGCCGCTGGGGTAATTTTTTATATCAGTGCAAATCCGTTTGGGTGTACAGTATATATATGTATAGTTGTGTTTAGGGTCGCCAACCGTCCCTTGAAAAATGGAATCGTCCCGTATTCAGAAACAAAAGTACACGTCTCGTATTAAACTTCTGGTGTGCGGGGCTTCTGACTGCAGCCCGTGTGCTCGTCTGAAGCCGCGGACACCGCACGTCACCGCACGCGCCACGAGCATGCGCATCTTGTTCGCTACAGCATGTACCTTTGCTTATCAGCAAAATGTGTAACCTGCTCTGTGATACACGCTGATATGCAAGGGTACACGCTGTCGTGGACAAGCTGTGTGCGCTGATGGCGCTCGTGGTGACGTGCCATGTCCACGGCTCCAGATGAGCGCGGCGCCTCACATGGGCTAAATATTGCTAACAGCAGCGGCCGTAATGAAATATGATCGCACTCATCTCGAGACCAAAACCGGTGTCGAGTACTACGACACTGCGATCTACCCACACTACCTTGGCGATCGACGTATTGAGCACCACTGATGTAAAGAATTGTCAATATATTTATAAATGAATAAATTTGCATTTTTGTAGTTGGTAGATCATTTTATAAGTAGCGCACAAGCTGAAAAAGTGTGGGCACCCCTGTCTTGCAAGTTCATATAGAGAGATAATTGGATAGAACATGCCTCATTTGTACTGTCCAGGCAGGGCACTATGTTCTGCTTTGTATTGTTTTATATTAATTTATACAGTTTTAAGTTAAGCAGGACAGGTATTTATTTTATTCTGTTAATCTTATTATTTTGTATTAAAAATAAATTGCTTATAATTATTTATTTTCCATGTGTTCATGTCACTCAAATATGCATCTAATTCAATTCAGGTTTGAGTCAAATAGATTAAAAAAAATCCCTTCACACATACAAAAATGGATAAAAAGTATTCACTACACAATTATGTATTATGGACTGATGTCACTGAATCGGGGTCAGTGCTGCGTTATATCAGCTTTCTTTTAATCAAGTTTTTATTGGCTGGAATGACCCCAGATTGCATCTCAGAGTTCCAAAATTTTTCGGGGGGGGGCATGCCCCCGGACCCCCCTAGGATTTCGGTGACCTTGAAGTTGTATTTACAGTGATCAGGTATGTTTGAGTCATCTTTATTCTCCTGTATTCAAGATGTAATTGCGCCGATCTACCCATTTTCACCTTCACGCCCACTGTGACGTATGTAGGCTACTTCATTCTCCAGTTTTATTTACATTTTAACCATGTTATAGTTGTTTCGCCTTCTCATATACCCTCTCAAAGTTGTATTTTAAGTCATTTGTGCATGTGTAAACAATCTTTAATCGCTTATTTTCAAGATCTACCCCCATTTTCACTGCCACCAGTACACGACAACAGCTCTGCACTTACTTCTTTCTCCAATTTAATTTTCTGAATTGGTGATACACTTTTTTCAGGATTCTGTAATATTGCGTCGTGTTGTGATGTGCGGCTATCCATAGGAATTGCAGAATCTTTGTTGAGACGTTTACAGCGACGTCAGCTCCCATTGGGCACCGCAAGTTTCTATTTATATTTTAGTGCATCGATCTAGTCTTAGTCTTCTCGTAAAAGAACAAAAATGTGCAAATATAGCATGATGTATCTTATTAATATGACTTATGGATGGCCAACTCACTCCCATCTCTTCCACTACTAGACCTACTACAAGCGAGTACTTCCTGGTCTATATTTGGGCCAGCAGACTTGACTAGTGTACTTCATATTAGTGGTATTTCCTGTGTTGGGATTATATTGAGTAGAATGACAGACAGAGAGCTTTATGTGGCAGTGTTTTGGGAGGGAGGGGGTGGTGGGGTTGGCGGTCAGTTGGAGGTCAGCGCGTTGGGTGGTGAAATGCGACTCCAGAAAAACTCTCATTTTTGTAGATTTTGAATGAATTTTGTCGGTATAATGCTTGGGCGTATGTTCTAATTCTTCTTCAGTGTTGGTTGCTTCAGTTTTGGATTTGAAAGGGCTACAGTGGTGTAGTGGTTTGAGCGCTTGTCTTTGAACTGGGTGGTCGCCTGGTCAATCTCTGTTGTATCACTGATTAAGGCTGGTTATGACAGGAAGGGCATCTGGCATTAAAACATGAAAATTTTGGATCAAAATTAGGATTCATTTTGTGAATCTGTAAGCTACATAAAACTACAAGACAGAAAGTTGTAGTTGCCTTTACACCTATAGAATTCTGGTCTATTTTATCATTTTGTTACTAAATAGTTGTATTTTTTGTTGCCATGTGAACAGAAAAAATACAGTGCATACTTTAGACTGTGCAGAGGCTTCAAAATGAACCATGATCGAATCAAAATCAAAAGACAGTTCTTGAAGTACTATTATTTCCTCCACAAACAACCAAATCTCCAGTTGTATTCTGCCTACAAAACTTCTAACCCTGTAGTTTCTTTTTGTTTCATATTTCTTTTGTCAATTTTTCCCAAATTGTGAAGCCGTAGTTAATAGTATTGAATACCAAACGATTGAGTATTTCTGTTCTTTGTATGTGATGACACTCACATATTGTTGTGTTTTGTGAATGGACAGTGTAAGTGTGCATGGTTGGCTCTTGGCAGCTGTGACTTGTTCATTTTCTTTGCACTCAGAGCAGTTTTCACGTCTCTCCCCTCACTGTGACTCTACTGACGGCAGCTGGCTCGTGCTCACACAGTCTACTGTTGCTCTACACAGGCATTTACAATGATTTGTTCATTTCAAGTAATTTTATGTCTCTTTGCCATAGCAACCACTGGAATTTCACTGATTTGTTTTTATTGTTGAAAATTGGTTACACAGCAGCTTTGAGTATTTTTATTTTACATTTTTTGAGCTTTCTACCATGTTATAACATTATAACCTCATCAAAACATGCCTGAAGAGGTTTTAGATGTCATCCATGCATCTTTGAGTAATCTAGCGCTCTCTCCCGGGCCCTATTCGAACCCTCCTAAATGTTAACTGTAAGATTCTGTCCAGTGCTCAGCCCACAGTCTACGTCATCTCCCACGGCTGTTTTCTATGTACCGGTAATTGTATAAAAGCAGGATACAAAACAATACACTACAACTTCACAAAAATGATGCAAAATCTGCAAAACGAAAGTGAACATTGTAAAACATTTTCATTTTCAAAACAATAAAAGGTAACATGGTGATCTAAATATGTTGCAAATGTGTTATTAAAGGTCCCATGGCATGAAATTTTCACTTTCTGAGGTTTTTGAATGTTAATGTGAGCCCCCCACCCCCCCACCCCATGGCTAAAAGTTGCGAAATGTGTAAACTGAGCATTTGCGATCCTTTTCCGCGTTTGAAAAAAAGACAGCCCAAACGGGCAATTCCGAACAAGGGAACTTTCTGACGTCACACTCGCGGAAAGGTTTCCACCCCCCTCTGGATGTCTACCCACCGTCTCTGGAAATCACGCCCAGAGAGTTTGGACCGCAAACGAGCTACGAAATGTGAGGTGTGGTTTTTTATTTGCCTGGAAACACATGCGAATGTTTCCAGGCTCAGATGTCCTTTATCTGAGCCTCTGAACCTCTGAAACAGCAGTGGTTTAATTTTATTTTCTGTGGAAATGTGTTTTTTTTTTTTTATGGAAAGCGTCTCATATCTTCCTCCGCTCTTAAAATACAGAAGTTGGGACAGCGCACAGCGCACCGCTAATCCAGGAAACAGCGGAGTATTTGGCCACAACCCACCCGCTGCACTGGCCTGTCTCTGTCCTCCTCATTTGCATTCAAGCAACAACGGCCAGAATAAATCGGCTCAGAGACATATTTAGCCTCATGAAGACAGTCAGAGTCATATCTCATGCACTGAGTCTTGATTTTGAAGAAGGATTCATTTACAGTATTAGGGAACCATTAAGGTGCCATATAAAAGCATCAAGAAGTATCATGTCATGGGATCTTTAATACCTCACAGAAGTAATTGGTGGGTATAGGGGGTAGGTGAAAACAGAATTTTTCACAGCAAACAAGCTCTACAGGATTACTCAAAGCTGTATGGATCAACTAGACTTAATGATGAGAAAGCATTTTTATAAGATTGATTCATGTCCCCTTTAATTGCAATTAATTATGCATGAAATACTCACTAATTATACACATTTGAGACTATGCTGCAGGTGCTATACATTTACATTAATGTAGTAAAATACTGCAGTAGTCTAATCTGTGCTTATTTACGATATCATACCACTTATATTTTAAGATTACAGTATTATCTTGGATCATGTCAGTTTAATTTTATAAATATATTTTTGAAAGTTAAAGGTGCATTGTGTAAGGTTTCTGGTGGAAGGTCCATCAAATGCTTTTTTTTCATGGAGATGTTTTTACTTTGTCTGGAATGTTTCACAGTATGGCATTAAACTTTTCTATCTTCACAGAGACCAAACCAGACCAAGTTACAGGTCAGATCTGTGGAGAGGCGACCCCACTCACAGTCAGAACGCCTGTTTTTCTAGGTCTTTTTGAGCTATAAAACTGCATGTGATTGGGTAAATAGGAATTAGAGCTGTTTAATGTCATACTGTGGAACATTTCAGGCAGTGTAATGACATATCTATAGAATGAAGTAGGTGACGGGTCCTCCACCACAGAAGTTAAACGAGGCATCCTTAAATGGTATAGATTTTTGTACCTAGAACTCACCTTTTTTACCTTAGTCATGTAACGTTAGACCAGCCAACTCCCTAACACGCCAACCTGCTCTGTGGTTATTATGAGCCGGCTCTGTGACGTATTTAGCCTAGCGTTGTCGTACACGTTGTCCTGACAGCGCTCTCCTCTCCATGTCCGAGAGCTGCTGAGTGGATTAGCTTCTTTTGTCTAGAGCAGGGGTCACCAACCTTTTCAAAGCCGAGGGCTACCTTAAGGTCATCAAATAATACGAGGGCTACCAGCTCAATTAAGATAATTCAAAAGTCTAAATAATGCACTTTTATGCTGTATTATTATTTATTTGATCACAATGTATGCATACATGCATTAGTTATGTGTAAATGACCACATTTGTGTTTCATTGTCAAAGCGACATTTATTTTGTGCAAATGAACATGTCACAATTAGATTAGCAAAAATATACTAGTAATGTGGTAATGTAGTAATAAATTTAACATTATTTCAACTCCTTTTTTTGTTTTAAACAAATCAAACTCTTATAATTTCAACATTGAAGCAGGCTGAATGATTTCAAATAATAATAATAATAATAAACACCATTACCTGAGCCGTACTGCTGTTGTCCACGGACTCGTTGCACTGGATGCTGAACCACCTGTATTCACGTCCTTGTCCAGCTGCTCATTCAAGTTTTCGGAAATAGCAGACACCCGTCTTGTCACTGTACTCGCACCAAGTTGTACATCGGCCAGAGTTGAGATGACATCTGATCCATTTTTCTCGTCTTTAAAAATAGTCTCAGCAATCATCATCATCGCTCCTTTTACAGTTTCTCCATCTTAAAATGTCTTTTTGTTTTTTATCAAATAATTTGTTGCCTTGAAAGAAGCCTCGGTTGCCTTTTTAGCCTTTTTCAGTGGTCTAGTGAAGAAAAACTGCTGCTTGGCTAAAGCAGCCTTTAACTCTCGTGCTTTCTGAGCTCGAAGTGCACTCTTAAGGGGAAAGTTTGTGTTGAAGCTGCCGTGATTCGTAGCGACTTTCCACATTGTGCCGTTTCGAAATCGCCACTGTAGCTCCACAAATGAGACATACACACTTCTCTCTTTTCCATGTAAAAAAGAACTCTTCTTCCCAGTCGGTGTTAAAAACATATGATTTCTTTCTCTTCTCCGCCATGCTTTCTCGTCTTTTTTTTTTTTTTTTTTGGATGAGTCCAGCTGCATCAAACAGGTTAATTGTCATGCGCAGATAAGTGAACTTTGAACTCGGACAACATATTTTAAATTTTAAAATCTGTAAGTGTTTTTATTATTAGCCTACTTTAAAATATGTGCATATAAAGGCGCAGCATTTTTGTAAAACATTATTATTTATATAAGTACGAGGGCGACCTGTTCTATTTTTAGAACCTGCTCTGCGGGCGACTGAAATGGGGCTCACGGGCGACCGGGTGCCCGCGGGCATAGGGTTGGTGACCCCTGGTCTAGAGCCTCCGTTCACCTCTGACCTCCAGGTCCTTAAGAGCGCCTCACGGAAAAACAACAACATTCGTATCAGTTGGCTTAAAATTAATTACAATGCCAGGCACATAAAAAGTTATATTTTAGCTTACGGTAGCTTATTTTAGTTTTACGGTAGATTTGCCAGATATTTGATGATTATTGCCAATTACTTTGACTTTTCTGTTTATTTATTTTAAATATCCTATCTGGGATGCACATTCTTGCCAAATACTCAATAAAGAAAAGAAAGCAAATATAATAAAATGCCCTCCCTATGTTTTGATATGGCTAATGCATAGGGTCTGGGTTGTTTTCCATTGTGTTGCATAGAATCTTCCACAGTATGGCTTTAAATCTATCTTACGTTTTGTCTATATTTCTATATCTACAGTATATTCTCTATTGTCTTTATTGTTACCCTGAAAAACATGCATTTTCCTGTCCAGAGAGCTGACCTGTAACTTGGCCCGGTGGCGTCCCCTGCTTATCTCCATGGTGATGATTGATGATGAGGTTTAATGCCCTACTATGGAACATTTCAGGCAAAGCAATGACTGCTCTGTGGTGATAAGCAGGCGGCGAACCCTCCACTAGAAAAGTACCTTTAACTAAATGACAAAAGTTATATTCATGCCTCTTTGTTGACCCAGTGTGATCTCCAGTGTAGTTGGAGAAGACACCAGGTCTTATGGTGCATGGACCTGTATGTGTGCATGGGCATGGCTCATATTATGCAGAGTCCAGCAGCAGTGGGAGATCTGCCTCCTCATTGAAACCCAGCTAGAGAGGACCCAGCGATTTTTAACTGATATATTTTGGCTTTCCTGCTGCAAATAAATAACATCTTAAAATGTGACAAGACTGCTCTCTTGAAAGTTTGTGGTAAAAATGGACTGTAGGTGAGTTTGTCGTAAATCAGAATGACATAATTTGGTGAAAATTATAAAAATTGACTCAACATATCAAACAAAAATATAGCTCTGGATTCTAACTAATTGGTATCGGTGTCAGTCATGAAAAAAAATAATAATGAAAAATTGATACATATCGATCGATCTCTAACACACTTGTGAATGACTGAATGAAGCCGGCAGATGACATGGCGAAGTGTAGATGTGTGAGGCTAATCCTACACACAAGCCTATTATAGTACCTCTGTCTAGCAAGGAGAACCAAGCACAACACTTGTTATGTAATAAGCCCCAGCCAAGTGCTAAGGACCAGGCGAGATCTGTGGAGAGGCGAGCCTTGTTGCAGTACAGATGCATGTTTTTCATGTTTTTGTCTTTTTGGTACTAATAATGTGTGTAAGTTAATAAATGCAAGATAGATCATGTAATGCACTACTGTGGAATACATAGAGGAGATTAGGGCTGGGTATCGTTTAAAATTTTCCGATGCCGATACCAATATCGATACCTTCATTTCGATACCGATTCCTAACCAGTACCTTTTTCGGTTCCTACTTTATATTAATTCTAGGAATTTTTTTTATTTCATTACACATTCTATTCCACATACTGGAGTTTATTTTCCGTTACAGTGAACCCTCGCTCTATCACGGTTCACTCTTCGCGGCCTCGCTGTTTCGCGGATTTTTTTTGCAATTTTTATTTATTTTTTTTTCATTTTTTTTAATAGTGTAACTTTTTTTTTTATAGTGTAACCGGCTGGTTAGCTCAACTGGTAAGTCATGGACTTTCCCCCTGGGGGTTGTGGGTTCAAATCCCCCCCGGGCAATGAGCTAACCAGTGTGGGTCCTTGGGCAAGACCCTTCACGGTACTGCCCCCCGGGCGCCGAAAAAGATGGCTGCTCACTGCTCCTGAAAAGGATGGGTCAAATGCAGAAGTCAAATTTCTCCCGTGTGTCATTGTGTGTGAGACCAATAAAGGCTTAAGCCTAAGATTAATCTTAATCTTAACAATGTGTTCTGCGTCCTGATTGGCTAAGAGACTAGACCAGGACTAAATGTGGACTAAACCAGGTCTAGACCAGAACTAAACCAGGTCTGAACCAGGATTAAATCACTCCGTGCGGCTTTTACGTTCGTTTGTGCGTGTTCGGTTTGTGGCTCGGGTTGAGAGCACGCGGTCCAGGCGCCTCGCCTCCACCGCCTCGCGCTGCATTTTCTCACATTTGTCTCTAGTTTAAACACTCAAACTTTCATAGATGTTCAACAAAATGTATTAATAGTGACGCGTGGGGGGAGACACGGCCCCGGAAGCCCCGCCAGACGTGCGAGGAGCACTGCCACGTCCTGGGACGAGACACGCACCAACCCCTTGGAGAAGTGCGCGGCACGTGCTGCTCTGTCACGGATTTGTCCACGATGAGGGGTTCATCGTGGACAAATCTGTGACAGAGCAGCACGTGGCTCCCCCCACGCGTCACTATTAATACATTTTGTTGAAAATCTATGAAAGTTTGAGTGTTTAAACTAGAGACAAATGTGAGAAAAGGTTAATTCCAGTCTGAGAAAAGTGTATAATGTGTGTGGTGAGGCATTTACAGCCTTAAAACATGTAGAATAATTGTAAAATATAAAGTTGTCCTACTTTGCGGATTTCACTTATTGCGGGTTATTTCTGGAACCTAACCCCCGCGATAAACGAAGGATTACTGTATTCAAGTTATTGTATATCAAGTTATTGAAGTAAATGAACAACAACACAACTGCACATCATCACATTATCTCTCTCACACACTCACACACTCACACACACACACACACACACACACACATCTAACAGTTTTTCCTCAAGAAAATTAACATATATGAAATAAAAAGATTTTCATTTAATAATCAGTTGTGCCACAAGAGTTGGATACAACAGAGGAAGATTATTTTGATTTAGTATTCATTTGGGTAAATTATTTTCAAAGAAACATATTCTTTATTTGTATGTTTAACTAATTTGAGTTAAAGAAAAGAGAGAAAAAGCCTGAGAATTAAATTTTCAAATTAAGGAGATGAAATAAAAATGATTTTCATTTAAAAATCTGTTGTGTCACGTTCTACTTTTGGAGAATTATCAACACGTATGAGTGAGGGGGTACTCGAGGTATGACAGAAGGGCTCAGGGGGTACACAAGACAAAAAAGGTTGGGAAACACTGCCATAAACAATAGTTACTCGCTAATATCCTACAGTACCGTTAAAATACATAGGTAAACTTGCAACAACCTCGCTAGCTCCTACCTTAACAAACAAAGCAGATCAACGGAATTCAATCATATGTACATGTACATAGAGTGAATCCGAAATTTAGTTTCCCCACTAACCAGGCAGGACAGTGATAGAGTGGCTAGGGAAGGGGTCGCTGCGCTTGCGCGCACCGCCGACTGGAAGATGCAGAGTAGAAAAGACGCAATACAATCAATGACAATTATACACAACATGTAATGCAGACAATTTTACAACATGTAATGACAGAAAAAACAATTGGAGAGGTAAACATACGGTGATCTTTTTCTTTGGCAACAGAAGGAAGGGGGGTGGGGGGCTTTAACCACGCTTTCGGCATTTTTGTACGGTTTGACGACTCCACAGCCAAGCTAATTGATTAGCTAACTTATTAGCCCCCCTACAAGTTAGGCGAATCTCGTCTTGCCTGTGAACGAGGGGCGTGACCACGCTGTGTTTTTCATACACGTGGACGTTTGAGCCAATCTCAGGTGGCATTATCAGACCATAAGCACGCAGGCACATATCTGAGCCACACGTGATTAACCTCTGGGTAACGAAACGTGGAACCGAAAGACGAGGCATATTTCGATACCCAGAAGAACCTAAGCATTTCGGTCGGTGCCATGAAGGAACCGAATTTCGATGCCCAGCCCTAGAGGACATAGCTGTAAGATGGTGTATGCACTGTCCCTATCGAGTAAATAACAATAAAATAAAAATAATAAAACATTTATAATAAATAATAATACAATAAAATAAGAATTAAAAAAATAAGAAAATAAAAATAAATAATAAGAAAATAAACATAAAATAATAAATGAGAAAATAAAATAAAAATGACATTAAATTATGACAGATTTCCAGTATACAGTGTATCTGTCGTAAGTACCAGCATATGCCCTGCACCATGGTACCATACACACATTCTAGGCCACTTCTCTGAGCTGCTGTCTGGCAGATGGGTGCGAGCTCAGACCGGCCCCTGCTCTTGGCACCAGAGCCCACATAGAGATTACATGCTAGTGGCTGCTCTCCACGGACTTCTAATCAGGTCTGGAGATGACAGAAAAGTCTGCCAAGTTTCATTCAAATTAAGGATGGAATATAAATCGATAAATGCTGTCTTATTCTGTGTAAAAGCTGCTAACCCTGTAGTTTAGACTTCTTAAAACATGTTCTGAAATGTCCCTGTGTGTCAGATGCCCTCCCTGGGTCTTTATGGAGATGTTGCAGCTTTGTCTGGAATGGTTTCAACAGGATTTTCACGTTTCACATTTTTCTTCATCACTCTAGAGCAAAATTGGCAGTCACGCTACTAATACTAAAAACAACTAGCATGCTAACAGCTCACTTCCTGACTATCAGACAATAAAACGCTTTATAATTAGACGTATTGTGACTGTAAAAGCTGCTTATAAAATACAGCAGCTTGGGAAAAATCGGATAAAGAAATTGAATACAGGCCTTTTAATGCTATGCTATTATTATCTTATGCCCAACTATAAATCTCCATAAAATAATAATTATAATGTTGAATATTTTGCGTACAACTCATTTGCTTTCTCTATGCTGACAGGTTAATGTTACTTCTGGATCCTCTTATTCGGCTTAATAATGACTGGTTAAAATAAAATGGAGTCCAAGATTAATGGCTTTTTCCATTTTTGAAGAACCACTTTTTGATGTATATTCTTGACAAACCACATTGGTTGACATGGTTTTTCGAGGGATTCATTTAGCCTTCTTTAAGAGGTACTTCCATCTGACCCTGAACTAAGCACTTGGCTCCTGACCACTGTCCAGTCCCGCGCTGGCAATCAGGGAAGATGGCCGACATAGAGAACGACTTTGCTTTTTAGCTTAAAGGTGCACTGTGTAACTTTTCACCTGTTTATTTGTCATATGCAGGATCAACACAAGGTCAACAATGCAATGAAATGCTTAGGATCAGAAGAACCGTTGACTCGCTAAGATAGTCAAGAAGTACTAATAACATGCAATAATAGTACATGGTAAAAAAGTGTTGCAAAAGTGCAGGGGAAGAAGTAAACAATATAATAAACAATATAATAAATATGTAATAAAATGTAATAAAAAATACAGGGTACAATGTACAAGGTGCAGGTAGGATTAAATCAAAGATCAAATAAGGTGTAAGTATTTCACAGATTGCACATAATATGGTGTGGATTTCGTATTGCACATAGTATGGTATAAATATTGCACATAGGTTATTGCACTGATTATTGCACATGTAACAGTAGTTTACAGTGAGGTCATGACAAACATGATACATTCATACAGAGCAGCAGCAATAAACATATTATGCATAATGGAAAGTAGTTTAGTGCAGTATTATTGAGAGTTCAGTATTATTTAGAGTATTACCCAGAGTTCAGTAGTCTGACAGCTTGGGGGTAATAGCTGTCTTTGAGTCTTTTTGTGCGTGCTGGCAGGCTCCTGTATCGTCTACCAGAGGGTAGCAGACGGAAGAGTCCTTGTGCCGGATGAGTATGGTCCTTAGTGATGCTGCGTGCCTTACGCAGACCCCTGCTGTGGTAAATGTCCTGGATGGAGGGGAGACTGCTGCCAGTGATGTCCTCTGCCGCTCGCACCACCCTCTGTAGTGCTTTGCGGCTCTGAGCAGTGCAGTTCCCATACCACACTGTGATGCAGCCCGTCAGCAGGCTCTCGATGGTGCACCTGTAGAAGTTTGTGAGGATGCTGGTGTTCATACCAAACTTCCTCAACTTCCTCAGGAAGTAGAGTCTTTGTCGGGCTTTCTTAACCACAGTGTCTGTATGTAGTGTCCAGGACAGATCCTCAGTGATGTTTACCCCAAGGACAATGATGTGTACCCCAAGTATGACATTAAACAGCTGTACCTTACATTTATTCATTTGTAGGTGGTTTTATAGCTGAAAAATCCCGAGGAAAAACAGGTATTCTGACTGTGAAACATTTCAGACAAAGCAATAGCATCTCCATTGAAAAAAGCTTTTGACGGACCCTCCACGCAATGCACCTTTAAAAGAGAAACAA
Source organism: Paratrypauchen microcephalus (assembly GCA_036785185.1). Classification (NCBI taxonomy): domain Eukaryota; kingdom Metazoa; phylum Chordata; class Actinopteri; order Gobiiformes; family Gobiidae; genus Paratrypauchen; species Paratrypauchen microcephalus. The sequence goes on along the minus strand of JAVJIX010000147.1, from coordinate 1,150,647 downwards.
AAAATTGTATTGTTTTGCCTACAATTTTTCACAAGTGCATACTTAGATTGTTTTTTTTTTTTCCCCTAAAAATAAACACAGCATTAGCAATAGTAGCAAGTGTGGTGAATCACAGTAAGGTGAAATGTGTGTGTGCAAGACTGAGTGTTCCTACAGGCATAGAGCTGTATTCAATAGAAAAACACTTGATTCTTATTGTTCTACCATTTGATATTATATTGTTACATTTTTCACCATAAGTTAATTTGTTTGTTTAGCAGGTACTGCTAATCTAACCTGGCTCATGCCTGATTGATAAGTGTATCCCTCTGAAGTGAGTTCTACATATTATCCGTGTGGAACGGCGTTTAGAAAAAGTAGGGACCTGCACCAGAATGCCTTGAGCTGGGCGAAGTGCCCACCAATTTCTTATTAGCCAATCACGGCAAACCTGTCAAAATTTGTGTCAGGTAAAAACAAAACAAGTGTCATGCTGGAGAGGGAAGATGTCCATAAACCAATTTTGCCATACAAATTTGCGCATTAAGGGGCATGTTCGCCAGCACCGCCCTGTTTGTTTTGCTCCGTGTAGGCCATAGACTGTATATATGAATACATATACAGTCTGTGGTGTAGGCCTGGAGCTAGGGGCTGTCATCATGTCTGAAACTCCTACCCCTACCACAGAAGCAATGTGATTGGGCCAACCACTGAGGGGGTCCAGTTTCAACATATTTTAGTTTCAATACTTACATACAATACTTACAATACTTGCATACAATACTATTTTGTTTGTGACAGGGATCGGGGAAGATGACTGCTTTTCTTTCACCTGGATGTAACAGAAGTTTGATATTTTGGCTTGTTCCACTCTTGTAATGTTTTGACCAATCAGATTCAAATATTCACTGTGACATTCACATTTTGTTTTACCGATCTGGCCATAATTAGCAAATCACAAATGCTGCAATTTTTGAAGTACCATAATTTTCTCAACAAACAACGAAATCAATCAGTTTAGATTGGTCCAAACATGCTTTTAAATATTAGTTTTTTGGATTAAGTCTTGTCAAGGCATTTTAAGAGGAAAAAGTAGTGTATTCAGTTTTGTTAGCTTCCCTCAAATCGTAATAGCAGTGCTTCATTATAGATTTTTCCCTGAATCATTCAGCTTTACCGCTAATGTCAAAATCGGGGACTGACCGGCACGGAGCCTTTTCTAGAATTAGTAGCGTCATAGCCTGGTGCTGCTCTGGTCTCTGCAGCAGTGTTCCCCTCGTCTGTCTGGAAGCCCCCCCCCTCCCTCAGAGCCCTCCTCCCACACCTCTTCTTTCCCTCCTCCCCCCTTCCAAGACCCCCCCCCCCCCCTCCCCTTCCCCGCTTTTGTCTCCGACTGCAGCCGGCCCGTGCCTGCAAATGAGCCTCGCTGCCACATCACATTGCCATTACTTTGCATTGGGGACAATCTGAGCCAACACTATATGCTGTTTATTCATCAAAAGCTTACGTTATTATCTTTTGTTATAGGTCAGAGCGAAAAAAGATTGAACGTTTAATTGCAAGAGGTATCCATTTCAATTGTGATTAGTAATGGCAGTAACCCTCTTCTCTTCTCCCACTTGCAGAACAGCGAGGGGAGGGGCTGGGGGTGCTGCAATGCTACGGGTATACGCCGGCGTTGCTGTGCATTGTTGTGGATGTAAGCAAGGATGCTAACGTAGCTCATTTGTTGACGTTTTTCTTTTCTCTCTCCCCAGACCCTGCTCCCAAAGACATCCGCGGAAAGTTTAACGCCTCAAGGAAACCAAGCTGGATTAGCAGTTTGTCTGCGCAGGTAAGAGCTGTTTTATGACATAATGCAATGACGCAGTTTGTGTTTCATTGGTGACACTTTTTCACTTAAAGTGCGTTGCTTGTAGCATAGACTATTCATTTTACTAAAACATAATTACACTTAAAGGGCCCATATTACACTATTTTTAGACCTATTTTCTAATGTAGTTTCCTCATCACAAACATACCTGGAGTTGTATTTTGTTTCATTCACACATGTTTAACACACAAACCCTACATATTTAGGCTGAGTTCTACTATCAAACTGAAAACACTTGGTTCTACCTTATGATGTCATGAAGTGGTAATACAGGAAGTGCTCTACTGTGCTTTTAAATTCCATACATCTGCACTAGAATAATATGGATGATTCCAGCCCTGCCAATCTCTACTGAACTAAAGGTAAAATGTAGGCGTTAACTTGAAAACTACCACTTCATGACATCACAAGGTGGAACAGAGCATTTTGGATTACTCAAACATGTGTGAATCAAACAAAACACTCCAGGTATGTTTTTGAGGTAAGAACATTATAACATGACTTAAAGCTCACAAGAGTCCATTTTATAATTTTACAAACAAATTTAAATTAAAATTGCATAGTTTTTCCCAACTTTCATCTTGTTTATAATTGTACTTTCTGCTTGGCCACAGATAGCAGATATGACATAGAGGTAATTCCATAACTGTTACCTAGCAACCATTCTGTGAACAAGAGCCAGTCCATATTACACAATGGTTCATACCAGACCAATTTGTTTCACTGATAACACTTTATAATGACCAGGATACACCTATCCATGCCTTGAAGGAGAAATATGCAACTTTTCTGGTCTCCATGGAGGTGTTCCACAGTATGGCATTAAACTTGTCTGTCTTGTCAGATAAGAGAGAGTCCTTTTAGGCCATCTTAGGCCCGTGTTTTTGTAAAAAAGCAGTGGTGGAATTTGAATCTGCAATACCATGTCATGCAAATTCATTATAGTCATAGGTCTTTCGATGTTTACTTCACCACACACAAGCTAATAAATATTTGCTAACATTCTACGGTATACAGTATAGACTAGGGATGTCAACAATTAATGGACTTACAATTAATTGTCGATCAAGACGTTGGCCGAACAAAATGCATTAATTGTAACTAATCGCTAGAGGGTGCTACTCTGGAATGTGAACACGAGATGTGAACCCACTCGCGAGAAAGACCATAGTGTTACATCATGTAACCCTTTCCTCTCTGGATGTTGCCATACAACTCACAGTAGAGCTGGACCTAGAACCATATATTTTTGAAATTATAAAAGCATGTAACGTACATGCTTTTATAATTTCTTGATTGTTCTGGTTTGAGGCCCTGTAATGTTTTATGCTGTGTCCAGGGTAGAGGTAAGATCTTAAGCCCGAGCCCGAGCCCGAACTGACCCGACCCGAATTTCGGGTCGGGTTCGGGCCTAAAATGTCAATCATTGCTTCGGGTCGGGCTCGGGCTTCTCTCTCGCTGACTTTTTAAAAAAAATAAATATATGTTTATAAAAATGTATAATAAAACGATGTGTGGATACTAAACTAAGGAATACTTGTTTTAAAATAAATAATTTGGATAAAACAGAGAAGGCGCTGTAAGGTAATTGCTATTTAACTATTAAACAGGAGCCGCTCTTAATAATCTTTCCCTCCGCAAGTCCGCATCTATTTTGACCTGGTATCCCCAATATGGAGGAGCAAGAAGTTAAGGATAAACTAAAGACAGGAGAACTGAAAAGACAAACACGCACCGGTAAGAGTGAGGTGTGGAAAAGCTTCAAATTGATTGTTGAAAATGCTACAGAAACTTGCGTTGGCTTCGCTGAATGTAGTCAATGTGGCGCTTTGCTTTCATGGCACCTCGACGTTCCCTCTCCGCGCCTGTGCAGTTGCGCACTGCTCACACATTCTCAGCGCACAAGAAAACCTCTGCAGCGCAGGGATGAAAGAGTTCCGCTTTTTTTTTCAGCCGCGGGGTCATCTGAATACGGGGGAATCGTCCAGTATTCAGAAACAAAAGTATGTGTCTCGTATTAAACTTCTACCGGTGTAAGCCACGAGCACGCGCAAGCCGCGAGCACGCGCAGCTCTTTCCGCGTGTAGCGGGGGGGGGGGGGGGGGCATGTCGGATGTCGCGCACAGGGTTCCAAGGAGCGCTCAGGGAGTTAGTGTGTTTGCTCAGACACATAAAACATTAGGAGGAACATTGACCTCGACGCTGAGCAGGCATTTAAACAGCTGTACTAGCAAAATTGATGATCGTCAAACATCTATATTATCATTTGTTTCAAAAAAACGCCCCTCACAAATAAAATATGAAATTTCGGGTTTGCTTCGGGCTCGGGCCTGCAAATCAAGTTAATTGGTCGGGCTCGGGCCGGGTCGGGCTTTAATACCCGCGGGCCGAGTCGGGTCGGGCTGGATTTTTTAGGCCCGATCTTACCTCTAGTCCAGGGGCCCTGTGAAATGTATATTTTGTACTGTAACCCTTCACAGATTAAGGGAGAGAAATATTGTTGATGCCTTAGTTCAAAATAAATGTTGAGAATGTCCTAAAAATAGCCTGGATTCACTGGTTTCATCATAATATGTAGACTAAATAATATTCTGTTATTTAATTTCTTCTGTTCCTTTTAATTTCAAGATTTCCATGCTGCAAGTGCAACAACTGAGCCAGTCCTCAATTTATTTTCAATAAAGAATGTATTTTGTTATTCAGCATCAATACATTTGTCTGCTTTTTACTAAGGAATAATTAATTGAGGAATATACAATATAATAATACTATGATATATTTTTGACTCAGTGTTATGTTACTATAGCTTATATTCTTAAAGACCCTATTGAAACACTAAAATTCAGGTGAAAAACGCCGCTTATCAGTTAATTGTAAGTCGATCGATAAGGTCAATCAACTATAAATTAATGAATTAATGTCATGCGAATTCATTATAGTCATAGGTCTTTCGATGTTTACTTCACCACGCACAAGCTAATAAATATTTGCTAACATTCTACGGTATATAGACTACTAGCTAATGTTTGTGATAGCCCTGGGCAGTTGTCTTTGACCTTTGCGACTTGCTCCGTCTAGACATTAGTATTATCCATCTTGCTGACCGCCGAGTTCACCCACATCATCACGTCAGCTAAATATGACGCATTATTTGTATTGTGCTGCGGAGGCTAATTGTGCTAATAGAGTCACAGATTTGGCATGCGGTCGTTGGTGGTTAGTATTTAGCAGTTAGCGATGTGATAAGTGGGAGTAACACCGAAGGGCACGGGGAGAGCCGGCCGCTGACAAGTTTGTTTTGTTTTCCGTGATGAAGACTGGGCCCGAGCAGGTGGGAGCTGTGCGGACGAAGTGCCGAAGTGACAAAGTATGACCGCCGGTTTGAAGGCCGACGGTTTGATCCCAACCAGCTTGGTCCATACTGCTGTTGTGTTCTTGGGCAATGCACTTCATACCTCTATTTGAGAAAAGAGGAGTGTGTGTATTACGGAAGATAATTTGTTCCATTAGATTTTGAATTTTAAATGATGCTCAATTTCTCAACATTTTGACTCTGAAAATTTCTGAATTTTAGTTGTTGTTATTTTAAGTGTACTTTTTCAATAGATTTTAAATTCAAAATAAAAAAAAATCACCTTTTAAATATTCACCATATATATTTTCAAGCCACCAAAGTGTAAAATTCACAATGAATTCAAACATGTTTTTTCAGAGTAAAAAAATTCAAAATGAGGAATTCAACGCCATTTAAAATTCAAAATCTGATGAAACAAATTATCTTCCATAGTTTATGTGATTAAGTGATTAATAGTTACCTGAACAGGCCTATCAAGTGACTGATTAATGACAAAATTGTAAAACAACAAAAAAAAATATATAAATATGTGCTTTGAAAGATTAATGAAAAACTATTGATTACATTGGTTTAGATCAGAGACGCTGCTGCTTTTAGCAACTTCAGGTTTCTTTTTCTTTTTTGGAAAGTACCTCGCATATTTGCACCTAAGAGGCATCATGACAAAGGGGATTTTGTTTGACATTTTTCTGGTTAATAGTCCCAGTAATGTCTTTTACGAATGCAGCCTGAGTCTGTGGCAGTATATCGCTTCCAGTATTGACATCAACCAAATATGATAGCGATATTCTTTGTGAGGAGTGACTGATTGATGCACTGTAAGGCGTGAAAAAAGCGCTATATAAATTGAAATGAAATGTTAATAGTGTTAAATATGCGATTACAAATGCGTGCGTGTCATTGGTGCTGCTTCTTTTGTTGATCTCTGAAAATCTACCAACCGTCTGAGATGGTTTGTTGGCTTTGTATAATGAACTCAGTGAGCTGTGAGAAGAATCAATGCCCTGCTGTATGGTTGTGTTTGAGTGAGTCAGGGCTACTGCTTTTTACTATTGAAATTACTACTGCTGTTATACTGGAATTATTACTGTTGCACTTTTATTTCTATCTTTATTTTCAATGCACATTCTATTGCATGCTTCCATTGCACATTTTGAACATTTGGACAAATAGGTATTTATTTATTCTTTGCACTGCTTTTAAATTTTAGATTTTAGATTTTGTCTTAGAGGTTTTTGTATTGTCTTTATATTGTATTTTGTACACTGTCTTTTTGCACTACCTGGCCAGAGAGAAATGAAATATCAATTCACTGTTGAACACATATGGCAGAATTGACAATAAAGTTGACTTTGAACTTTTGAACTTTTGAACTTGTCAAACCTTTGATACGACATCTTTAATTGTACAATATTCATCTAAAAACAACTTGATAAAAGAAACAAGTCAGCTCATTTCCGCGTTAGAAAACTGCAGTGTCCAATGGGAGGTGACATCGCTGTAAACGTCATCACAACAAAGAGTCTGCACTTCCGAAATGACTACGCGACATCACCAATTAAGAAAGTAAAACTGGAGAATGAAGTACGTACAGAGGATTGGGCATGTAACGGCGGTGAAAACTTTGATCTGCAGTATGGCATCTTGAAAATGGGCGATTAAAGGTGAGGGGAAACATTATCGTTGCAGTCGATTTTGTGTAATAGCTTGAATCAGCTTGAATGCTTTCCTCCCAAATTCTTCTTTTCAGTTTGAGTTAATGGAAAGCCTGAGAATTGCTTTGACCTACTAAAAAATGCAATTATTTCATGTATGTGTGTGTTTTTACTGGGACTGCTGGGCTCCTGTCACTTCCAGATTACCCCTCCCATGCCGCTGTCTCTGTCCCCTCCAGCACGCACCGTGTCTGGGGAGAGAGCTGTCACTTCCTGGGGCCTCTCTTTCCCTGTGGATGTCCTCTGTTCGCAGGGGTCACGCCTGTCCCCTTTTACCATGTTTGGGGCTGTTTGTCAACCCTGAACCTCAGCTGTAACCAAGAATATACTGTAAACTGCAAAAAGTCGCTTTCAGATAAGTTAAAATCACTTTAGAATGTAGAAAATGTTAACTTGATGGAGTAGTGTTGTCAAGATACAAAAATTTCAAACTCGATCTTGATAGTGATTTTAAAAAATGCTCTTTATTTAGTCAGTAGAATGTCATTTTCAACATTAATCATAGTACTTTATTTTATATTCCCATGTGGTCTTACTGTGTACTCCCTAAGGTGGTCCAGTTAGTATCTAGTTTTGATACTAGTTTTCGTATCTGTTAGTATCCAACCCAAGATTTCTATTCAGAACAGGACTTTTTGCACTTAAAATAAGAAAATACATCACGTTACACTAAAGATTAAGACATACTCAACCAAAAAATCAACTGAAAATAAGCAATTAAATCTTGTGTTGCTTGAATTAAGAAAACAAATCCATTGGCAGATCATTTAAGTAAAATATGAGGAATTTGAACTTGGCTATTACTGTGCATTGAACATTGACCCAAAAATGAAAATATAGTTGGTGTTTGGTTTGAGTGTGTTATATAGCAATGTTAAAGGACTGCTTATCATGAATTAGTTCTGTTTTTTACGTTTTTAAGACAATGCAAGTCAGGTTCTGTATAGCAATTAGTGTTATTTCATATTCAAATGTGAAATTGAAAGGTCTTCTTCTATCAACATTGGGCTTCTTTTTGGAACGTTACTTGCAAATTTTGACGGTCTCAGTTCATTTTTTTCCCCATCCATCCATTTTCTTCCTCTTATCCGGGGCCAGGTTGTGGGGGCAACAGTGTAAGCAGGGACGCCCAGACCTCCTTCACCCCGGACACTTCCTCCAACTCCTCCGGGGGGACCCCAAGGCGTTCCCAGGCCAGCCGGGAGGCATAGTCCCTCCAGCGTGTCTTAGGTCTTCCCCGCGACCTCCTCCCGGTGGGACATACCCGGAACACCTCCCGAGGGAGGCGTCCAGGAGGCATCCGGAACAGATGCCCGAGCCACCTCAGCTGGCTCCTCTCAACGTGGAGAAGCAGCGGCTATACTCCGAGCTCCTCCCGTGTGACTGAGCTCCTCACCCTATCTCTAAGGGAGCGCCCAGGCACTCTGCGGAGGAAACTCATTTCGGCTGCTTGTATCCGCGATTTTCTCCTTTTGGTCATTACCCAGAGCTCATGACCATAGGTGAGGGTAGGAACGTAGATTAACCGGTAAATTGAGAGCTTCGCCTTTCGGCTCAGCTCCCTCTTCACCACAACGGTCCGGTACAGCGACCGCATCACTGCCGATGCTGCACCGATCCGCCTGTCAATCTCACGCTCCATCCTCCCCTCACTCGTGAACAAGACCCCAAGATACTTGAACTCCTCCACTTGAGACAAGGACTCCCCACCCACCCGGAGAGGTCGAGAACCATGGCCTCGGATTTGGAAGAGCTGATCCTCACCCCAGCCACTTCACACTCGGCTGCAAACCGTCCCAATGCATGCTGGAGGTCCCAGTTCGATGAAGCCATCAGAACAACATCATCTGCAAACAGCAGAAATGAGATCCTGTGGTTCTCAAACTGGATCCCCTCCGGCCCCTGACTGCGCCTAGAAATTCTGTCCATAAATATAATGAACAGAACCGGTGACAAAGGGCAGCCCTGGTGGAGTCCAACATGCACCGGAAACAGGTCCGACATTTTTTCCCATTTTTCCGTTATTTTTCTCTTTAATTGTGTCGGGAATTGCTGAAGTACTAGACTAGTGGAAATTGTGGTTGTGTCCTTAGGCAAGACACTTCATCCACATTGCCAAGTATGAATGCGGTGTATGAGTTTTGGTGGTGGTATCGGAGGGGTGATGGTGCAAATGTAAAATACAGTAGTATAATCGTACAGGCTTTTAGAAACTTCCTTTTGTTTGAATGAAAAAAAGATTCTACCATTACATTCAAAAGATGTTTATTTGTGGCTGCGTAAAACTATTTTCGATGGCTGCAGATACATACACGTATTATAAACAGTGCTAGAAAAGGATCGTGAATATTATACTGTAGTTTTACTCCCAACGTGCCCGTGTAACTACAAGCGCTGCAGTAAAATGTGAAGGACACTTTTATTGACCAATTACATTTCATTTAGCGTGAAATTAAATATGACGGCGCATTTACTGGTCTCCTGCTCAGTCGCATGATCCATATAACACATCAAAAATACTACTACTATTTGTAGTACTTCTGCTTCTCTTGGTGCTACTGCTTACTTCTACCACTACCATTGCTACTATTCATCTCTCTACATTTCTACTTGTACTCCTTCCATTTCACGTACTATTTAACTTAAGTTACTTTGTACTACTACTACTACTACTACCTTTGGGCTTGTGGACTAAAACCATAGCCAGCAGGCCTACATTTCACGTGTCATAACATGTGGATGTGTAAGTATGCGCGAACGAGTCCATGATTCACACTGAAACAGACTGTACTCAAGAGAGAAGACAGCACCTGTCGCCCTGAGGACCTGCCTGCACCTGGACTCTAGGGTGCAGGTGTTGTGCAGGAGTATCGCTTTAAACTTAGAGGGAGTAATGCTAAAACTCATGTAATTGTGATTTAATGAGGGAACAATGTTCTAACATGGTAAAAAGAATATATATATATATATATATATATATATATATATATATATATATATATATATATATATATATATATAGCATAATTTTGACTGCAGAATGGTCAGATCTGTGGAGAGGCAACCCAGATCTACATCAATAATGTAGTATGCAATTATGATATGAGCAATAAAAACAGCTGTAACTGAATAAATGTGAGATAAATAAGGTTAATGTTATACCGTAGAACCTTTCAATAGCATTACCTTATAGTAGTGGACCCCTCCCTGCTAGGAAAGTGACATACTGCACATTTACAAGCCTTTGTACTATAGCTGGGCGGTATGACCAAAAATTGATATCACGGTATTTTTCAAAATTATATTGGTGTGTCACAGTATTTGACTTTTTTATTTTTTTTTTCATGCATGACTCGGTGTTAATCCCATTTCCTAATAATCTGGAGAATAATTACTGCAGTAAATTGGACTTGGTAAAACATATCTGGGTCCAGAGCTTTAATCATCTCCTTGAAGCTCCTTTCTCAACAGGAGTAAGTGGTACTGTGTCTTTGGAGAAGTGGACAGTAATCGCGTTGGTAATATCGTTCCACCGTTTGCGTTTCTTGTCGTAAGCAGTCCCCTTAGCAATCGCATCTTTGAGTAACGTCTGAGTCACGTTTTGTGTTGCGGCGCCAACTTGAACGTTCCCTGCAGACGTGGAAGAGGATGCAGATCTTAGTTTTATGCATTCTTCATATTCCAGGACATGTTTGTGACGAAGGTGGTGATGCAGATTGCTTGTGTCGCCTCCTGTGGCTACAACTTTAGCCCGACAACATATACAGAATATGGTTGTTTGATCAGTGCCAGATTTTTAAAGCCGAAGTACTTCCACACAACTCTTTTCGGTATAAGTTCCTCTGTGTCTAACATTTTCTCCATTCGTGTTGTTCACCGCTCAACACACACCACTGCAAAACATTCCCCCTCTCAAACAATGTCCCATGGTGCGATGTTCCGCCGCTCTGTGTTCCCGACGTTTTGTACGCACACACTCACCAGTATAGGGATTTATGAAAAATTGATATAATTAAAAAAAACAAAAACAAAAACACTGGTATTCAATATGAACCAGTATACCTCCCAGGCCAACTTTGTACACCTTTTGCTTTGGTATTTCATGTTTTATAAGGAGCACTTCCTATAGAGGCAGGGCACAACCTTATGACATCATCAAGTGGAACCGTTGTCTTCTTGCAAATGAAGGAAACTGGAATTCAAACATCCTCTTTACCCTCCTTAAAGGAGAATTAACTTTTTTTATAATCTGAGCCATATTTCAGAAATAAAACAAGTTGTTTTCCTCACCCATAGCACTTTGGTGTCATTTGGAGCACTTCTGGAGATGTTTTAGATTTGCGATATTCGTAACATGAGTTCTCGGGGCATAGGTTTGTGATCTCCAAATAACACAAACTTGACACTTTTCAAATCACAGAAGCTTGCTGTGTCAGCGTAGACTTTGAGTGGAGTTAAAAGCGGCCTGAAACCCGATATCCAGCTATAGTTTCATTTGATGATGTCATCATGTGCTCAGTCACAGCTGTTTTGCAGATAAGAAGACGCAACTTTTCTACTGTGAGCGACACATGGCAGAAGATTCGGACTTTGAGGCTGAAGAGGACTTATGGAGGACTGAGGACTGAAGACTGAAGAGGAGTATACGGATGAGGAGACAGAATGGATACGAAAAAATGAAGCGGAGACAGTTTTAGGAGCAACAGAGAACAGCTATCGGTTTCGCATTACTTCTCAGAATCGCGCGCTGAATCCGCTGGCCTTCTTTCTTTTCCTTTGCTGGTAAAAAATCGTCCTGACTGAAGTGGGTACTGCAAACACGATGGTCCAAACGTCTTACAGCTTTGCGTTTCATGTTTGGGTCCCGAGAGCTGAGAGTGAAATAAACTGTGACTGCGCACATGCGCACTGGCCTCTTCATCTGCTCGAAATTATGGATAAATCTCAGATTACAGGCCACTTTTGATTCAAACCAAAGTGTAGACTTAAGACGTCGAGCTTCTATTATTTGAAAAGTGCTAAAGTTTGTGTTATTTGGAGACCGCAAACCTATGCCCTGAGAACTCACGTTATGGATATCGCTAATCTAAAACATCTTCGGAAGTGCTCCATATGACACCAAAGTGCTATGGGTGAGTAAAACAACTTGTTTTATTACCGACATAAGGCTCAGATTGTAAAAAACATTAATTCTCCTTTAAGGCCAGTTTTTGTTTATTTCATTTAGTACATTTCAAACCCCACCTTAGCTACATCCATGCTTCATTTTGGCCATATTTGCAGTTTTTATGAAATACCTTGAAAAAAGCAAGATTGTATTTAGTGTGAATGTCCTAGTGTCCTCTCATCTCCTCTTGTCTCCTTCACGCTGACCAGTCCTGACTCTGATCTATTAAACATGAGTGTGTGTTTGAGTGTGTGCACGTGGGGGGCGTGTGCTGGCCTGAGGGAAAGAGAGAGGAGGAGGAGGAGAGGAGAGGAGGGAGATGGAGAAAGAGGAGGGGCTGTGAGAGGGCAGATAGTGAGAGGTACAGAGTGAGAGAGACAGCGAAAGGGATGGACCAAGAGAGGGAGGGTGTAAGAGAAAGAGAGACAGAGGGGGAGAGAGAGAGAGATGAAAAGAGAGTGGAGAGAGAGAAAGGGATAGACAGTGAGAGGGAGGGAGTAAGAGAGAGATGGAGAGAGAGTAGAGAAAGAAAGGGATAGACAGGGAGAAGGAGGGAGTGAAAGACAGAGAAACGAGATAGATAGTGGGGGAGAGAGAGAAAGGGACAGACAGACAGAGAAAGGGAGAGAGAGAAAAGGAGCCAGGGAGAGAGAAAGAAAGGGAAAGTGAGAGACAGTGTGGGGGATTGAGAAAGACAAGGGGACATAGAGGGGGAAGTGTGAGAGAGAGAAAGAAAGGAAAGTGACGGGGGAGGGGGGGGCTGTCCGTGTGAATTATAGATGAGGAAACGGAGGAGAGGAGAAGAGGATGAGAGGAGGAGGGGGAGGTAAAATTTACTGGACCGACCTGGTTTAAGCTCTACACCTCCACACCAATAAAACCCCACTTGCTCACACAGGGGACCAAACTGCAGTCTACAAGTCACAGCATTTTATTTTATCCACATTAGAGGGTTAAAAAATTAAATTGTACAACATGCAGTACATCAAATTGTAATTTGATGAAGTTTAATATTTCTTATTTAAAAAAAGAAGAATTTGGGCATTTTTGTGTAAGGAATAAGAAAATATATTAAATGCAGATTCTCAAAAGCAGTGGTATTTTTTGTTTTCTTGTACTATTGATATGTATTATTGTAGTAGTAGTAGTAGTAGTAGTAGTAGTAGAGGTGGGACAATGCTGGGCAAGTCCCAAGTAAGTCTAAGTCTTTTACACTCAAGTCCGAGTGAAGTCCCGAGTCAAGAGTATCCAAGTGCCAAGTCAAGTCCGAAGTCAAAGCTCACAAGTCTCAAGTCGAGTCCAAAGTCCTAGCATTTTAGTTTCGAGTCATTTCGAGTCCCCTTTACAAAGAAATAAAATTTCTACAAATCATATAATCATTTTACCTTTTTACACCAGATCAAATAACATATCAAATAACATTAGAAAAGCTTCAGGTGCCGAACAAAATTGGACGTTGTGGAAGCTCAGTCTGTAATCTTTGACCCGCATGTTCTGCATATTGCCGTTCGTTTTTTGTTGACAACTTCGTAGTTTTTATAACCAAACGAAATCACCTTCGGCATCATTTTGCAAACTGGCGCGTAGATGCTTGTTTCCGCATCATTTGTTGTGCAATTTGCCTTGGATGCGGTCGAATGAAAGCAACGTAGATCTACTGTGATTGGATGTTGTGCAAGTCGCGCACACATGCTCTTTGCATACATTTTCACAGATTCACAAGTACAACAAGTGCGGTCCTTATCAATATACTTTTAGAGTTTTTTTTTCATTGGACGTAGCAAGTCATCACAAGTCAAAAGGCCTAAGTCCAAGTGAAGTCGCGAGTTATTGATATTGAAGTCCAAGTCGAGTTGCAAGTGTTTGTACATTTTGTCGAGTCGAGTCTAAAGTTATCAAATTCGTGACTCGAGTCTGGCTCGAGTCGAAGTCACATAACTTGAGTCCACACCTCTGGTAGTAGTAGTAGTAGTAGTAGTAGTAGTAGTAGTAGTAGTAGTAGTAGTAGTAGTAGTAGTAGTAGTAGTAGTAGTAGTGGTGGTGGTAGTGGTGGTGGTGGTGGTTGCTTACTCATCCCATATTGCGCTGTGATAATCAAAAACATAAATGGAGTTGTGTTTTGTTTCATTCACACCTCTTTAACAGACAAATCCTGCGTATTTGGGTACTACAGGAAATGCTCTGCTGTGTTTTTAAACTCCATACACCTTCACTAGAATCATTTGTATGATTTCAGTTCTGGAATTGCCACTTTCTATTAAACAAAAGGTAAAATGTAGTTGTTAACTTGAAAACTACTGCTTCATGACATCACAAGGTGGAACAGAGCATTTTGACCTTTGGAGATGTACACAGACATTAATCTTGAAAAATGACAGAAAAATGATCTATGAAAAGTGTAGGAAATATTACGATTGTACCTTACATGTATGTCTCTGAATCTGCCCACAAAAAAATGGATAATCTCTCTCCATTTTACTCATTTTCATTATGAAATGTCTTCAGATTAGAACTGCAGTCTTGTGGTGATCCTTAGATTAAAACGTTTGTGTGTCACCTCACTCCTCCCTCCTTCCCTCGTCTCCTACTTCCTCGTATGTGTCCTATTTGGACTCCTTGCTCTCTCGGGAAGAACACTATAGTCCTATCGGAAGTGCGGAGTCATCTTTTCTCATTTGTCATCTGAGAATGCACTTTTTTCTTTTTACAATACAGACCAAGTATGGCTACCTATATGAATATTACAATATTAAAGCCACACTATATAGCAGTTCATCCAAGAAACCAAATTAAAATAAAAATTAATTGTTTAAATGTTCCATAGTATGATATTAAACAACTCTACCTCACATTTATTCAATTACAGCTGGTTTTTATAGCTCAAAAATACCTAGAAAAACAGGCATTCTGATGGTGAGTGGGGTTGCATCTTCACAGATCTGACCTGTAACTTGGTTTGGTTTTGTCTCCTTGACGATGGCATACTGTGAAACATTCCAGACAAAGCGATAACAACTCCATGGAGAAAAGCGTTTGGCAGCCCGTCCAACACAAAAGTTACACAATGCACCTTTAAAGGTATTTTTATTGTGCTTGTCTCCATGTGATACCTTTGCTTGTCTGGAATATTCCATAGTAAAGCTTTAATTTATCTCTCTGTCACATCGTTTTTGGAGACATAAGTTCCTTCACAGTAGGAGGAGTTTGTTGCAAGGCATTTTTGAACAACACTTCTTGTCATTTATTGTTTTATTGTATATTTTCTTGGCTGAAATGTTACACAGTGGGGCTTTAAGATTAACATCTGATAGAGATTAACTGTTTATTTGACTACGGATCCAGTTGATTTAGTCAAAATTTCTGATTTAATTAAAGGTCCCATGGCATGAAATTTTCACTTTCTGAGGTTTTTGAACGTTAATGTGAGCTCCCCTACCCTGTTTAGGGCCCCCCCCATGGTTAAAAGTTGTGAAATGTCTAAACTGAGCCTTTGCGATCCTTTTCTGCGTTACAAAAAATCGGAGCTCAAACGGGCGATTTTGAACAAGGCACCTTATTGACGTCAGATCGAAAAAAGAAATGCAAATGCAGTTCCACCCCCGTCTGTCTGAACTCAGCGTCTCTGTAAATCACGCCCAGAGAGTTTGGACCGCGAATGCGCTAGGCAATGCGAAATGCGTTTCTTTATTTGCCTGGAGGCACGTCCGAGTGTTTCTAGGCTCGGAAGTCCTTTATCTGAGCCTCTGGACCTTTGAACAGCAGTGGTTTAATTTTATTTTCTGTGGAAATGTGTTTATTTTTCAATGGAACGCTTCCAATCTCTCCCCCCGTGCAAAAACACGGAAATGGATCAGCTGAGGGCTCAGAGCCGAAAGCGGAGTTTGGCCACGCCCCCACCCTCTACTATTGGCCAGCTCTTTTCTCCTCATTTGCATTCAAGCAACAAGGCCCATTATGGAGTGTTCCAGAGAGAGAAAAAATACTCTTGTTGATTTTGAAGAAGGATTCATTTACAGTATTAGGAAACCATTAAGGAGCCATATAAAAGCATCAAGAAGTACCATGTCATGGGACCTTTTAAGAAAAAAAAAAAAAGAAGACTTAAAATATATTATGCAAAATGTATGTTTTTGTTGATTCTTTTGGTCAGGTTTTGTTGTTGTTGTTTTGTTTCATCCTGCAAATGAAGTCAGTCACTATCTGCACAACCAAATCATGTCCCACTTTATGATCTAGGGATGCACAGATTCGACCCTGGTATCAGATATCAGCGGCGACATTTAAAAAGTTAATGGATTGGATATCGGTTCAGTCAATATCCAATTTTAGGCTATAAACTGCTGTAGTAAAACGATTTACTGGAACGAAACATCTCATAATATTTCAGTTGTATTTTTTCAAAGCTGTTTTGGAGTTATTTTAATTGATATTTTTATTTTTTTTCAGTCAGACAGTAAATTCTATATTTCTTCTGCCTCTACTCTGGTATTGGTTGATATCGGGGATCAGTATCAACTTATGCTTAAAGCCAAAATATCGACAATTGTATTGGAACAGAAAATGCTGGATCAGTGCGTCCCTACCAGGAACACACATCTAAGCAACTAACCACAAGGATCTCTTTTAGCCTTTAAACTGCTCGTAAACTGTAGACTTATTTGCAAATTAAAGGTCCAGTTTTCACTTTCTGTGTGAGATTTGTCCACAATAACAGTTCAGCAGTGTTTATAGTCCCCTCTCCTCTCAGCGTGCATCTTCGGTCTAGTCTCTCTGAGCCCATAAATCTCCCTACTTCCTGTTTGGACTGGCTCTTTGCTTCCTCTCATCAGCTCTTTCTTTCTGCTGACAGTTTTAAAGGGACTATATTCTGCTACGTCATATTTTAAACATGTTATAATGTAGCTTTCTTGTCAATATCATACTTGGAGTTGTTGCGTTTCATTCATGCATATTTGAGTAGTTCTTCACTTCCATGTTTTTAAAGGACTTGTTTGTTTCTGTGGAGATGTTGCTCTGTGTTTCTCGGGATTTGTTCAGTTACAAAGTAGTTTTATTGCTAAACTATTGGGAATGAAAAAAATGCATTCATACCATGTGGAAGGTTGCATCTCCACAGATTTGAATTGTGACTCGGCCTGTTGGTGTCACCTGCTTGTCTCCATGGAAATAGATAAGTTGGTTGATGCCATACTGTGGCACTTTCCAGGCAAAGCGACATTTTCATGAGACAACCAAGACATACAACTTGATCTTTTGAATGAACGAATTAGAACTTCCTCTATTTGCAGTGTACTCATTAATTTCAATGCACTTCGTTCAAGCTATTTCTGCTTATTTAATAACATCAGTTGAATCTAGCATGTCTTGCTCATAGCTATAGAGTTTTTTAAGTGTGTCACTTCCATCAGCTGATTCAAAACCTTAAACATTTCCGATTTTAATCGATTTTTCTCTGCCCTACTCAAAAAGAAATAACAGATGACAGACAAATGGCTCAAAATAATGCAACATTCTTTTATAAAACAAATGCATTACACCTTGCATCAATTAAGCTGTTATTGTTTTTTATAAAAAATGTCACAGTTATACAAATATCTTTCTTTTATAAAGAAGCCTTTTATGGAGCTAAATTATTCCCTGATTGTGGGAACGATGGACTGGAGTGGGCAGTGTTGTGTTTTAGTTTTAGTTTTTCCTCGAGTGATGCAGAAAAGAAGAAGCCACTGTCTGTGTTCATGTATGTAGCTTGTGCAGTCTGTGTACAGCTGTGGCAACACAAGAAAAATATTTGCGTCTTGGTAGCACATACTTCGGGTCCAAAACTTTCACCATGTTAATGAATCCGGGCTTTTCCACAGTATATATGGGCACCATGTCTTTTACAACATACATCATGTTTTTGGTAAAACATACAAGAGTGTGTGTGATTGCTTTCCGTCATGGGCCGTGCTTATCATATTGCACATAGTTTGAAAATGTTTTAGGGACTGGACGGTGGTTATTTTCATTCCGTTCGGACCTGCACTTCTCCCATTCCACTGCGTGCAACAGCTTTAGGCGCTAGGATAACGTGCTGCAACAGCTTTTGAACAGACCTCACAGCGAGCACTCGTTTGTTCTAAGTACGACACAAGAAAACCGAACCAGTTCCATATAACAGATGTAGCGACACCTTTGTTTGGTACAAGCTCCAGCTTTAGCTCACTCGCTAGCTGCGCTAGCTCGTACAGTGTTTGGGTACGCCCCGCTAACTTACCCGTGTAAAACGTGTCCGCGCATTAGTTCAGCTCGCATGTAAAAAATAACAAAAAAATCGATTTTCATAAAAACACATCGTCCTGAACTGTAAAGTCAAATTAATCCATTTAATCGATTAATCGCGCAGGTCTAGTGGAACGTTCAGCAGTTACCATGGAGACACAATGCACACATTAACAAACTTTTTTTTTTTAATGTTTAAAGATCGTCTCATTTTATGTGTGAGAGACAGTAAAAATCAGCTCTCGTGTTGTAGTTCCAACAAAATCAGATCTTTCTAGTCATAATTTTGTTAAAATAAAGCTCAGATTAAAGTCTAATCGAGCTTCTGACAGGGTAGTGCCCACAGTTAGCAGCACCTCCCTCCCCCAGGGAAAACTGATGACCTCAGCTGCAAAGTATCGATAGAATTTTATGGGACCCTAAAGTTTAACTCTCTACCCTCTCCACCCTTAACCATCAGTCCAGTCGGCGTGTTTCGCGGTAATTATTTCATATTCATCATATACATCAGCATCACAGAGAGGGAGAAGAAGAAACTGGACAAGGTCATCAGGAAGTCCAGCTCAGTCCTGGGCTGTCGTCTGGACTCAGTGCAGCAGGTGGGGGACTAGAGGGTCCTGGCTAAACTCATGTCTATGCTGGACCATGAGTGTTGCCCCCTGCAGGACGCTCTGTCGGCTCTAGAGAGCAGCATCAGTGACAGACTGATTCACCCTCGCTGTGTTAAAGAGAGATTTCCCAGATCTTTCCTTCCTGCTGCCGTCAGACTGTACAATGATCAATGCTAGTCATGTTCATCTCCATAGCAACCATGTGTGATCTCCATAGTAATAATAACAATGTGCAATATTATTTAAAGTCACTTTACCTGCTACTTATTTATTTAACCACCACTGCCCATCACTGCCCTGTACACAATCATCTGAGTCACTTTACTGTAGTGATATTATATATTACTGAACTGGAGTCACTTTAAAGGGATATGCCACCCCCAGGTCAAACTTGGGCATCTCCCCACAGTCCAGAGACTAAAATAAGTGATGGAAAGCGTTTTCCTGGTGACCCAGCCATTGTCCGAGTCTGTCAGCACTGACCGTCGCGCGCAGCTGCAGCTACTCCGCGTTAGACTGTAGTCCAACGTCGCCAGAGAAAGATTTCGGCCAAAAGGAATTAATTTGCTCGATGCATTTCCCAATTACTTTGTGTGTAGTGCGCATTCATATCGAGTGCAAATAAATGTGCAAATCAACACGGAGAGCTTGCCTTGGTCATTTTGGGTGGGAACTATTTTACAGTGTGGAAAAACATAGCCGACGCACACAGGGGAATCCCTGATACGCACCACGTTGGGAGTTCCCCTGTTACGCAGCGTGGTGTGTGCTTCGGTTCTGTTTTTCCGCACTGAAAAATAGTTCCCACCCCAAAATGACCAAGGCAAGCTCTCCGTGTTGATTTGTACATTTATTTGCACTTGATATGAATGCGCACTACACATAAAGTAATTGGGAAAAGCATCAAGCAAATTAATTCCTTTTGGCCGAAATCTTTCTCTGGCGACGTTAGACTCCAGTCTAACGCGGAGTAGCTGCAGCTGCGCGCTGCGGTCAGTGCTGACAGACCTGGACAATGGCTGGGTGACCAGGAAAACGCTTTCCATCACTTATTTTAGTCTCTGGATTGTGGGGAGATGCCCAAGTTTGACCTGGGGGTGGCATATCCCTTTAACTGCTGTTTGTTCACTGCTCAGAATCAAAGACATTTATTGTGCAGCGTTCCTGTGCCTTTTAACCTTACAGTGTTGTGTTTTTTAGTTGATTGTACATACTTATTATTATTATTTATCTTAATTTTGATGCATGCTCATATTTTCCTACTGTTTCTGAAACTTGTGTTGTGACACTGCAATTTCCCCATTGTGGGACAAATAAAGGATTATCTTATCTTATCTTATATTGGATTATTATTATCCTCGGTCGCTGTGGTAACCGCCCTGGCGACATTAATTTGTCTGCTTTGTTCTTGGCCCATTCCCCTTTTGGCACAGGACACTTGATTTTTATAGACTGGTATTCAATAATTAGCGACATGAATCTGAAATACGACTGATACAAAAAATGATAGTGTGTACACGGGATAATGAGCGGGGTGCAGATAGTGGTGTGTTGCCATGGGATACAAAATGGAGGATTATTCAGATTAGCAGACTGAGAGTGGACAGCTGTGTGTCTGTTTGGATTCTGAATTAGGCAAAATAATGTGAGCATATGCTTTATAACACTATATAAATGAATAAATAATACAAAAAGATAGGGCTGTGCTGTTCATGATTCTTTTTAATGTAGAGGTCTGCAGCCATTCACTAAATGCATGTGGTTTGGAGCAGACTGAAGACTTTGGAGGAGGAAATGAGACTAAATTATGAAGAAAATACGCTTAGAAACCCAAATTATTTGCTTTGGATCGGTTAAAAAAAAAGAACATTTGCTTTGGATCAGTATAAAAATGGAAAAGTGTCATAATATATTCATTTAAGGTTAATGTAGTCGTACATCCTTGTCAGATCTCAAGCTAAGCTGGGTTGCTGGACTTGGATGGGAGACTGCTGGGAATGGAGCTCAACAGTGACCGTACACCGCTTATTTACGGAACAAAATTTCTCATTCATTTTCCTCGGAGGCTTTCCCGAAAAAATAAATAAATAAAAGGTTGAAAGCTCAGGGCTGATCAGCTCTGTGGAAACTAAATACCACAAGACCTATCGTTTTATTTAAAATCTGAATCTGAAACTTTATAAACCGCAAAGTTATTAAAACATTTCGTGGATTATTGACTTAAAAGAACCACATTATGGATCTTAGCATGTAGTTGAGCCTCCGCGATGTCTTTGAACGCTTAGTAGTAGAATTTCTCAAAAAGTCTATGGGGAAAAATGAATGGAAAATGTACTTCCTGAACCGGAGCGAAAGGTCTCTCTATATGAGCTCCATATAAGGTGCTACAGTGAGGCGTCCTTAGGCAAAACATTTCACCCATATTGGCTAGCATAAAAGTCGTGAGTGTTGGTGTCATTATTACCTAGGGGTGTAAAGATGAACCGATTTGGATCGGTTATCGGTCTGTGACCTCTGCGATCCGAGTGTACTGATCAACGGAGCCCGGATCGCTCCAAATGCACTACGAAAGGTCCGATGCACCGGATTTACGGCCAAGAATCGGTTTGCTAGCTCCTGAGCGGTCTCTCTCATGGCGCAGAAGCTGCCCTGTGTGTGTGTG
The DNA here is from genome assembly GCA_036785185.1 of Paratrypauchen microcephalus. NCBI lineage: Eukaryota > Metazoa > Chordata > Actinopteri > Gobiiformes > Gobiidae > Paratrypauchen > Paratrypauchen microcephalus. Next base: position 1,129,024 of record JAVJIX010000147.1, on the reverse strand, counting down.
TGTGCATTCGCTAAATCACGGGTTAGTATGTGGGTGGTTCACTTACCTGGAGTTGAAGCTTATTGGCTGGTTAACTGCGAGCGGCACGGGCTATGCGGAAGCGAGCAATGTTTGTATGTGTCTCGTCAGGACAGAGAGCTACGCGCTACCGGTAAGATACGCTGTTTCCATTTATTGAGCTGTTGTTTAAGTCAATTTGGTGCGCTACCGCTATTTATGGACATGGTTTGTATACATGGTTAACTTTTGTGCCAGTGTTGTGTCGGTCTGATGTTTCACTTCGCTCAGTAGTCTCCATGGCAGCTATAGACCATAACAATTGTATGATACTAGCGTTTTTATTGTCACGGTTAGTGGATTGGGTGATTTATTTAGACAACATTCATGTTTTGGCAATGTATATTTGATTTGGGCTAAAATTGACTTGGCTAATTTACTTTTGTGTGAAAATACAATGTATAATCAGAATTGGTGCATTTCTGTATTTAGATACTTATGCTTTGTGTGTATAGAAACATACTTCACACACACAGATGATTTTTGTCTCAAAGGAGACTGAGGTAATGTTATGAGATGGAGAGAAAGTATTAGTTATTCAGTGTTAAGAGCGTTATCTGATTTTCTTTTCATAAAAAAGACATGTTGGATTTAACATGCTAGTGTTTTCTATCACTGCCTAGTAATATCTATCTTCTTGTCAGTGATATGTTGCACTTTTATAGTTACTGAAACTCATATGCGTGACTGAAGCACTAATCATTCTGATTCATTCTGATTTTTGCCTTTAATAGGCAACTTGCTTGTATTATAATGTCTTTTTTGATTTTTGATTTCTAACCTTATTGTTTTGTGTTGCTTGAGGGAAGGAATGTATTTTATTTTAAGTATGAGCATACTATTTTGAAATTTCATTTATGTTTCTCTCCTTTTCTTCTTAATAACTTTAAAGCACTTGGGATTAAAGTTGTCAATTTGTATTGAATCGAAATTAACCGAAGCAGATCGGGTCGAATCGAATCGAATCGTACCGGATCGTGTACTAATTTTATGAATCATCCCTGAATTGTAGCCTGTGAATCGAGATTTGAATCGAACCATTTTGTGAGTGAAAGATTCACAACCCTAATATTAACGTTTAATAAGATATTTAATTTGAGAATATTGTGGTGTTAACTTGACTTTTGTTTTTTGTGTTGCAGGTTTGAGCTGATCTGAGTCCGCCTGGTTCGTCAGTGAAGACAGCTCTTAAAGACAGGTACCATCTTTTTGCAATTATTAATATTACAGTAATAAAAAAAACACACACATACCTCACTATTTGGACCAGGCCTGTCGAAAGAACTTTGGGGCGCCCAAGGCAAGGAGACCCAAACGGGGCCCCCTCTATTACAAATTTATAGGAGGAGGGTTCAATTCTGGGCAATCTTTTTACTATTATTAATATTGCAATAAAAAACATATCTCACTGTTTGGACGAGGCCTGTCAACAGAACTTTGAGGGCCCAGGGCAAGAAGATTCAAACGTGCCCCCCTGTAATAATAAATTAACAGGAGAAGAGTCCAACTCTTGCCCCAGGCCACACAACAGACCCCTTTGTCTCTCCAAGCCTAAATGCTTTTGAAAACTAGCAATAATATTTCCAGTTATATAACTTAAAACACTGTGTTGGCTAGCGCGTTTTAAGTTCCATTTTTGCCATCAAACATTGGCATTTACATTGGACATAACCGGTCACATACTTGGGTTGGCTTGTGGTGCTAGTATCTCACACAGATTTGCGTTTTATGCTGAAATGACAGAGCAGAGGCTAAATCCAGATGTGTTATTGTCTCCGACGGGGATTCTCACTGTTTGGTAACGTAGCATGTGGCTATCTCGGACACGTGTTAACAATGTGTGGACCACAGCGGGGCTTGGGAGCGCTTGGTGTGTGTTAAAGGGTGCGCTTGTTTACGTGTTTGTGGCTTGGAAATGACACTAACTTGAAATACTTTTGGTACGTTTATAGTCTATAGCATGAAGTAAAACTAAAATAGACTTCATGCTAGATTTACAGGCACTTTACAATTTAGAGTAACATCTAGTACTATCAATAGAACTTAAAGAGGGGGTATTTTATCTCTGTGTGGTAAATGGTCAGATTTTGATATATATACATTCATCTGTGGGAACTGGAAACACACCGCCAACTTGTGGGCCAGCTCTATCAATGATATATTTTTTTATACCTAGGATGAGATTTTAAAGGTCCCATGGCATGAAATTTTCACTTTCTGAGGTTTTTGAACATTAATGTGAGCTCCCCTACCCTGTTTAGCCCCCCCCCCCCCAGTTTAGACATTGTGAAATGTCTAAACTGAGCATTTGCGATCCTTTTCTGCGTTACAAAAAATCGGAGCTCAAACGGGCGATTTTGAACAAGGCACCTTATTGACGTCAGATCGAAAAAAAAAGAAATGCAAATGCAGTTCCACCCCCGTCTGTCTGTACTCAGCGTCTCTGTAAATCACGCCCAGAGAGTTTGGACTGCGAATGCGCTAGGCAATGCGAAATGCGTTTTTTTATTTGCCTGGAGGCACGTCCGAGTGTTTCTAGGCTCGGAAGTCCTTTATCTGAGCCTCTGGACCTTTGAAAAGCAGTGGTTTAATTTTATTTGTGTTTGTGATGTGTTTATTTTTCAATGGAACGCTTCAAATCTCTCCCCCCGTGCAAAAACAAGGAAATGGATCAGCTGAGAGCGGAGAGTTTGGCCACGCCCCCACCCTCTACTATAGGCCAGCTCTTTTCTCCTCATTTGCATTCAAGCAACAACATTATGGAGTGTTCAGAGAGAGAAAAATTACTCTTTCTCATCTTATCTCTGTTTCTCATGCACTGAGTGTTGATTTTGAAGAAGGATTCATTTACAGTATTAGGGAACCATTAAGGATATAAAAGCATCAAGAAGTACCACGTCATGGGATCTTTAACTGCCAACATTCAGATCAGAGGACTAACACTCTACCAACTGAGTTGCTGTTGCCTGGGGTTACTTCTTAACATATAAGCGTAGACTGTACAGTAAACGGACATAGCTAACCCGCTAACAGCCGCGTTCGAAATAGGAAACGAGCATGGGTGCACTTCTGGCTCCATAGACTCTCGTCCTTTTGGTCTTAGAATGTTTGTATTAAGCCGCTCTGCATGATCCTGGTGTTTTTATTTTGGTATTTTATCCGTAAATAAATTCCTATTCCTAATATGAACCTGGCTCCAAATTCGCTCCTATAACCGCAAGCCTCGATGAGCTTCATTTGACTGGAGCCGAACACTATGAGTGACGTCACGCTCCCTTAGTCCACTTCTTTACACAGTCTATGCATGTAACATAGGTTTTGATTTTGTGTGTTAAATTGTGCGACCTTATACTAGTGTGTGAAATGTGTTACATCATTACCCTTGTGTTTCAGGCTAGATCTTTATTAGCAGCTCTGTTCTCCACTCACATCCCTGTAGGCCTAATTGAAACTGCTGCAGACCCGTCGATAATGGCCGTTGGTCATTATGAACCGCTACATATCTTCAGCCATGTCTGTGTCTTGAATTTTAATTTGCTATTATGGAAACATACAAGTAAAATACCCCCTATTTAAATAATGTGATGTTTTTTTGCAGTTTTGAGGTTAAAGAGGCTGTATTTTACTTTTATCGAGTATTAACTGCGAACAAATAACATATTTAGATCACCATGTTACCTTTTATTGTTTTGAAAATGCTATAGTCGCCAAAAACATGTTTGAATGAGTGTCCCTTCTCTTTGCTCCCTGCTCTAAGTCCCTCCCCCCTCAGAGCACATTGCATCAGGTTTGTGAAGTTGTTGTGTACAGTTTTGTATCATGTTTTTGGATATTTATGGTGAATTGTCATGTGGGAGCATGGGTGATGTAGACTTAGGGGCGGAGCATTGCACAGAATCTTGCAGCTAAAGATTCTGTGCAATCATCCATTACATCACCACTTCTGCCCTCTGGCCGCAGGTACAGGACTCTGAGGTGGAAGCGGGCACGCTTCAGTATAAGCTTTGTGTCCTCTGCCATTGCTGCACTTAAAGGTTCCATGGCATGAAATTTTCACTTTCTGAGGTTTTTGAACGTTAATGTGAGCTCCCCTACCCTGTTTAGCCCCCCCCCATGGTTAAGTTGCGAAATGTCTAAACTGAGCATTTGCGATCCTTTTCTGCGTTACAAAAAATCGGAGCTCAAACGGGCGATTTTGAACAAGGCACCTTATTGACGTCAGATCGAAAAAAGAAATGCAAATGCAGTTCCACCCCCGTCTGTCTGTACTCAGCGTCTCTGTAAATCACGCCCAGAGAGTTTGGACTGCGAATGCGCTAGGCAATGCGAAATGCGTTTTTTTATTTGCCTGGAGGCACGTCCGAGTGTTTCTAGGCTCGGAAGTCCTTTATCTGAGCCTCTGGACCTTTGAACAGCAGTGGTTTAATTTTATTTTCTGTGGAAATGTGTTTATTTTTCAATGGAACGCTTCAAATCTCTCCCCCGTGCAAAAACACGGAAATGGATCAGCTGAGAGCTAGAGCAGAGAGCGGAGAGTTTGGCCATGCCCCCACCCTCTACTACAGGCCAGCTCTTTTCTCCTCATTTGCATTCAAGCAACAATGCCCATTATGGCCTGTTCAGAGAGAAAAAAAAATACTCTTTCTCATCTTATCTCTGTTTCTCATGCACTGAGTGTTGATTTTGAAGAAGGATTCATTTACAGTATTAGGGAACCATTAAGGAGCCATATAAAAGCATCAAGAAGTACCATGTCATGGGATCTTTAACAACAATATGTAACCATCCTATCCACTCCTCATTTGCATGTGTGATGTCCTGTGTGTAATGTCCATATGAGTTTTTGTTTGTTTTGTTTTTTCGACAGTGTCTGTGGAAACAAATTTCCCCTCCCTATCTATCTATCTATCTATCTAAACATAAGGAAGGTTTGGATAGGGCCTGGGAAAGATCGCGAGATTACTCAAACATGCATGGATGACATCTAAATCCTCTTCAGGCATGTTTTTGATGAGGGAACAACATTATAACATGGCAGAAAGCTAAAACAAACGGAAGTTTACAGTAAGGAGAGATGATAGAACACAGTGTAATTCTAATGAAATCATCTTCCTCTATAGAGACCCAGCAGACTCCTGTAAGTGGATAATGGGCCCATGATGCAGAGGCGGTCCAGTATCGATGAGTATAATGGCCCCTCACACGCGCTCTCATGCAGGCCAGTGCAGAGGACGGGCACCGGGTCCTCGCCTCCAGGGGCCACTGACCCATTTCTGTGGCTCCGTGCAGCCAGTTCCTGCACTGACCAGCAGCCCACCACAGCACTCGTAACATGGAGGGTTGCTGGTCAATATCAGGGTTTAATGAGCTATGTAATGGACTATTCACAAAATAAACAAGTACATAATAAATAAAAAATGAGTAACAAAACTATTAACAAAAATCCAGATAAAGGCTTGGACAAACCATTCTTCATTTTTACACTACACTACAAATTTCTTAACATGTTGACAAAAATAGATTCACATAAGAGTAGACTAATTCCAAATAATGTTACTTAAAGGAAAATTAAACGTTTTTTTTACAATCTGAGCCTTCTTTCGGCAATAAAACAAGTAGTTTTACTCACCCATAGCAGTTTGGTGTCAATTGGAGCAGTATTGCAGAACTTTCGCCGTTCTGTTCTACCAATGATCCTGTATCCGTTAGCGTGAGTGCTCGGGGCATTACTTTCCGGTGTCCAAATAACACAAACTTGAGCACTTTTCAAATCACAGAAGATCGCTGTGTCAGGGTAGACTTTTAGTGGATTCCAAAACGGCCTGAAACCCGATATGCAGCTATAGTTTCATTTGATGACGTCATCAGAGAGGACAGTGCGCATGCGTGAACTCAGCTGTTTTGTAAACACCGCTAGTCCGAAAGAAGCTAACACCGCTCTGAACTTTACTTTTCTGTTGAGATATCGGGTTTCAGGCCGTTTTGGAATCTACTAAAAGTCTACCCTGACACAGCGATCCTCTGTGATTTGAAAAGTGCTAAAGTTTGTGTTATTTGGACACCGGAAAGTAAAGCCCCGAGCACTCACGCTAACAGATACGGGATCATTAGTAGAACAGAACGGCTCAACATAAGTTCTGCGATACTGCTCCAATTGAAACCAAACTGCTATGGGTGAGTAAAACTACTTGTTTTATTGCCGAAAGAAGGCTCAGATTGTAAAAAAAACGTAAATTTTCCTTTAAGTCATCCAAAATGTTTTAAAAGTTGACAAAAAGTTTTTGGAGAGATATTCCATATTGGTATCATCAATTACCCACAGATCATAAATAAAATAATAATAATAATAAATAATCCCAAATTAGAAAATGTATTTTTGTAAATTTACTTTACATTTTTGTACCCAGATGCTTGAAAGAAGACAACAAAAAAAAACAACAACAAAATATTATATGACCTTGTTTGGGCATAATCTTGTATTCCATATGGGTTTCATCAATCAAAAATATGCCTGAAGAGGTTTTAGATGTCATCCATGTATGTTTGAGTAATTTAGCGATCTCTCCCTGGCCCTATTTGAACCGTCGTTATGTTTAGCTGTAAGATTCTGTCCAATGCTCCGCCCGCAACCCTATCACCCATGCTCCCACACGACAATTCTCCATAAATATACAAAAATGTGATGTAAAACAATACAACTCCACAAACCTGATGCGATGTGCAGTAGTTTCATTAGCGGGACGCACGCTGATTGTAATGTGATAGCGCTGTCAAAAAAAAAATAAATCTTCTAGAACATGTTAATACGGTATTTTTTCAGCGAATATAGCATTTCCATAACAATGAAAGGTAACACACAATAAAAGATAACACGGTGATGTTAGCAGTTAATACCCCGTCTTTAATGAAATTTTAGATCCAAATTAAAATTCCGTTCCATAGATTCCTTTATTTGCTGCAATGAGCCCACTGAGTCTAATTTGTTTCCTTCATGTCCCACAGGCGGTTCTGAGAATAGTGAACGCCGGGGTCCATTGTCTCCTCATCAATAGCTCTTATTGATAAAGTGTCAGGTGGTTCACACAAACACGGCACTGCAAGGGTTAAGGTCAGAGGTCAGAGCTAGGAGGCTGTGTGTTATTAAAGTGGACGATAGTGACGATGTATGCATGTTTTTGGGAATGTCCTGATAAGAGAACTCATGGCTTTTCATTTTTGGTTATGTGTGATTGGTGAAGTTAATGGAAAATACACTAGTATTTAGAATAATTTGGCTGAGGGGTGACGGTAGCTCAGTTGGTAGAGTGTTTGTCCATTGGTTGGTGGTTTGAATCCCATTCTCGGACAAATTCACTGGCTCGCAGGTTGGCGGTGCGATTTCAGCTCCAGATGAATGCTTGGGCAAGGACGCATTGACAAGTATGTGTGCACCTTGATGGAAAACACTTTGAGTCCCTTGAAGGTGGATTTCAGATTTGGAATTGCCAGCTTCTACTGAACTGAAGGTAAAAGGGAGCTGTTAACTTGAAAAATAAAAGTTATAATAAAGGTTTACTCAAACATGAATGAATGAAACAAAACACAACTCCAGGTCTCTTTTTGATGAGGTAACAACATTATAATGTGACTTAAAGCTCACAAGTAGTGATGGGCGGATCGATACCAAAGTATCGATATATCGATCCTGATGGAGTATTGAATATGCATCGATCCTGGTATTAAAATATCGATACCAAGTCATGTTTTCTTACTGACTTAACTTTCAGTTTATTTAGTTCAAATTCATATGTGTTTTGTTCATTATTCCACTATTGCCACTTGTCAGGCACTACTTTTCCTTCCGCGTTCTCACCAAACGTGGGGTAGTACGTCATCCCGCAATAGACTCACTGCTGTGAGATTTCAGTCAAAGCGGCACGGGGCTGTGGGAGCCATGGGAGACCGCAAGCGAAGCGTGGTGTGGAGTTACTTCCACACCGTGGACGACAAAAAAAGATCCGATATTGTGGCAATACCACAAATTTTAAATAAACACTTGATCATAAATCATAAACCTCAGCATGACGAAATGCTACTGACCAAACGACAACAGGAGGCTAGTCAGGCAGCTCCCTCCAGCACAGCAGCAACAGCAGTACGACAGAGGTCAGCTGCCGAGGCGTTTGAGAGAGGGAGAATCCAGGGAACCATAAACCATGTAGAAGACTAAGAGTAGTGTATGTGAGAGGAGAATGTGTATGTGAGAGTGAGAATAGTGATACTTCATTTGTTGTCTTTTTTCATAGGCTGCAAGTGCCCAACTTACAATAGTTTTTTTATTTTTTTTTTATTTATTTGATAGGGACAATGCACATTAATGAACATAAGTATAAAACAAATGTAAATATGCCGAATTTTAGCTACAAAGCTAGTTTTCATCCATAGTCCCTCGGCAGGCAAATACATAAAAATACAACATACAATACAAGCAGCACAAACAAGTCTAGTGGTCACATTTGATGTCTGCATTGCCATTTTCATTTCATCAAAGATTTTTTTTCAGATATCTGGTGTTAGAATGTGTGGAGCTAAGCCCCTGGTGGAGCTTTGCGAAGCCAAGGTATCTAGTTAGAGCCAGGTTAGTGTTTTTCTGTAGTATTAAAAAATGTATGAAAGTATCGGTATCGATATCGCGATTCTAACCCTGGTATTACTTGATATCGTATCGAAACAAAAATAACTGGTATCGCCCATCCCTACTCACAAGAGTTCCATAATTTAGGACCTTTAATAACACTTGAATGACAGAAGAAAGAATACAGGAACTCGATTTCATACTCACATTATCGACATTCTCATTTTTCACGCTTAATTACACCAGTGACTTGCATTTTGTGTTTTCTGCTGAGTCTGAACACTCTGCGCTTTGTAGATTTCATTTATTTATTTATTTGAATGCACGTATAAACAGCCATTACATAAATATTTCTACGAGCTGAATGAAACATGGACTTGTCATAATATTCCCAAAGTCCCAGTCGAGTCCTCATGCACAGTAAACCTGGAACATATTGTACACGCACATACATTTGGTTGCTTACAGGATCTGAGTGCACGTCGAATGTGTTATTTACGGTAATCTGTTTAGCGTCGTACTAGACAAGTGCCGCCCCATACATGCTTCTAGTGCAGGTATATACAGCAGTTATGATGTAAGTACAAATCTAGTGGGCATTTACTACTATAATTACGGTACAATTTTATAGCTGGGTACATGAATGATGATCGTTTACATAGCTGTAACCACTGACGCGATCCATTACAGCGCATTACCTGATCTCCATCCGTTTCTCTCTCCAGGGGAGCCAGGCTGACTCAGCAGCGTTAGCCTGTGTGCTGCTGTGTATGGGAGCTGCAAGGTTATGGGTGAAGATATGACATAACCTTAGGAAATACATTTTTAATATGTAGGAAAACAATATTTTGAAATATTGGGAAGGTATTTTGACGAATATTGTAATGTATTATAATCCAATCCAACTTTGTTCATATAAAGTGCTGCACTGAGTAGGCACAATATAAACACGTTAAATAAAATAAAGCATAAAATAAATAAATAAACAAGTCAATAAAAAATACTACATTTAGCAAATAGAAAAACACCAAATCAATAAAAGACAATGCATTCTGACTAGGGATGCAAATTATCGATTAATTCATTAATTGATAGTTGATTGATCTTATCGATCGACTTACGATTAACTGATAAGCGGCGTTTTTCACCTGAATTTTAGTGTTTCAATAGGGTCTTTAAGAATATAAGCTATAGTATACATAACACTGAGTCATAAATATATCATAGTATTATTATATTGTATATTCCTCAATTAATTGTTCCTTAGTAAAAAGCAGACAAATGTATTGATGCTGAATAACAAAATACAGTAATCCCTCCCTCTATCGCGGTTCGCAGATTTTTTTATTATTATTTTTTTATAGTGTAACATTGTGTTCTGTCCTGATTGGCTAAGAGACTAGACCAGGACTAAACGTGGACTGGACCAGGTCTAGACCAGAACTAAACCAGGTCTGGACCTGGACTGGACCTGGACTGGACCTGGACTGGACCGGGACTCGACCGGGTCTGGACCTGGACTGAACCAGGATTGGGCCGCTGCTGATTTCGTGCGGCTGGTTTGTGGCTTGGGGCCCGGGCCGCAGGCCAGCCGCGTGGGACTCGGGGCCCGAGCTGCGGACCAGCCGCGCGAAGCTCGGGGCCCCGAGCTGCGGGCCGGCCGCGTGGGACCAGCAGCGGCACGTTGCGGCACATTCCTGGGCGCCGCGGTTCGATCTCGCCTCGCGCGTACACCCGGGGCTGCTGAGCAGTGCCGTTGGTGCCTGCGGCCGGCTGTGAGTCGAGCACAGCGCGGTGCGCGGTTGCCTTGTTTCGTGACCACGCGGTTGCGGTGTCCGCGATTAGCGATTAATTACAATTAATGCATTTTGTTCGACCAACATCTTAATCGACAATTAATCGTTAATCGATTAATTGTTGACATCCCTAATTCTGACGCCGCGTTAAAAGCCAGTGAGTAAAAGTGTGTTTTTAATCGAGACTTAAACAAATCCAGTGAAGGGGTGCCTAAGATAGTATTATAAGTATAAGCATGTTCTGCCCAATTATTTGTATTTATTATTTATTACATTTATTTATTTATTATCATTTTACTTTTTTTTATCTGAATATTTGGGTGTAATCAGATATTAGATCTTAGATCAATAAGGCAAATATTAAAATGTGAATGGTGTATATATATATATATATATATATATATATATATATATATATATATATATATATATATATATAAAATATTTTTGACGTATAGGCCTACCATTTACTAAGAACAATATTAAATTCATCAACAGTACTTAAATAGAATTAGTAGACATAAGTTGATACATTTTTATTATTTTTTATATATTTATGTTTTTTGTTTTGTTTTTCGTTCATACACTCATTCATGGTAAAGTAGCCAAAACTTGCCAAAACGTCAAATATGTTCAAAACGACGCTTTTCACACCTTCTGAAATCACACAGCTCACTATTCAAATTCTAAGGTAGTATTTCTTTTCGGTTGTGTCCTGGTTGTGCCATAGCGGGGCAGGCTGTTCCGCGGTGGGTATGGCTGCCTCCCGAACATTCCTCCTCTTCCTCCTCGGCGCTCCTGACATCTCCGTGTCACTGGAGCTTTGGCGGCGGCGCTGCAGACGGCTGACCCAGATCGGGGCACTGTCGCCGAGGGTGGATTAGAGGGAGACGAGGGCCTGGGTGTGGGAGTGTTGTGAGGGTTTGGATGGAGGGATGAAGGGGAGGGGGTCATACAAAGGCATAAGAACCAAAGAAAGAGATTTAATAGGATTTGATGCTTGGGTGTGAGTATAAAGGCTTTTGAAGAGCTCATATATTTTAAATTAAGTAGGGGCATTGTTTATCTGGGCCAACATTGCGATTCAAAAACTCTGCATTGTTTTGAATTGAAAATAATTTGTCAAAATAAGTCACTTACAGTCGTGCAGTAATTAGATTTTTATGATAATATTCTAAAACTGCAGAATTTCTTGTAGAAGATGCCCGATATGTAACTTTTGCAGTGGGGTATCTGCTATCTCCTCGTCTCCATGGAGATGTTATTGCTTTGCCTGGAATGTTCCACAGAATGGCATTAGACTCGACTACCATTTTAGTCAATCACAGGTGTATCAATTGCTTAAAGGTCCTATATTACGCAAAATCGACTCTTGTGAGCTTTAAGCCTTGTTATAATGTTGTTGCCTCCTCAAAAACAGACCTGGAGTTGTGTTTTGTTTCTCTCAAAATGCTTTGTTCCACCTTGTGATGTCATAAAGTGATAGTTTTACCTTTAGTTCGGCAATAACGAGGCTGAAATGATTGTAGCGAAGGTGCATGGGGGTTTAAAAACACAGTGGAGCACTTCCTGTATTCCCACATGACATCACAATGTGGAGTGTTTTCAGTCTGAGAGTAAGTATTTTTTAGCTATTAAAGTTACATAAGACAATTTCTTTTTAAAACTTTTTTTCAGATTTAGTAAACTTTTTATTGCAGTTGCATTCATTGTTTCCGGCATTTGGATATTTGAGTCTCTCCCAGTCTTTGTGTATCAGCTTGGTGAGCAGCTGAAAGATAAACCAGAGAAGACGCCACTGTCTGAGCCACTTTACCACATTAGGATGAGAGGGCGCGCCTGGAGAGCAAGGTCTAAAATCTTACTGCACATTTGGACAAAATCACAACAAGGAAACTTCACAGCATGACTTTAGATGGTGATGGAAAGCAAGTTTGTCCTTATTCTGTAAAATTATATGAAAGAAGACAGTTCTATAGTTATAATCTATGACATCTGCAGACATTTTAAATCACAGTATTCATCTAAAACAAAGAAGTCTGCCCAGTGGGATAGCTGCAAACCACATTTCATACCAAAATGAATACACAACACCGCTGAGTCCTACGTGTATCGTTTATTATGAAAATAAAACTAGAAAACGTAAGTAGAGAGCAGTGAGCGCGTACTAATGGCGGTGAAAATGGGAGTTGATCGACAAAATGGCGTCTGGAAAATAAGTGATTAAAGATGACTCAAACGTACACAAATCACTCCACATACAATTTCAGAGTTTAAATGAGAAGGAAACAACTATAATATGGTTTAAAGCTCTGAAAAGTCAATTTAACAAAATAATGTATTAGGTTCATTTTAAAAAATTTAATTAAATCATGACTTGTGATTTGTTGTGACAGTATTTTGTATTGCAAAATGAAAATATGTAAAAATGTATTTGTTTTGGCTATTAGGATAATTATGGCAGAGAGGGGGAAGCAGTACATGAGCTGATGATGTTTTGATGAAATTAGTCGGTGTTAATTATGAATAATGTTTCCAGGAACGAGATCAAACTTCGCCGATGGATTTTCTTTTGTTACATTATAAAAAGTACATAATTATCCAAATAATATTAAAAGGAACAGTTTGTAACTTCCTGGAAGTGGCGTGTCTCCTGTGTGATTCCATGGAAATAGAAACCATACTTCGGAACATTCATGTTTCATGCCATACTATGGAAAACTATACGTAAAGGAACAGCATTTCCATGGAAACAAGCAGGATGAGGTCCTCTTTCAGGACAAATAAGAGTCAGGTTTGTGGAGATGCAAGTCCACACACAGTATGGGCATGTTCTTATATGTTTTTTGGTGTAATACAAATATTTTAATATATTTTGGCTAAAAAGTTGCATTCTGTGACAACATCAAGTTATGCTATTGTCAATGTGGCCAATTTAAGACACTACCGGTAAAACATATTTGCAAATTTCTGTATCAAAATACAGTGGTACCTCACCTTACGAAAGACCCTACATACGAAAAATCCAAGTTAAGAAACGCTTTCACGTTAAATTTTGGTCTCTAGATACGAAAGAAAATTCAAGTTACGAAACGCGAAATCTCAAAAAATTTGAATAATGCGCGCTCAGATGCACGCCCCGCGGTTATCCCCTTAGCACCTTTCTGGCCTCTTAGCTCTAGCGCCGAACACGCAAGATTTTCAACAAAATGTATTAATGAGGAGCACGGCACTGCGCAAGGAGCACGGCAATGCGCGAGGAGCGAGGAGCACGCACCGCGCGAGGAGCACCCCTAGTGCTGGTCTGCACGACCGGCACCGGGGCTGCGAGCACGAGATAGAACCTCGGCGCCCGGACCGCGTCCTCTGGAGCCCGAGCCACAAATCAGCCGCACGAAACCAGCAAAGAGCGGCACGTGGTGGTTTAATCCTGGTTTAGTCCAGGTCTAGACCTGGTCCAGTCCTGGTTTAGTCCAGGTCCAGTCCAGGTTTAGACCTGGTTTAGTTCTGGTCTAGACCTGGTTTAGTTCTGGTCTAAACCTGGTTTAGTTCTGGTCTAGAGTCTAGACCTGGTTTAGTCCACGTTTAGTCCTGGTCAGCGTTCCCTCTAAGCTGCGCGCCTGCGCAATTGCGCACTGCTCGCACATTCTCAGCACACAAGAAAACCTATGCAGCACAGGGATGAAAGAGCTCCGCTTTTTTTTCAGCCGCGGGGTCATCTGAATATGGGGGAATCGTCCTGTATTCAAAACAAAAGTACGTGTCTCGTATTAAACTTCTACCGGTGTGCGAGCCGCGAGCACGCCCAGCTCTTTCGCAACAGCGTGTACCGAGGGTGCATGTCGGATGTCGCGCACAGGGGTCCAAGGAGCGCTCAGGGTGTTAGTGTGTTTGCTCAGACACATTAAAAATTAGGGGGAACATTGGTCCTGGTCTAGTCTCTTAGCCAATCAGGACGCAGAACCAATGTTACACTATAAAAAAAAATGTTACACTATAAAAAAAAAAAAAAAAAAAAAAAAAAAAAAACTTGGAACGAATCAGGCCTTTTCCATTGAAATAGCTACTCAACTTACGAAAAATTCACGTTACGAAACCACTTCTGGAATGAATTAATTTCGTAAGGTGAGGTACCACTGTATTCACAAATTAAGGCTAACTTCAATCGACGGAAAAAATACATTTCTTTTGGGGATGGAACAAGACATCACAAGATAAAATTGAGGAAAAAAAACAACAACATAAGAAACATGATCTAGAGACTTTTGCCTCATTTGTTCACAAGCTTGAAACGCAATGCTACAACAACCATAAAAATACTGAATAAAGTAAATCAAAAATGTTAAGCAAAAATTGTGAACTGGATCTAGTTTTTTACAATTTATATCAAAGTCTTGGCTCATTCTCATGGAAAACGTGTCTAGCCCCTCTCCTATGTTATGTTATTATGTTACTATAGTATCAACACTTTCAATTTGAAGTTTAAATGTATTTAATTTTTTAAATATAAAATAAATATATATTAGATTGTGTCAAAGTTTCACAAAAAAGACATTATAGACATAGAAAACACAATATTTATGTTATGTACCTGTTTTTATCCCCATTTTTTTTTTATTATTTATTATTATATTATTATTATTATTGGTGGTGGTAGTAGTAGTAGTAGTAGTAGTAGTAGTAGTAGTAGTATTTTCAGTTTTTTACTTATATTTATATCAATATTTTTATGTTTGTTCTTAATTGGTTTTATCTGTTTACAATATTAAGCTGTTTTAAATGTACTTTATTTTGACCTATTTACAAGCAGATCAAATTTTCTAATACTTTACTTACATTTGTATGTTGATATTTGTTCTTCTATTCCATAAAAACTAGAGCTGATATGACATTGTAAACTGTTGTTTGTTACTCCCTGCGAGCGTTTTCTTTTGGCCTGTATCAGATCTGCGCTGGACACTGGTTGGACCTGTTCTGGTTGCTATGGTAACAGCCTCCTTATCAGCTTCAAAACGATGGGCGCGTCCAAAATTCTCATACGGGCTATATATAATACAGAGAATCGTCAAATGTCATGTCTAAAATGTGAAAAATGTGCACGAAATCTGTAATATTTTGACCTCGAAGTGTCGTTACATCGTTGTTGTTTACATTTTAATCAAATTATCATTCGTATATATTAAACGTAGTGTGAAATTTGTCATAGGAAGCCAAATCAGGATGGATATTTGTGATTTGGAGTAAAAATTTGATTTAATTTGATGTTGCCAGCAGCACGTGGATGCAGAGACAAAGGCTGGACCGGGACGTGTTTAGGCTGACCACATGCGCCCTCTGGTGGTAGACGGCTGCACTGACTGTGCTGTATACATGTGCTTATATTGAATGGGAGAGATGAGGAATGCACAGAGGAGAGACAGGAAATAGAAATGTGCTAAGAATTCAGCTACCAGGAAACAGGAAGCATGGCAGGTTTTTATGTTTGGATAATAAATACTTTGTTTCATGGCAAATACAGTTTACACATGAATTTAAAGGGAGGGTATTTTACTTGTATGGGGTATTATGGGCTAACACATAACATATTTACATAGAGCTGGGCGGTATGAGCAAAAATTTATATCACTGTATTTTTCAAAATTAGATATTTTTTTTCCACACATGACTAGGTGTTAACCCCATTTCCTAATAATTTAGAGAATAATTACTGCAGTAAATTTGACTTGGTAAAACATATTTGGGTCCAGAGCTTTAATCATCTCCTTGAAGCACCTTTCTCAACAGGACTAAGTGGTGCATGTCTTTGGCGAAGTGGACAGTAATCGCGTTGGTAATATCGTTCCACCATTTGCTTTTGTTGTCGTAGGCAGTCCCCTTAGCAAACGCATCTTTGAGTGGCGTTTTGTGTTGCAGTGCTGACTTGAACGATCCCCGCAGACATGGAAGAGGATGCAGATCTTGATTTCGTGCATTCTTCATATTCCAGGACATGTTTGTGATGGAGGTGGTGAAGCAGATTGCTTGTGTCGCCTCCTGTGGCTACAACTTTAGCCCGACAACATATACAGAATATGGTTGTTTGATCAGATTGTGGTGGCGGCATGGTGGTTGAGTGGCTAGCGCTCATGCTTCACAGCAAGAAGGTTCCGGGTTCGATCCCTGGGTCGCCCAGGCCTTTCTGTGTGGAGTTTGCATGCATGGTCTGGGTTCGGTCACCCGAGCCTTTCTCTGTGGAGTTTGCATGTTCTCCATGTGTCTGGGTGGGTTTCCTCTGGGCACTCTGGTTTCCCCCATGAACCCAAAACATCCTCCAGCTGAGGTCCTGACCAAACTGAAGCAAGAAGATCATGGAGATGGTCCCCTGTGTGAGATCAATAAAGTCACTTCTTCTTCTTTTTAAAAGCGGTATAAGTTCCTCTGTGTCTGTAACATTTTCTCCGTTCACCACTCTACACACACTATGCTTCCTCCTTCCTCATGCAGCCACATGCAGCTCGTTACTACTACTACTACTACTAGGTACCACTGCAAAACATTCCCCCTCTCAAACAATGTCCTGCGGCGTGAAGTTCTGCCGCTCTGTGTTCCCGACGTTTTGTAGGCACACACTCACCGGTATTGGGGTATAGGAAAAATTCATATCATAAAAAAAAACAAAAAAAACACCGGTATTCAGTATGAAATGGTATACCGCCCAGGCCTATATTTACATCACCATGTTACTTTTTATTGTTTTGGAAATGAAAAAGTCAAAAGTCCCTCCCCGTTCACAGTGTTACTGTATCACATCACAATCAGTAAGTCGCATCAGGTTTGTCAGGTTGCTGTGTACAGTTTTGTATCGTGTTTTCAAGGTGCAAAGGTCCGTCGCCTGCTTCTCTCCATGGAGATGTTGCCTTTAATGTCCCCCAGTACGGCATTACACTTATTTATCTCTACGGAGACAGCAGTTGACGCCACAGGGCCAGGTTACATGTTGGATTTTATTCACAGTAAGAAAGCAAGCTTTTAGGTCAATAAAAACCCATTTTTCCTTTCATCTTACGACGTAAACAGTTTCTTGTGAAAACATGCTTTGCTATGACTGTGGATAAGTCGCAGGGTCAGTCTTTACAGCATGTAAGAGATTTCTTCAGCCATGGCCAATCCTATGTTGCTGCCAGCAGAGTTGATAGATCAAATAGACTGAATTGTTGCGCTAGATGAAGAAACTAAGAAAAAGCATTTATAAAGAGGCACTCAAACTGTAAAAGCATCTCTTAAAGATGCGTGAAGAGTCCCTCAGTCGTCCAGGTAGAATCCATGATCAAAGGAGAAGTTCAATTTGTCAACTGGACAAAGTTTGTTTGGTTGAAAACGTTTCGCCGCTCATCCGAGAGGCTTCGTCAGCTCTGGTTCTAGTGCTGGTTAGACCCTGTTTATATCTAGCTGCAAGGGAGGAGCTAGCTTCCCTGAACAAAGCTCTGACCTATCCCCGCTACTCTCTTTTGTTTTACGAATTCCTCTGGCGTCTTGTATTAGCATATCTATCAGCCCGCTCACTACACTGAAACAACTCTGAAACCATCAGCTAATCTGTCTCTTTGTATTTCAAATTTCTCTGGCGTCCAATTCCCTATTCAAGACAACGACCCTCTCCACCCCTCTGCAATGGCTTGTCTGTCCTAATGATTCTTTGTTTGAGAATCGAATTATAGATGGGAGACAAGTTGTGTCTAATTCCCCCATTTCTGTTTAACGACGGATTCTCTTTTTTTCTCTTTAACTCCCCTCTCAAACCAGTTCTTTTCCCTGGCTAAGATCTGAACCTCACTGTCCTCAAAAGAATGGCCCGCGGCTTCTAGGTGAAGATGAACGGCAGATGACGGTCCACTCTGGCACGCCTGCCTGTGTTGGTACATCCTCTTGTGAAGTGGCTGTTTGGTTTCCCCAATATAGCGCTCACTGCAGTCTTCACTACACTGAATGGAGTAGACCACATTGCTTCGTTTGTGGCTCGGTGTTTTGTCCTTTGGGTGGACCAGTTTTTGTCTTAAAGTGTTTGTGGGTTTGAAATAAACTGGGATTTCATATTGTCTGAAAATCCTCTGTAGTTTTCTCCGAAACGCCGGCCAGGTATGGAATCGCTACCCCTTTCCTCCTGGGTTCGGATTCTCTGTTGTCTTGTTTCTTGCCCTTGTCTCTCTTGGTTTTGTTAACAGCCCATTTAGGATATCCACAAACAGAGAGGGCTTCCTGCACATGTTGTTCTTCTTTCTCCTTACCCTCTGTGCTTGTGGGAACCACTTGGGCCCTGTGTTGTAATGTCCGAATAACACCTAGTTTGTGCTGCAGAGGGTGGTGTGAGTCAAAAAGCAGGTATTGGTCTGTGTGTGTGGGCTTCCTGAAGACTTCTACTTGGAGTCCCCGGTCTCCTCCGAATCCAAATAAATCCGAATAAAGCCGAATCACGCACCACGCTGTGCAACAGGGGAACTCCCTTCCTGGTGCGTAACAGGGATTCCCCTGGCAGCGTGCTGCGTGATTCGGCTTTATTCTTCCGCACTGGAAAATAGTTCCCACCCAAAATGACCAAGGCAAGCTCTCCGTGTTGATTTGCACATTTATTTGCACTCGATATGAATGCGCACTACACAGAAAGTAATTGGGAAACGCATCGAGCAAATTAATTCCTTTTGGCCGAAATCTTTCTCTGGCGACGTTAGACTCCAGTCTAAGGCGGAGGAGCAGCAGATACCGCGGCGGTCAGTGGCGACAGACTCGGACAATGGCTGGGTGACCAGGAAAACGCTTTCCACCACTTATTTTAGTCTCTGGACTGTGGGGAGATGCCCAAATTTGACCTGGGGGTGGCATATCCCTTTAAGGTTCAATAACATCATAAATATATTATAAATAAACCCTCAAACTCTACTTTTGAGTCCAGTTTAAAATGTGATTCAGTAAAAAAGGATACACAGAAAAAAGAAAAAATGTATAAAGTACAGATGCCTAAAATGTGAACTTAACTAGAGTACTTTTACTTATGTACTTTTGTTATTTTCCACCGCTGACAGTTGGTAAGGACCAGAGGAGCAGAGTTAGATCCTTTTTCATTTAAACTGGGACTGAAATATGGGAGCAGCTTTTCCCTGAAGCAGCAGTTGAGGAGATCTGCAGAATCAGCATCATAAAGGGAGGCCAGAGCCTTTCCCAAAGTCCACAAACACCCCCACCTTCTGAGGAGCTCGGTGAAGAGACAGAGGGACAGGAGGGTCTGCACTCATCTGTGTTTCTCAACCAAATGCTCCAGAAGCCGTTCCGAGGGCTCAGAGTGATGATTCCCTTCTTCTTGATGGACTCTTGGGCCACTTCTAAAGTCTACTTTGTTTTCCCTTTGACTTGAATCTCAAAGTAAAACCTGCCTGAAGTGAAGCTGTTTTCCTTAAGCATAAACACATTTATCAAACCTCAGAGGAGAGTCTGAGAGCTGCTTCTTCACATCAGTGTCACGAACAGGTTAGAGATCTTCAGACAGAACGAGCCGAGGATGAGCAGTGTCTGGGTTCAGTGTGGTGCATATCCACCACACACTGCAGCACTCTGCTCAGCTCAGCTTTGTTCAACTTTTCAAAACTTTATATAAGACAAACTGTTTGCAGGTATCGGATCATTATCACATAGGACTGTCCGACTGTTCTGAAATATTGGACTGCAATTAAAGGACCCTTATTACACAATTTTTAAATTAAAGTTAAATGGTAGCTGTTAAAGGGATAGTGTGTTTTTTTATGTTAATCTGTATGGGTTTCCTTCTAAAAGTTACGTGTGTTGACACCGGCTTACCTCTGACACTCTCAGCTGATCCCGGTTCGGCTCGCTTTCTGGAGCCCACGTAAGTAGGTCCGGTAACTTCCCTGGAACATGAAATAAAGCTTGTTTTTCTTCTCAAAACAAAACATTTGTTAGAAAGGTGATATATTTGCGTCTGAAACAGTTGTCCACGAAACATCCAGCAGCGTATTTCGCATTCGCGTATTGTCTCTCTCCACCCGTATCACTACGCCCATGTTAACTCTATCAGCCTGTTCACTTGTAAACTTCGGCATAGACATCCGCTGAAGGTGAACAGGCTGATAGAGTTAACATGGGCGTAGTGATACGAGTGGAGAGAGACAATACGCGAATGCGAAATACACTGCTTTTTAACATAAAAAAAACCACACTATCCCTTTAACTTTCCCACTAAATCTACAAAACAACATTTTTATATGCTCTTCTATTTTTATTCACTTTTTATTTGAGCACCATTTTCCATAGTTATCATTGTTATCATGAGTCTGTTTTTTTGGAAAATTATATACAGGGGGTCCTCGGGTTACGACGGTCTCGGGTTACGACGTTTCGTGGTTACGAACGCGCCCCCATTAAAAAATATATATATATTACGCGTCATTCCGTCTTACGCGGTTTAGCGTGGTAAGAGATGTAAACAAACGCGAACGGCGCGCGCCGCACGGCGGAAGAATACGCTCTGTTGTGGTTGTAGGGAGAAGAAGACAGCCTCGTGTGCGTGTCCAATGTGGGCGGAAGTACCTGATGTGGGCTCTGATCTGCTCCTATGAAAGCGGCAGTGATAACCAAGCAGCGTAGTGGTCTAATTATTGAGATGGAAAGGTTATTGGTGCTTTGGTTGGAAGATCAAAGGCAAAATCCGACTTACGACGAAATTCGGGTTACGACGCGTCTTAAGAACGGATCAACGTCGTAACCCGAGGACCCCCTGTACTGCCAGTCCACAGTTGTCCTATGTTTGTATTTGTGAAATCTGGACTGTATCTGCTGTACATGTCCAACCAGGAAGTAAAATTATACACTACACGTAAAATGTCAAAGTTTATTGAACAAACCAGCCAAGAATATTAAAGTACCCTTATTATGCTGTTTTCTGATCCATGTTATAATGCTATTTCCTCCTTAAAAAAATTCCTGGGGTTGTGTTTAATTTTTAATACAGGAAGTGCTCCGCTATATTTTTAAACTCAACACACCTTCACTAGAATCATTTGGATAATTTCAGTCATGGAATATTTGATCTCCGCTGACCTAAAGTTAAAAAAGTAGCTGTTAATTTGAAAAACTACCACTTCATGACATCACAAGGTATCTCCAGGTCTGTTTTTGGGGAGGAAACAACATTCTAACATGGCTTAAAGCTCATAAGAGTCCATTTCGCATAATATATGACCTTTGATATCTTTACATATTACAAATTATTTCACTTTATTTATTGATTCTACTTTTTTTTTTTTCCCCAGGTGAGCGTCCGTACCCCAGGCATGGCAGACGGTCAGGAGCACTGGACCTCCAATGGTCAGGAGAACGGAGAGAACGGATACTCCTCCTACAGCGCCACCTACAGGGAGAACGGATACCACGCGGTGGGAGGGGGAGGGGCCACAGGAGCACCCACAGGTAGGACCACCCACAGACCTTGGGAGGAGGAGGAGGGGCAAATGTCTATGGGTCAAATGCACTGGGTCTGAGTACAGAAGAATGGTATGGTATAGGTGCAGTGTTTCAGGATATGGACTGATGGTGAGTTAAGGGATAATGAGAATGATTATTGGTAAACAAAATATACATTCAAATATATTATGTCATATTTTTCAATGAATATGTGTCCTGTTCTGTTTAATATCAGTTATTAAAAAGATCGTCTCAATTTAAAGGGTCCATACAACGCTGTTCTGATCTTTGTTATAATGTTGTTTCCTCATCACAAACAGACTGAGTTTAAAACAAATTCTGCATCTTTAGGCTGCGTTCTTCTCTCAAACAGAGATAAAAAGTCATGTTGTAATACAGGAAGTGCTCCGCTGTGTTTTTAAACTCCATACACCGGCCTTCACTAGAATGGGTTGGATGATTTAAGACCTGGATTTGGCACTCTCTACTCAACAAAAGGTAAAAAGTAGTTGTTCACTTGAAAACTACCACTACATGACATCACAAGGTGGAACAGAGCATTTTAAGCTTTGGAGACTAATAAAGAAAATAAAGAATAATAAAGGATTACTCAAACATGTGTGAATGAAAACACAACTCCGGCTGTTTTTGATGAGGTAACAACATTATGACATGTTTTAAACCTCAAAAGGGTCAATTCTGTGTAATATAGGACCTTTAAATTATTTGCTTTGAATCAACATAAAATGAATAAATGGGTAAAGGTTACATAATATACTTATGTAGAGTTAACTTTTATATAAAATGTAATTATTTTTTCTATATATTTTAGTGCAGGGGTGCTCAAACCTTTTTTGACCAGGATCTACTTTTGAGGTTGATGATGTGCCGAGATCTACCGGCGGGTGGGGGGCGGTTTAGTCCCGGTTTAGACCTGGTTTAGTCTTGGTTTAAACCTGTTTAGACCTGGTTTAGTCCTGGTTTAGTCCCGGATTAGTCCCGGTTTAGACTTGGTTCAGACCTGGTTTAGACCTGGTTTAGTCCTGGTTTAGTCCCGGATTAGTCCCGGTTTAGACCTGGTTTAGTCCTGGTTTAGACCTGGTTTAGTCCCGGTTTAGTCCCGGGCCCCTGCTGTCAGCTAATCTGTCCCTTTGATGCAGAAATAATACGATAATCTGACTCACCCATAAGAACGCGTCAGCTCCGTAGTAACAGTTTGCCGTGTTGTCGATAGTTCGCGTATCCACGTGTATCGTGCTGTATATCCACAGACTTTAATTATCCGGAGCTCCAGAGAAAGGGACATATCCCGAATGTATCGGCGAATTTTGCTGAAAGGTGAGGGATTTTCATGCCAGCAGTGAAGCGGCAAAGCAAGTACTACAGCAACTTGACTTGCGGTGACTTCCGTAAACATTGAGCACGCTCACTGCGTGTGACCTCGTCGTGTCCTCCGGGGCACGTGCGCAAAAAATCGGATTTCACAAAAAAATCGGAATTGAGCATTAAGCCCTGACGATCAACTGACACTTGGCCCCCGAGCTACCGGTCGATCGCGATCGACGCATTGAGCACCCCTGTTTTAGTGTGTATAGTTCTGTTTTTTCAGTTCAAAGAGCTGTTGCCAAGGGAAATACTTTGCAAAGTTCATTTCTTATCTGCAGCCCTACACCTTATTTTTTACTAAATAGACAGATAAAATTCTGGTTAACCATTTCAAATCACTGGTAATACCGAAAAAAGTGACTATATTACTGGTTTAAAAATACTTTGATATGGGAAAAATACATATATATTATGTTAGTCTTATGTAACAATACTTTAGGGGTGTATTTGTTCTTTAAATTGGGACTAGACCTGGAGTAGACCAATACTAAACCAGGACTAGAATGGGACCAAACCAAGTCTTCATTAGAACTAAACCAGGATCAAATAAATGTACGAACTTCCTCTTACAACTACTGCTTTAACTATATCTTTTAACTTTAAGAAAACTATTGCATTTAATGTATTTATTTTTGTTATCAAACTCTTTTATTGTTTTAGATAAGATCATTTCACACAAGTTCAAGTACTTGCCAGCCACCGTCCATTATACTTTTTTGTCTAAGCGATGCCTAAAGTTATTTCATGTACATTCACCACTCACCAAGCAGCCTATATCGTCATAGCAACAATCAATGTGTCTGTTAAGTCCTGAATACACATTATTAGCTGTTCCAGTGAATAAATTACAGTTTTTCGGTAATTACAAAGTGCTGTCTCAGGGCTATTTTGGGGTTCCTGGCTACATGTAGCCGTCCTGTTGTGTTCGACTGTTCCACTGGTGCTATAATCAAACGTTTGTGTGTCTAGTTTCATCCATATTTGTTGGTAAGTGTGTTCATTTTGTATTATTTATCGTTACAAATATGCAAAATGAGAAAACGATTGAGAAGTGTCCATGGCAACACCTCTCGATCTTTTACAGACAAAATCGCACTGCAAAAAACAGAATCTGTGTGAATTAAAATCACTTGAATTCAGATTTTTGATTTAAGTTTGTTGGTCAAGATTTGAAGCCTATATTTACATTTTACAATATTATTCAACGTGACTTGACTTATTTAGTTGACTAGGTGCACTATGGCATTAAACTTCTCCATGGAGACGAGCAGGTAGCATCACCTGTCCAAGTTACAGGTCAGGTCTGTGGAGAGGCAAACCCATTTACAGTAAGAATACATGTTTTTCATTGTACTGTGGAGCAGTAAAAACACTAGAACTTGAATAAATACTAGACAGATAACTTTAATGCCATACTGTGGAACATTCACATAACCGTAACATCTCCACGGAGACAAGTTAATGGTACACCATCCAGAAAAGTTACAGAGTGCACTTTAAGTTTAAAAAATCCCCCTTATTTAGACATAAACAAAAGAATTATGCTCAAAATACACTATCAAAATAATAAATTTAAAAAAATCTGGAAGTAAAATAAATCTTAAAACCACAGTATGTCACTTTTTACCCCCAAAAATAGTCTAAAATAATTAATTTTGATTTTATTGCACTGAAAAAACTTGGAAAAACATGCATTCTTACAGTGAGCAGGCTTGCTTCTAGAACCACAAACTTGGCTCTTGTTTATGGAGGACTCTGCTTACTTGTTGTTATTTTCACTATAAATATTGTTACATTCGTCTACAGTATTGCATAAAACTGTCTCCATGGAGAAACTTCCGAAATATGGCTTTAACTTTCCATTTCCATGCTTTAACTAAATTTGAAACAGGTTAAAATTCTGAATTCGAATCATTTTACGTCACATAGCACCCTAATTCTTTTTGTTGCAGTGTATCCAGTAAAAACCTAGACCAAGCTTGTGTACGTCCACCCTTTCATCCGTGTCCTGTCCCCCGCTGTCCTCCTTCCCCCCTCTCCCTTCCTCTTTCTCTCCCCCTCCTCGCAGTGGACGAGTCGGCCAACCTGCCTCCCTCCCCTCCCCCCTCCCCGTCGGCCGAGCAGAGCGGGGCCGCGGCACCAGGTACGCCCAGAGGTACACCCAGCCCCCACGCACCTCCCCTGGGCCCCGCATGCCTGCCCAGCGTCCAGGAGGGGGCAGTGTGAATGGTGCCCGCAGATTTCCATTTTGAAGACAACGCAATACTTCTGCATGTTAATTTCTACACTTTAACTAGCCTTTAACTGTTTTCCGGTCAATAAAAAACAGTTTGCAGTGCTCCAAAGTTCTTACTCACCTCCCTTTTGTATTCAGAGCATCCTAATTATTCACCGCGATGAGTTTATAAGCGCTTTTTACAAATCTCAGAGAGCAGTGTGGACTTTTGCTGCCACAGTAAACAAACATTAGCATGCTAACAGTGCACTTCCTGGTTTTGAAGAGGATACTAAGCTTTCAGACAGTACACAGCTGATTTATTTTGTCCCTAAGAGCTGCTTTTTTAATTTTTTAATTACATCTGTACTGGCAATAAAGCTTTAAGACACGTTATAATGTTGTTACCTCCTCAAAAACATACCTGGAGCTGTGTTTTGTTTCATTCACGCATGTTTGCGTGAATGTTTGGTTTATTAGTCTGCCTACATCTCTAATGCTCAAAATCCTCTGTTCCACTTTGTGGTCATCAAGTTTTCAAGTTAACAGCTCCATTATATCTTTTGTTCAGTAGAGATTCTATTATCCAAATGATTCTAGTGAAGGCATGTGGCATTTAAAAGCACAGTAGAGCACTTCCTATATTACCACATGACATCATAAGGTGGAACAGAGTGTTTTCAGTTTGAGAGAAGAACTCTCTGCCTAAATATGCAGCCAGGGGTTGTGTGTTAAACGTGTGAATGAAGCAAAACACAACTCCAGGTATATCTGTGATGAGGAAACAACATTATAACATAGATAAAAAATAGGATAATACTGGCCCTTTAAAAACATCCAAGCTGATCAAAAGTTCTCCATCTCCATTAAAATTGGATTAATTTAGTAGTAGTATTTAGTTAGTATGTTAATAACGAAGAACTAACTCTGTAACTTGGCTAAAAGCTTGACTAAAGTGCATATTTTCGAACCTTTTAACACCCAAACTCCCTCTCTTCCTGCCCGAGGCTAAAGCCCATAAGAACCACAGGAACTTCCTCTCTGTCATTAGTGCTCCCCTCTCCACCCCTCCTCTGTTCTCTCTCTTCACCTCATCCTTTCATCATTGATTTGTATTGCCTGGAACAAAAATGGCACAGTAACAGTCACCCATTCTCCCCTGCATGCCGTATGCAATCACTAACAAGACAGAATTTGATCAAACCGCATGTGGTGTTCAGTAATGTGCAATTTTAACTTGTATGCATAGCTATTGTCGTTTTTGAAATTTTAGGTTTGTAAAATATTGTTTTTTGTAACAGTAGGTTTACTATAATGCGCATCTAAATGTAATATGAGGTGAACTCACTTGGAAGGCCTGTGTTATTGCATTGCTTAAAATGTTCCACATTAACTATACATGTATAACATTACAATATACAGTGGTACCTCACCTTACGAAATTAATTCGTTCCAGAAGTGGTTTCGTAACGTGAATTTTTCGTAAGTTGAGTAGCTATTTCAATGGAAAAAGCCTGATTCGTTCCAAGGCCCTGATCCAAGTTTTTTTTTTATAGTGTAACTTTTTTTATAGTGTAACATTGTGTTCTGCGTAGAGACTGTAGACCCAGGGCTAAACGTGGACTATACCAGGTCTAGACCAAGGTCTAAACCTGGACTAAACCTGGACTAAGGACCAGGTGGATTAAAGCGCCGTGTGCGGGTCTATTTCCTGGTTTCGTTTCGAGTCACGGCTGAGGCGAGCAGCGAGGGGGACCGCACGCAGTCTGAGCGCATGAACGAGACCCGTGCTCAAACCGTGCCTCCTCTAGACCTCCTAGTCCTAGTCCACCGTGGCATGCAAGAGCCACGGTGGTCTAGACCTGGTCTAGACCACCGTGGCTCTTGCATGCGTTTGTTCATGCGCTCAGACTGCGTGCGGTCCCAAGGGGAGTCCTCGCTGCTCGCCTCAGCCGTGACTTGAAACGAAACCAGGAAATAGACCCGCGCACGGCGCTTTAATCCACCTGGTCTAGTCCTGGTTTAGTCCAGGTTTAGTCCTGGTTTAGTCCTGGTCCAGTCCTGGTTTAGTCCAGGTCGAGACCTGCTGGCAGCCCTGCGCCAGGTCATGCTGCGCTATCACACGTGTCCGCGCGCAGTTTTCTCCCCCCTCCCCCTTCCCTATTAATAATTTTGTTGAAAATCTATGAAAGTTTGAGTGTTTAAACGAGAGACAAATGTGAGAAAAGTTTAAATTCAGTTTGAGAAAAGCGTATAATGTGTGTGGCTGAGTGTGCATTATTTGAATTTTTGAGATTTCACATTTCGTAACTTTCGTATTTAGAGACCAAAATTTAACGTGAAGGCGTTTAGTAACTTGAAATTTTCGTTTGTTGGGGCTTTCGTAAGGTGAGGTACCACTGTATAATGAAAGCAGGAGAAGATCCCAAACCAAGTTACAGGTCAGATCTGTGCACAGGCGACCCCACTCATAGTATAAGAATGCCTGTAATTGAGTAAATGCATTATAGAGAACTGTAATGCTCATTATAGTATGATTACTACTAATACAAATTTCTCATAGACTTTCAGAAACTACAACTACTTCTACTTTAAATCGAGTTTTTTTTATCCAGATAGAAATATAAAAATCTAATTGTGCATTGATTTGAAATATTTACACTCCAAAAAACTAAATAAACATAACCATAATCTAGTTCTGACAGTAAACAGATTGCATCCCATTGCATTGTCATAACGTTGTCCATGTTGTCTCTCCATCTCCATCCCTCACCTCCCTCCATCCTATAGCAGAGAAGGCTGGGGTTAGCTTCTCTGAGGACGTAGCTCATGTAGAGACCCCCTCTCCCCATGAAGAAGGCCCCTGTGATCAGTCAGAGCCGGGGGGGCCTACACAGGCACAGTCCCCCCAGGTGCAAAACGGAGGAAGTCATCCAGGTCCCCATACCCCATCAGAGACAGGTGTGTGTGTGAGAGTGTGTGTGCCGAGGGCTCCCCAGAAGAACACATAATCAGAAAAACGTGTGAAGGAGTACACTGCAAAAAGGTATATCTACATAAAGTTATAATGACGTTTTTGACTTTTCTGATTTTTTTCAATGTGTTTATTATTATTATTGTTATTATTATTAATAATAATAATTTATTTAACAGATTACCATTCTGTTGGATCGACTTAAAATAATTAAATGGTTAGGTGATTTAATATATTTATTTTCATAACTTTTTTCCAGTGTTTCTAAATCTGTTTCCTTAATTGTCTGATCTAAAACTAATTATTTAATCTAATGGGTTTGTTTTGTTTTGTTTTATTTTTTGCAATCAACTCTTAAGTAAACTGAACTCAATAAATCTTAGCTTCTTAGTCCAATCTTTTTACGTAGGCTATGTTTAGACTGTAGCCTGAAGTGCCTCAAATCCGATTTTTTCACCCCTATGCGACCTGTATCTAATCTTTTAATGACAGTCTGAATGACACAGATCCGATTTTTTCAAATAGCCCAGGCCAGTGGGATATGTGGTCCTAAATCCGATACATATCCGATCTTTTGATGTGGGACTTCAGTCTGAACGGCCAGGTCGCATTCATCCGACCTACACGTCATCACCAAGCAAGAGCGGTGCGAGTAGGCGCTCACAAATTTACACAACCGTTCTTCTCGTCATGCGGAAAATTATGTATGGACTCCGTGTCAGTGAACCAGTGAAGCACATAGCAATACCACCCCACACTGCCCCACAAAACGCCATGGCCAAAAACCCTTGTCTTTCTCATTCACAATCTCCGCCGTAAAACAAGAAACTGTACATGTTCTGACTCCAGTAACTAGACAACTTTAAAATCGCCAGATGCTCAATGCTGGCGTCCATGTTTAGGCTACTTCCGTAAACACTGAGCACGCTTGCTATGTGTGACGTCATCGTGTCCTCCAATGCACATGTGGGACACTTTTGGGGCATTTAAAGTTCACACTGAAGATCACATACAAGTCGCATTTAATTGGCAATCAAAAAAATCTGATTTCACAAAAAAAAATCTGAATTGAGCATTAAACCCTGCAGTCTGAATGTTGATCTTGCTCATAAGTCTCCTAGTCTGTACAAGTTAAAATCAGGTTAAATATAAGTACTATCTAAAATGTAGATATTCTTTTTTGCAGTGTAAACTATACATTTTTGCATGATCTCTGAGTACCAGATGTGATCTCTGAGGTGTATTGCTCAATGGCTCCTGCAGCTTTTCTCCAGCTTCTGCTTTGTACCTGACAACTGCCCTGTGCCGAGAGTTTGTGCTTTGTCATTTGAAACATACCATTTGCTTTCCATCGTAACACAGCCAGGAAACTCGATCAACTTTACCGCTGTTGATCTGTAGATGTTTTGCCAGCTACATTGCAAATCTTAATGTTGGAAGTGTCAAGTTTTGTGTCTTGCTAGAAATTGTAGTGTCAGTATTTTCTATGTATATTTCTGTTGAAGTATTATGTCAAAGTAGTATTTTGTAGTACACCCACCTGCATGGGTGCTTATGAATCCACTCAACTGTATTGTCCTATCATATTTCACTATTGTTTTCATTTCCTATTGTTATTAACACACTTGTGTAGGGGAAAATGTCTGGTAAAAAGAAAAAAATTGTTTCAGATGAATTGAAATTATGTTTTTGGACATTAACTTCCTGGGACTTTGAAATTGATCCTTACCATTAACAATTTTTCATTTTGAATATTCATAAAAAATCATCCTAAAATTATATTTTACTTAAAGCCACAGTATGTAACTTTTTTTTTTTAGCCAAAAACAAACATATAAAATCATGTGTTTATTGCACTGTAAAGGAAATGTAAAAAACTAGCAGGGCTTGGAGGACGGCCCGCTCTTGCTCGTTTCCACGGAACTGTTCCAAAGTATGGTTTTAACTTTCAATTCCCAAAGAGGTGATGTGCCACCTGCAGAAAGTTACATACTGTACCTTTAAATAAATTGCCATCATTGGGTTGACAAGCATTTTGTTTCACCTTGAATCTCTAAAATTCATCAAAAATTACTACATAAAATACCATTAGGGCTTATAGCAATTTTGTCAACATTTTTTTCACAATAGGAAATCATTGTGTGTTTTTTCCATCCAACATCAAGCTCTCCACTCCCTCATTGCAGTTCTGCACGTATTTCCAGGTGCTATGGCTCCTCCCTGTGCTGTGTTGTGCTTATGGGGAATATCTGTGTGCAGACGGCCATGGCTTGAATTGTATTGGCTGGCTTATGTGGATGCTGCACCGCTTTGAGCAAACTTGAGTGAAACCAAGTTCTTCAAGTGCTCCTCAAACTCGCAGCCCAACCTGAAGAAGTCCTCGAAAAGGCCACAGAAGAAACTGCCAAAGACAATAAAGACGAGATGAAGTTAGCGCATGCAAAGGAAGTGCCAGAAGATGAAGATGTAGTGAATACTGGACCTTCAAGCCAAAAGGAGGTGACCACATCAAAGGAGGAAAACCTGGAATCACAAGTTGAGAAGATATCAGTAAAGGATGTTGAGTTTTCAGACAAACCAGCATTAGAAGGAGGAGAAGAAATTCCTCAGACAAAAAAATATCAAGATGATGAAAGACCACCAACATCTAGTCCAGAGCCATTACCAGAAGTAAAAGAACAAGACACAACCTCAAAAGGCTACTTTGAAACAATCAAAGAAGATTCTTCAAGCTATTACGAGTTGACTACAGAAGCTCCCACTAAGAAGTCAAACCTTAGCATTACCGTTGGACCCACCACAGAGTCAGAACAGACCTCTGTGAAGTTCTCAGAAGGTTTGTGTCCTTCAAACCTGGAGAACATTCACCCACCCACACCATTTGTAAAAGGTCTACCGCCACCGTTCCCTCCAGCTGTGTCAGTTACCCCAACTTTAACTGAGTCTCCTGAAGAAGCAACAGAAAGTTCCTGGGCTGAGAAGCGTAGTTCAATGCTTCAACAGTCTGATAGTCTATCTGAGATGTTAGACCTAGCTGGAGCTCTGCCTAGGTTATCTTTGGAGAAGAGAGAGGAGCATGTGAGGAGGAAGTCCGTAGCCGCCATGCCATCCCTAGAAGAAAGCACTTTGGATGACTTTGCGACTGGTGATCAGCGAACTGTTGGTGGAGAAAGTCCTTTAGAAGATCTGGGATATTGCATCTTCAGTGAATATGCTGGTCCAATGCCTTCTCCTGCAGATTTGCCAAGTCCTGTTGAGTCAACACACCAGAGATTCCCATCGGTTGAGAGTGAAGAAGTTCAAAGGAGCGTCCAACCAGATCCAAAAGTGATGCTACCTGAAATGCTGCAACGGCCAAAATTGGAGCGGAAGGACTCGCCAGGCAAGATGTCGCTAATGTCGCTTGAGAAAGCTGTTCCGAGTGGAATGAAACCAGATCGTCTCAAAATTCCAGCCTCTTCTTCTAAAGACCGTCTTGATGGTGGTCCTCCTGGAGATATAACAATTCAACCAATCCCGGAGGTAGACATTGAGAAAGATCCTTCAAGAGAAGCATCACCCATTCCACCTGACGGCTCTTTTACATTTAGCTGTGCCGAAAATGGATGCAGATCTCCCGGTACTCCAAACACACCCAAATCACCAAATGTTGTTCAGAATACCGATATGGCACAGGTTAAGCAAGAAGATCCAAAGTTTGAGGAATCTAGTAAGATCGAAGAAGAATCAACCAAGACTGAACCCTCTGATACTCAGTGTGACTTACCTCAAGAAGGCAAAGAAGTAGCAAGCGAACCAGCAAGGCAAGATTGTCCAAAGAAGTTGGAGATAGATCCTCAAGATACTTTACGTGTCCGAAGTCCATCCCCTGTTATCATTATACCTCAAGCATCCCAAGTGGAGGAGGCTGAGGAAGACGATGTTGAAATAGCTGAAGAACCTCCAGAAATAATTGAGGAAACTGAAGATGTAGCACCTTCAAAACCAAGTGTGGAAGATAAGGAAGATAAAGGTAAAGAAGGACAAAAGACAGAAACAGTTTTGCTTCTAGTTGGAGATCAGGTGGTAGAAGATGATCCCAGGTCTGGAGCAGAGGACTGGAGCCACAGTGGAATCAACAGTGATGATGGCGAACAAGCTACGGATAGTTCGCACCTATCGCCATGCTCTGACCCTGATTTACCCCAACAGCTGGAAGAAGGTAACAAGATTGGAGAGGAGGAAAAGGCTGAAGTTCTTGAGGAACCTCAATCCACGGATGAAGACCAAAGCAAAGATCTTGTTGATGTAGCTAAAGAAGAGACATCCAAAGTCCCTCAGGAGATCAAGGTAGCGGACAACATGGAAGACATCTTTGACCAACCAACTGAGGAAGGAACCGCAGTCGATGTCTCCATACTGGACACGGACAGTGGATGGTTGGACACTCAAGGTACCCAATGTTTTTTACATTTAACTAGTCCAAGGTTTTACGATGGAGATCTTTGTGTTTCTGTTGTCACTTTTCCCACTGCAGATGAAGACAAAAGCATCGTATCGGAACGAATCGAGGAACTTCCAAAAGTCGAAAGTGCTAGCAGTGCTCGCACGGCAGACAAAACTAGCAAACGTACCTCTGGCAAAGTACGTGGCCCACCTTGCCACTCTGAGAGCCGAGCCAATCGCAAAGCTGCCGGTCAAGTCACCAAAGATGACATTAAGAAAAAAAGAGGTTGTCAGTTTGAGATTTTTGATTTTTTTGTTTTGTTTTTTGTTTTGATAAATGCCTTTAACTGTTGAATGCTTTTGGTTGTTAATGTTCTTTTTTCTAATAGTTGGGATAAGGAAGGCTGAGCAGAATAAATTGTCAGTCCTCCGCTGTAGCTCGCCATCTCGAAAGAACATCCGTCATCCCAGGCCTTCTGCTAGACGCAAGGCCCCAGGTGAACCCTCCTCCACCAGGAACCAAAGCTATGGATAGAGAGAGTCCTTGTAACTGAATTCTTAGTACTACTTTAGAACGTTGTCACATTTTGGTGGGCTTTCTCTATTGATGGCTATGGGTGGTTGATGCAATGTAGCTGGCAAACTTCATACGCTGCGATGTCATTTTGTATATTTCTACATTGAAGTTCAAAATGATCATATTTCTGATCACTGTTGCGCTTTGGGGCTGCTATCTCTTACTTTCTTTTCCAGTTCTGAACAAGGTATTGTGCTGCCTTTGCTGGTTTCAATGTTTTTTCTCATTTCAAATTTATGCATGTAAAATGTCTCCCTCTGCTGGTAAAAAATATGTTATGACCTTGTTTTTATTTTTTCAGGTATGGAGAGCCATCAGCCGCTTAGTGTGGCCCACCAGTCCAGGGAGAGGACAACGGTAAGAATTCTAGGCTAAAATTTGGTTTGTGCTTATAGAATTTTTTTTTTTCTTTTAAATTTTGCATGGTGCCATATCTTTCCTATTTGCACGTTCTTTCCTGCATGCTTACCTTTGTCCTTCTCAGAATCAGAAAACCACTAAGTATATCAACAGTGCCAACCACTATAGTTCAACAACAAAAAAGGTCTAATTGGTTTATTTTGTCATTATGAAATTAATTGCTAAGTGTCCAGTTTCAAATTTTGATCTAGTCTGAATTAGTTAGTATAATTGGCACTATAGCGACTGCATTCCCTAATGTTATGCTGTAACTAAAGGACTGTATTT
The DNA here is from genome assembly GCA_036785185.1 of Paratrypauchen microcephalus. NCBI lineage: Eukaryota > Metazoa > Chordata > Actinopteri > Gobiiformes > Gobiidae > Paratrypauchen > Paratrypauchen microcephalus. Next base: position 1,094,845 of record JAVJIX010000147.1, on the reverse strand, counting down.
TCACCTTCTAACCACTAACACACAAATCCAAGCATCTGTCTTGTCTCTAGTATTGACCCTTCCAGTGTGAGCATTAGCGTTGGCTACAAAACTGTAAATTATGAGTCCTGTTTTGGCTACAAACAAGTAGGGCTGGGCAATTGATCAAATGAATACCAATTTGATTACTTATCTATACAAATATAATTGAAGATCTTAAGTAGGATATGATAAGAATGAAGATGTAAAGAGCTTCCCCTGTCCCTCCTCTGACTTTGATTGAAGTCAATTAACATCGGAATCCTCCAGTGTGCGCGCAAAAAAATCAGGATTGAATTTTTTGGCCTTTCCGCCCAGTCCTACAAAAACGTTTATCTGTAGACTTGAAAAATCATCTTCTAAACACTCCTGGAAGGGTCTCCATCTCATCTGTGTTGCGTCTCATTGTTCACTCTTCCATGTCCATGACCTGCCGCCCCCCCGTCGCCCCTGCAACACCCCTGTCACCCTTAACCTGCATGTACCCCTGCCTGCCTTGGACCGCCGTACAGAGCTCCACCCGCGCCGTCCTGCTCAAGATGGCGGTGCAGAGACGGTCGGAGGAGCAGGGCATCAGACCGGGCTCTGCGGGGGCCCTCAAACGCAGCCTGCGGGTGGAGGCGGGGCTAAATGAGGCCCGCCCCTTCTCTGCATTTTCCCTATCACCCCTCACTCATACTAACCAAAGGGAGGACAAGGTAACAGAACAGAATTGTGGGAGTTGTAGGAAAGATTGATACAGCAGGATGTTAAAGGCGCCGTATTATACAATGCTGCCATTTTTAACAGTGAGTACATTTAGAGCTGGGCGGTATGACCAGAAATTGATACTACGGTATTTTTCAAATTTATATCGGTGTCATAGTATTTGACAGTATTTTTTTTTCATGTACTAAGTGGTACCATGTGTTTGGCTAAGTGGACGTTCCCTGCAGACATGGAAGAGGATGCAGATCTTAGTTTCGTGCATTCTTCATATTCCAGGACATGTTTGTGACGGAGGTGGTGATGCAGATTGCTTGTGTCGCCTCCTGCAGCTACAACTTTAGCGCGACAACATTTACAGAATACGGTTGTTTGATCAGTGTCAGATTTTTTAAAGCCAAAGTACTTCCACACAACTGACACGGCTCCTCTTTTCAGTATAAGTTCCTCTGTGTCTGTAACATTTTCTCCGTCCATGTTGTTCACCGCTCAACACGCACTGAGCTTCCACCGCTCTCACGCCACTGCAAAACAGTCCCCCTCTCAAACAATGTCCCGCAGTGCGACGTTCCGCCGCTCTGTGTTCCAGACGTTTTGTACGCACACACTCACCGGTATTGCGATACAGTAATCCCTCGTTTATCGTGGGGGTTAGGTTCCAGAAATAACCCGCAATAAGAGAAATCCGCGAAGTAGGACAACTTTATATTTTACAATTATTGTACATGTTTTAAGGCTGTAAATGCCTCACCACACACATTATACGCTTTTCTCAGACTGGAATTAACCTTTTCTCACATTTCTCTCTTGTTTAAGCACTCAAACTTTCATAGATTTTCAACAAAATGTATTAATAGTTACGCGTGGGGGGGAGACACGGCCCCGAGAGCCCCGCCGGACGCGCAAGGAGCACTGCCACGTCCCGGGACGTTCTCCAACCCCTTGGAGAAGTGCGCGACACGTGCACCCCTCATTGTGGACAAATCTGTGACAAAGCAGCGTGACCGCGCGTACACCGGGGCTGCGAGATTGAACCGTGGCGCCCGGAGCCCGAGCCACAAACCGAACACGCACAAATGAACAAAAGAGCCGCATGAAACCAGCAAAGAGCCACATGGAGTGATTTAGTCCTGGTTTAGACCTGGTCAAGTCCTGGTTTAGTCCAGGACCAGTCGAGGTTTAGACCTGGTTTAGACTTGGTCTAGACCTGGTTTAGTTCTGGTCTAGACCTGGTTTAGTCCACGTTTAGTCCTGGTCTAGTCTCTTAGCCAATCAGGACACAGAACACAATGTTACACTATAAAAAAAAAAAGTTACACTATAAAAAAAATTGAAAAAAAAATAAAAAATATCCGCAAAACAGCGAGGCCGTGAACAGTGAACCGCGATAGAGTGAGGGATTACTGTATATGAAAAATTCATGTCATAAAAAAACACCAGTATTCAGTATGAAGCGGTATACCACCCAGCGGTACATTTACATGGCCAGTAAAAATCAAATAACTACAATAATTAGATATTGTAATGCTACACTAGACAAAGTGAGGACTTGAATGATTAGAACAAGTCTGGTTACCATCTCTGGACTGTAAAAAGACAAGGGACTTTTTCATGTTTTTGATGAGTATCTGTGGTAAATGTGCGTCATAGTTTCTCATCAGTTAAAGGAACTCTATGTACTACATTGACAGTTGAACCTGGATTTATTCTGTATCTCATTCTCATCCGAAAGTCTGTATGAACCTCCAAAATTCCCTCATTGAGCTGCAGGTACTGCAGGGGGTTTTTGCCTGGAAGAATCCATGACTCATCGCTGTACCAGCGGTGAGTCTGGTAACGCTTGGTCCAGAATGCGCTGCAGTTGCGCGTAGACAGACAGCTAAGTGAACCAATCAGAGATTGCGCCATCTTGATTCAAAACTGAGGAGGAACTTCCGCTGCCTAAGAGTGATGTTGCGGGCAAAGGCGGGTGCACTGACGTCACCATCTTTGAACGAATCAGAATCGCGGAGTCCGTTGTTAACCAGGGGGAGCGAGAGTGGAGCGAAGGTGTCCAAATGGTATCGTGCTGTAGCAAATACAGAGAGATATCATTTGGCTGGCCAGGTAACTGGGGTTTAGGTAGTGACCATTCAGATCAGAGAGGGGCGTTTTAGGTTTAACCTAACTGGATTTCAACATTGAAACTGGCAACGCAAATGAGAGAGGCATGTGAGGCTCATTCTGCTTTCTGATTGGATGATCGTCTTGAGAACAAACATACCAAATTATAACATAAATCAGCATTACAATAGTTAAAAGTTAGGTTATGTTTATGGAAGTTAAAATGAAGTTATTATGGAGACAAATAGAACAAGTTTGGTTAAGATGAGAAAACATTATAAACCTCTAAAAGTGCAAAACATACAGCATTTAACTTTAATTTAAGATAAATCATCTAGTGTGATCCTTCTTTCCTAAGCACTTGAAAAATCATCAGATTGAAACAGTAAAATTGAAACTAACCTACTGCATTTCAATATTTTGTGTCTTTCCAGGAGAGAACATACAGGAGTCCAGAGAAGAAGTCGTCCCTCCCGAGGCCCGCTAAGTCCCTGACCCGCCACATCCCCGCGGCTGAACAGGACGACGGCGCCCCCACCAGGCCGACCTGTAAGACTGCACCTACACACAACCTCATGCACTACAGTTAGGAATATTTACAGAACATAACATATGATAATATAATTTGAGTACATTTGAATATTTTAAACAAGTCATATATACTGTTGGAACTAAATTTTGTTTCAATATATCACATATATTGAAATTATCATGTATAAAAGAATACTATTGGAATAAAATTTTTGTTTACCCCATCGGTATCCTGATTCCAAGTACAAATTTACACCTATGATATTACATTAGACGAACACATTTACCGTAATTTCCGGACTACTGAGCGCACCTGAATATAAGCTGCATCAACTAAATTTTCAAATAATTTTATTTTTGTACATATATAAGCTGCACCTGTCTATAAGCCGCAGGTGTCCACGTCTTCAAGAACGTCTTCAAGTTCCGAGCATCTGCTTTTATTGCCTCTGAAAGCTTTTGTCGTCTTTTTGCTTTGAGTCAGTTCGTCACGCTGCCGTCAGCTCATCGATGCCAAGCTCACGTGCAGCAGCTCTATTTCCTTCTTTGACAGCCATATCGATTGCCTTTAGCTTAAAAGCTGCATCATTTGCATTTCTTCATGTGTTTTCCATGAGGAGGCTGTGTGCATGAAGCGCAAAATAACTGTTCAAAACAAAATCAAACTAGCATCTTCCTCGGGGCGTCGTCTCTTCACCGGTCTGTCTCCCGGTCGGGTCTGATCCCGTCACTTGACGCTACTGCGCACATCTGCAGAAAGAGCAGCAGTCCTGTCTCACGCACATCCACTGTGTTGATAAACTAATAATCCGTCCGTAAATTTGCTGCATTGTTGTAAAAGCCGCAGGGTTCAATCTGTGAGGAAAAAAGTAGCGGCTTATAGTCCGGAAATTACGGTAGGTCCAATGGTACTCAAAAAAAGTAAAATTTAAATAAACGCATTGTTTTTAGTTTAATTATTTAAAGGAAAATTAAAAACATTTTTACAATCTGAGCATTATTTCGGTAATAAAACAAGTTGTTTTACTCACCCATAGCACTTTGGTGTCATATGGAGCACTTCCAGAGACGTTTTAGATTAGCGATAGCCGTAGCGCTAATATATGCCCCGAGCATGTAATATATGCCCTGAGCGGTCTCCAAATAACACAAACTTTAGCACTTTTCAAATCATAGAAGCTCAATGTCTTAGTCTACGCTTTCGTTTGTGTCAAAAGTGGCCTGTAATCCGAGATTTATCCATAGTTTCAAGTAGATGAGGAGGCCAGTGCGCATGTGCGGAGTCATCTTATTTTGCTCTCAGCTCCCGGGACCCAAACATGAAATGCAAAGCTGTAAATCAGGGCTCTCAAGTTTTGAGCAGCGTCGTGCGTGAGACTGCGTAATTTCCGAGGTGCGAGTGACTTTTTTTCGCTGAAAACGTGCGGTGCCTGCATTATCTAACCGATTTTCTGGGCACAGAAGCGCTGTGCGCTGCGCTTGAATTGCGTAACAAAATTTCAGCGTGTGAGAAATACCATGTGTGGCGTGTGAGCGTGTGAACACGTCGAATTGCATGTGTCACACTCTCAAAGCGTGAGACTTGAGAGCCCTGTGTAAATTATGGATAAATCTCGGATTACAGGCCACTTTTGACTCAAACGAAAGCGTAGACTAAGATATCGAGCTTCTATGATTTGAAAAGTGCTTAAGTTTGTGTTATTTGGAGACCGCTTGGGGCATATATTATAGCTACGGCTATCGCTAATCTAAAACATCTCCGGAAGTGCTCCATATGACACCAAAGTGCTATGGGTGAGTAAAACAACTTGTTTTATTACCGAAATAAGGCTCAGATTGTAAAAAACGTTAATTCTCCTTTAATGTTTAAAGGTCCCATGACATGGTACTTCTTGATGCTTTTATATGGTGTCTTAATGGTTCCCTAATACTGTAAATGAATCCTTCTTCAAAATCAACATTCAGTGCATGAGAAAGACACATGTACACAGTCAGAGTCATATTCTCTCTGTCTGAACGACTCATTCTGGGCCTTGTTGCTTGAATGCAAATGAGAAGGACAGAGATAGGTTAGAGGAGCGGGTGGGGCCCCCTCCACCCGCTCCTCTGCGCCGCTGGAGCGCTGCTTTGTGCACTGGCTCCCATTTCCGCATTTGAAGCACGGAGGGAGAAAGGACAGGAATTTCAATGAAAAAAACACATTTTCACAGAAAATTAAATTAAACCACTGCTGTTTCAGAGGTCCAGAGGGTTGGGTAAAGGACTTCTGAGCCTAGAAACACTCGCACGTGCCTCCAGGCAAATAAAAAAACGCATTTCGCATTGCGTAGCTCCTCCGCAGTCCAAACTCTCTGGGCGTGATTTCCAGAGACAGGGGGTGGAGATCCAGACGGTGGTGGAACTGCATTTGCATTTCTTTTTTCGATGTTACGTAACAAAGGTGCCTTGTTCAAAATCGCCCGTTTGAGCTGTGTTTTTTTCAAACGCAGAAAAGGATCGCAAATGCTCAGTTTAGACATTTCGCAACTTTTAGCCATTGGGGGGGCCTAAACAGGGTAGGGAAGCTCACATTAACGTTCAAAAACCTCAGAAAGTGAAAAGTTCATGCCATGGGACCTTTAAGCAAAGCAGATATTTTAAAAGATGCATTGACAAAAAAATGTTTAAATAGTAAAGTACTATACATATTGTACATACACCATACGTACAGTGTATTAGTACACTTAATAAAACTGTGCACTCCCACCTCCCCCCCTCTCCGTCCTCCCTCCTTCCCCCGCTCTGTATGAAGCCCTGCGCACTGACCACAGAGGGGGCAGCCGCTCCAGCAGAGGGCGTAGTGGCACAGGTAGACCTCCATAGCTCTGGGAGTAGAACCATCGCACTGCCCCATTCACCATCCTGCTTTTTACTCGACATGAAAATCAGTGTTGGGTATAAATCACTTAAAATGATTACAGAATATTCATCTTGATTTGAGTCGTTTTGACGAGTCTAGATTCCCAGTGGGTATGACACTAACTGTAGGCATGTTTCTGTCTGAAGCTTTAATCTGATCTTTATTTGGCCCCAATCTGACCATCAAAAACCAACTTAAATGAAAGTACGACAGGTGAGATGATCTGTGGTATTAAACAAATCTCTCACGCAGAGTTTTCAGACAATTTAAAAACGTATTTTTCAGTAGAATGTACATGTAGAACCCCCCCCAGCGTGACGTCACTGCAAAGTATCAGTACACTGCATAATAGCCTACATATATCATTTACTTTTTATGTATAAATACTTACATTTCAACCAGTCAACACGAATCAAACCAAATAATTCAAGTCATTTCTCTCAGTTTTACAAATTTTAATTAATTCTATTGCTGTATTTTTGTCTATTACCCATATTGCCCAACACTGATTACCTAGTGTCCACTGCAGTAGTAGTAGTAGTAGTAGTAGTAGTAGTAGTAGTAGTAGTAGTAGTTGTAGTAGTCTCATGCACTCCTCCCTCCTCTCACTCCATCACAATAGTCCCAAATTAAATCTCCTTCCACAGGTTTCCGCTCTGCTCGCCGTATCCAGGCAACGAGCGGCCAACGTCTAATCAGATCAGCCGCGGTCGTTTGTTTTCGGTTTGACCTGTGACCTCTGTGTTATTTGCTCCGCCGTCGACAATACGATGAGATAAGGAATACATGCGGCCGTTTTATTGTTAGTGTATGTTTTCCAATACGCAGACTCTTTTGTCGCCATGACGACAATACTTTAAAATAGATTAGTATGCTTACAATGTCCAGCCATTTCTTTTCTATACACAAAATGTATGGTATTAGATACATTTTCAAGAAGAATAATGTATAAGAAAGAGCTAGCTAATTAAATATATATATATATTAGTGACTATGGTAGGACTGAGGATTAAAAAATAATAAGTACAATTCTGATTGAATTGTATTGTGTAGTATCAAATGTGATTTATTTACTGGAAATATATTCAAATTATTAATGGAATTATTGGTTATAAATACAAGAAGAGCATCATTAAAAAGTAAACTCCTTCCACAGTTGGTGTTTAAAATAGAAAACCATGCAGAAAAAAAATAAAATAAAAAATCCCACAGTATAGCATTAAAGTGGTCTTTATTGCATTTATTCATTCGTTACAGGTGTGTTTATTGCTAAAGAAAATGACCTCATGGGTTCTTTCTCCACAGATCTGACCAGTAAATTCGGTCTGATGGTTGCTTGTCTCCATGGAGATGTTTCGTTTATGTTTACAAATACTGTGAAACATTACAGTGAAAGCAAAGGCTAAATAGTTGACCTTTAAATATAGATCAAAAATCAATCAATGCTGAAAGGGCACAAGCAAATTATTTTTACTGTTTAATTTTGTATTATTTGTACATAGGAGCTTAAAAATTATGCAAGAATATTCCTCACGTTTAAGTCTGGTCATGCCTTAGGGTTGTTTAATGGACTTAAATAATAGCAGATAATTACTATAAACAACTAGGGTGTGTTAATGTCAGTGTATAACTCCTTCCTTCAGATATAAGGTACTGACAGAACTGAAGAAGCTGCTTGGATTAGTGGTGAAAAATATAAAAAATACAACAACACACACAAAAAAATCAATACTTTGCTAACTTTGGGACAAATCTATCGTAGAAAGTCAGTTTAAATTGTGACATTTTATATATTACATTCTTTCTTGCTATAAAAATGTAGAAGTATGTATGACATTCTCTCATTTTGACTTAATTTGGTGGGATAAGATGAGATGTTGAAGATATAAATGATAGTCTTGCACCAACCAAGAAGGAATTTGTGAAGAAAAGCAGGTAAATATGTTGAAAAAGTAGAGTATTTTAGGATGTGATGGCATTTTGCAAGTTTGGCACAATTTACACATACGAAACACATTTTTTGACACTTTAAACATGATTTTGATAAAATAAAGGTGTTTTCTTATAGTTTTATTTGTCAAATAATAATTTCTGTGACATATAAATAGTTTTGGCCTAATGTACCACATGGTTGCTAGGTAACGTCATGATTTCCAAACAGGAAGTAAAACTGAAACCTAAAAAAATTACCAAACTGGAGGGAAAAAAAAGTAAAATGTTTAGCAAAATTTTAAATTTAATTATTTTAAATGCGCATTGTGCAACTTTTCTTGCGGAGGGTACGCCGCATGCTAGTATCCATGTAGATGTACTTAACAGTTCAGCCCGGAATGTTCCACAGTTCGATATTAAACTGATCTATCTCCATGGAGACAAGCAGGCCAAGGTACAGATCAGTTCAGTGGAGAGGTTTTTAAAAGTCCTTCTGAACAATAAATAAATCACCTCTAATGCAACAAAGGCTGAATAGACTTTTAATGCCATACTGTGGAACATACTAAGCAAGGCAATAACATCTCCTTAAAGAAAAAAAAAAAGTTACACAATCCACCTTTAACATCCTCTCGTGTTCCTCCATCTTAGGCACAGACTCCAGCCGGTCCCGGTCAGCCCGCAGCGGCACCTCCACTCCCACCGCCGTCACCCCCGGCACCCCACCCAACTACTCCTGCCGCACCCCGGGCTCCCGCACCCCCGGCTCGCACACGCCCAAGTCCTTCTCCGTGCTCCAGGAGAAGAAGGTGGCGGTGATCCGGACCCCCCCCAAGTCCCCCTCCTCGGCGCAGAGACAGCTCAAAGTGATCAACCAGCCCCTGCCCGATGTCAAGAACATCAAGTCCAAGGTCGGCTCCACGGCTAACCTCAAGCACCAGCCCAAAGGGGGACAGGTGAGCTCGCCTAGTGTACGGGGAGGACAGGTTTGGTGGTTGCTATGGCAGCGTGGTGGCATAGTGGTTAGGCTTACAGCCATGCAGCGAGGTTGGATTTCCAGGACCAGGTGAGGACTTTTTTCACTACAAGACGGAGAATTACAGTTTTGAAAAAAAAAAAAAAAAAAAGCAATACATAACATTTCTATGCTAGTATTACGATTTGGAAATGTTTAAAGCCACAGTATGTAATTTTTTAATTTTTAGCCCCCAAAAAAGAGACTTTTTTTTTTTTTCCTATTTGATTGCGTCTTTTGCACCGGGAACATGCGTCCTTATTGTGAGCAGGCTCGCATCTCCACAAACCTGACTATTTTGTCTGAAGGAGGCCCTCTTCCTGCTTGTTTCCATGGAAATGTTGTTTTTTTTGGCTTTATTATTCCACAATATGGCTTAAACTCATCTATCTCCATGGGTAATGTCCCACGTATGGCTTGGAACCATGCAGGCCACGTGCCACCTCCACAAAGTTACATACTGTATCTTTACATATATTGCAAATTATAAGACTTTTATAGAAACAAATACACTGAAATATAATAAGACAAGTTACCGTACTTTTCGTACTATAGAGCGCACCTGACGATAACCCGCACCAACCAAATTTTTTTTTTAAATTAAGATTTGAACATATATAAGCCGCACCTGAGTATAAGCCGCAGGTGTCCACATTCTAACTTGAGATATTTACACAGAAAGCTGGTACACAAAAGGATTTGTATTTTATTTTAATGAACGTAAATAACGGTATGCGTGAAAAGTCCCTCAGTCGTCCAGGTAGAATCCATGATCAAAGGAGAAGTTCAATTTGTCAACTGGACAAAGTTTGTTTGGTTGAAAACGTTTCGCCGCTCATCCGAGAGGCTTCGTCAGCTCTGATGTTAGGCTCGTAGTTTTTTCTTAAGATGCGTGAAAAGTCCCTCAGTCGTCCAGGTAGAATCCATGATCAAAGGAGAAGTTCAATTTGTCAACTGGACAAAGTTTGTTTGCCGCTCATCCGAGAGGCTTCGTCAGCTCTGAGCTGACGAAGTCTCTCGGATGAGCGGCGAAACGTTTTCAACCAAACAAACTTTGTCCAGTTGACAAATTGAACTTCTCCTTTGATCACGTAAATAACGGTATGTTCGAACAGCGCCTACGGCAGTAACAAGGCAGAAACACAACAGCAGTAAAACAACTGTAAAATGGCCAGCCTGTCGCCTCTGGAAGCCTTAAAATAAAGTTTCAAGTTTAACTTTAAGGGTAAACCCCCTGAACTCAGTCTCATGGAACTGTGTAGGAGGTTTTATGTGGCTAAAACAAGGCATTAATTCATGAACTCGCCTACGCCGTACGTATTTTCACCTACCAGAGAAGTCACTGATCGCTAAGTGGACTAAGTGGTTCCATGTCTAAATGGATAGTAATAGCGTTGGTAATATCGTTCCGTTTGCTTTTCTTGTCGTAGGCGGTTTCCTTAGCAAACGCGTCTTTGAGTGACGTCTGAGTCGCTACAACTTTAGCTTGACATTACAGAATATGTTTGTTTGATCAGCATCAGTTTTAAAGCCGAAGTACTTCCACACAACTGACACGGCTTCTCTTTTCAGTATAAGTTCATCGTATAATGTTGTTCACCGCTCAACACACACTATAGCCATGTTATTGATCCGTGTGGGTCATTTGCGTGGTGCGTGTTGTTAGCATTAGTGTTAGCAGCATGTCTGGGCGCTGCGAGCGGCTCTGTGGACCTGTCCCAATTCCCTTGCGTTCCGCGGAGGCTAGTTCGAGGGCTGCAGCTTTTGCAGCCTTTGGAGCCGCCGAAAAGCAGCTGAGGATGCAGCCCTCGAATTGGGTTTGTCTGTGTTCCCGACGTTTTGTACGCACACACTCACCGGTATTGCGGTAAATGAAAAATTCATATCGTTTAAGAAAAAAAAACACTGGTATTTGGTATACACCGGTACACCGCCCAGCCCTAGCTTATAGTCCGAAAAGTACGGTATAGATTAGATAGATTATTATTATTATTTTATCTTATTTATTCTTATATTAGCAACTTAGTTAAGCAACTAAACAAGTAAACTATATAATACCAAAATATATATGTATGACTTTTACTGGTGCCATGTCCATATATGGCCACAAGAGGGCATCACCTACTAACACAGCAGTAGTAACAGTGCCACTTTAACCTTCAAGCATGCTCATGTCATGTTGGGTATTTTTTAGATGAATAAAACCAAAAATATGGCAAAAATAATTAATAAAAGAAACATGAAAGCTAAAAGGACATAATTCTATGGTGGGATTTAGATAAATCTATGTAAATACTGGGATTGTCCACATGAAACAAAAACTGGCACAAAGTTGAACATCTTCCCTGTCCGTATAAGTGAACATAATTTTCACTATAACAGAAAGTGGTGCCATTATTCAACCCCAAAGATGTGACTGTTTCAGTGGAAAGGACTTAAAGACATAAGATTGAACAAGTTTATGGAGCCAATCCCAAAATAATGAGAAGGTTCAATATTTGTGGACCATAAGTTTGGAGGAGAATCATGAATCTCCCATAGAGTTATATATGCTTGTGTTCTCCATCTGAAATTATGACGTCAACCTGGGGGGGGAGTGTCTATGGTATAATATTCACCTTTTACCATTATGACACAATACACATATTTGCAATAACTATGAAACGGTTTTAAGATTGTCTTGAAAACTCAAGAAAAAAGTACTAAAAGGATTTAAACAGCACATTTTCAGGAGCCCGTGATCAATACGAGCGTTCACGGCCATGTTTAGGTGTTTGATTTTCAATAAAAAACTGAAAAAACTGTTGGCTAATGTTTTAGTCCCAGCTAAATCAGCTCTTTCTGGTCAGGTTGCCTTAAATTAAAGCTCAGATTATAGTCTAATTTGAGTAACAGAGCTTCAGACAGAGCAGTGCTCACAGTTAGCATCACGCCCTTAGAGAATTTTGATGACATCGGCTGCAAATTATCAATACGCCCCTGCTCTCCATCTGAAATCAAGACATCATCAAATTCTTGACCGTAAACACAATCTATTGAACTTCAAATACATTTAATCTTGTTTGCTGGCATATCTGTACGATTCTACTATTTTTTTATCTGTATATTTCAATGTCCATTTTTATTTCTTTGCCATACAGCCACTCTCTTCTTATCTCTTCACTGCCCTCCTTCTACCTGCTTCAACCCATGTGCATGCGTTCGTCACTGTGCCTAAAATAACCTGAACCTCCACTCATGCCCGGGGCTCCTGCTGTGTGGGAATCTCCCTATGAATTATTCCCAGCCAAATGGATGACTTATTTAAAGACCCAACCTGTTACCTGAATTCCCTCTACTTCCCCACAACACTAGGCCTAATATGAACCTATACATTATATAATCATTATATATATTCAAATATATAGGAGGTATTAATATTGCGTTCCCATATGAGTCCAGTTCATTAGGAGCTTCGTGATTTATGACAGTCTGACTCCCATTTCCTCAGCGGAGAGAGAAATGAGACATGTGTAATAAAGGCTGCGCCGAGGAGCTGGCAGATTGTTACCATGGCAACCAAAATCAATATGGAAGATCTGTGTTTCGATAAAATAGGCCAACATGTGCGCTACTATTGCAGAAACTTGGGGGAAAAAAGACTCGAAAGTTAAAATAGTTCTTTGTTCTATTGTTACACTTGACAAATGCAATGACATATTTTACTATTTAAATATTTATGTTAATGGTGCGCTATGTAAATTGCTTTGCCTGGAATGTCCCACAATATGACATTAAACATTGACATTATCGTGTGTTTTTCAATAATTGTTGCTAAAAAGTACCTCGAAAAAGCATGCACTCTTAATCGGATCTGATCTGTAATGTGGCCTGATGGCGTCACCTGCTTGACAGATGAATGCTGTCATTGTGTCCTTGGGCAAGACACTTAACCCACCTCTCCCCCAGTGTCTGCGGACACTGGTGTGTGAATGTGCAAGTGAATGGGTGAGTTTGAGTAAACGCTGTATAAAAATGTGACCATTGTGAAACATTCCAGGTAAAGCGAAAACATCTCCATGGAAACAAGCAATAGGTGGATCCTTCATTGTAAAAGTTACATAGTGCACCTTAATTAATAGATTAAATCCAAATATATTTTCCAAATTCCACATATTTTCTTTGTTCAAAGTTCAAAGTCAGCTTTATTCTCAAAAACCATATACAGGTCGCACACACAGGATTTGTAATTGCAGCGCCCCCTAGGCCCACAGTGAACATAAAACATCTGATAAACAAGACAATAAACACCATGACTAAAACGTCACATATACCCGTAGCAAAAGTGCAGTAAACTTGTATATGATACAAATAGGTAAAACACACAATGTGTAGCGTAATAAAGCTCAAATGGTGTCATTTAAGCAGCAGTGTCATTGTCATTTAAGCAGCAGTGTCATTGTCATTTAAGCAGCAGTGTCATTGTCATTTAAAGGGATATGCCACCCCCAGGTCAAATTTGGGCATCTCCCCACAGTCCAGAGACTAAAAACAAGTGATGAAAAGCGTTTTCCTGGTCACCCAGCCATTGTCCGAGTCTGTCGCCACTGACCGCCGCGCGAGCTGCTGCTCCTCCGCGTTAGATTGGAGTCTAACGTCGCCAGAGAAAGATTTCGGCCAAAAGGAATTAATTTGCTCGATGCTTTTCCCAATTACTTTCTGTGTAGTGCGCATTCATATCGAGTGCAAATAAATGTGCAAATCAACACGGAGAGCTTGACTTGGTCATTTTGGGTGAGAACTATTTTTCAGTGCGGAAAAAGAAAGACGAAGCACGCACCGGGGGAACTCCCTTTCTGGTGCGTAAACAGGGATTCCCCTGTCCGCGTGGTGCGTGCTTCGTCTGTCTTTTTCCGCACTGAAAAATAGTTCCCACCCAAAATGACCAAGGCAAGCTCTCCGTGTTGATTTGCACATTTATTTGCACTCGATATGAATGCGCACTACACAGAAAGTAATTGGGAAAAGCATCGAGCAAATTAATTCCTTTTGGCCGAAATCTTTCTCTGGCGCCGTTGCCTCCAGTCTAAGGCAAAGGAGCAGCAGCTGCGCGCGGCGGTCAGTGCTAACAGACTCGGACAATGGCTGGGTGAGCAGGAAAATGCTTTTCATCACTTGTTTTAGTCTCTGGACTGTGGGGAGATGCCCAAATTTGACCTGGGGGTGGCATATCCCTTTAAGTGTAATTTAAGCAGCATTTTTTTATTCATCAACAGGAAATTATTAATAGTAGACCATTTAATTTCAAATTTATAGTATTTATTTTTTTGAGTGTTCCTTACCTTAATTTAACCATGTCACTGATTAGAAAATAATAATAATAATAATACATTTTATTTATTAGGTGCCTTTCTGGACACTCAAGGTCGCCTTACAACAAGTATAATATACATTATAGGCAGTTAAAAGCAACAGTTAAAATACAAAGAGTTAAAACAAACAGTAAAACATTTAAAAGGACAGTGCAGTTATGGTTGGAGTGAAAAGGCCAGTCTGAACAGATGAGCTTTGAGTTGTATTTCTTGGACATACAAAACGTGTTACTTGTTATTCTAAAAAGTAGGTTCAACTCACCATAAAAAAAACTACCCCGACACAATTTGCCATAATGATGTGCTGGATAAATAATCCTAATGATCCTGTAAGACTAAAAAGTGGGCTGAAATAGAGGGATGAGCCTAAAATAGCGTGCGCAGGTGGGAGGACTGTCAAAATGTAGGTCACTGTAAAACCATACAGGCGTGTTGGCAGGTGCCCCCTGAGATTTCACTGCTCGACCAAAGAAAGATTTTGTTTTATATTTACATTAGATCCAAAATATCTATTCTAATGTAGTAGTAGAAACTCATATTATTTGGTACACTTGCTGTGAATGCAAAAGTTCCCATGTTATGCTTTATTTGGTAAAGCAGATCAAGTAAGGCTATAAAGCACTTTCTAGATTACCACCTGATGATGTCGCAAGGTGAACTTGAGGATTCTAAACACACATTATATTAGTACCTTGTCTGATGAATCTTTGCAGTAAGCCGGCTTCCACTGAGCTGTTACAAAAAAAATAAATAAAAAAAAAGTTGAATTTTCCCAGGATTGTTCTGTCATAGGTAGAAGTTCTATGCAGTTTTTAAGTCCGGTAAGGAATTTTACTTCGATCACAGACAAAAAAAGAAAAAAATAGAAACAGAAATGCTACAAAACATGATCTTAAAGGAAAAGTAAAGTTTTTTTACAATATGAGCCTTATTTCGGTAATAAAACAAGTTGTTTTACTCACCCATAGCACTTTGGTGTCATATGGAGCACTTCCGGAGATGTTTTAGATTTGCGATCTCCATAATGTGAGTTCTCGGGGCACATGTTTGCGGTCTCCAAATAACACCAACTTTAGCACTTGTCAAATCATAGAAGCTCAATGTCTTAGTCTACGATTTCGTGTGGTCAAAAGTGGCCTGTAATCCGAGATTTAGCCATAGTTTAGAGTAGATGAGGACGCCAGTGCGCATGTGCGGAGTGTGCTCTCAGCTCCCAGGACCCAAACATGAAACGCAAAGCTGTAAACTATGGCTTAATCTCGGATTACAGGCCACTTTTGACTCAAAAGAAATCGTAGACTAAGACATCGAGCTTCTATGATTTGAAAAGTGCTAAAGTTTGTGTTATTTGGAGACCGCACGGGGCATATTACATGCCCCGAGCTATGGCTAGAAGTTGCGCTAGGCTAACCGCAAATCTAAAACATCTCCGGAAGTGCTCCATATGACACCAAAGTGCTATGGGTGAGTAAAACAACTTGTTTTATTACCGAAATAAGGCTCAAATTGTAAAAAAAACTTGACTTTTCCTTGAACTTAAATGTGTACCTTATAATATGGCCTCTCACATACACCCCCCCTCACCCTGTACTTTTGTGCATGTTTTGGCCCTGCTCATCTCCTCATACACTGAAGACCATGATCATATTACTGTATTCTAAGTGCATATAATGGGACACATAGCACATATAGATTTTGTTGTTTTCTTTCTTTTGCTGTGCGGTTTTGTTGTAGGTGAACATTTTAAGTGAGAAGCTGGACTTCAGTCATGTCCAGTCTAAATGTGGCTCCATGGACAACGTCAAGCACGCACCCAAAGGCGGCAATGTATGTACTGTCCTCTGCTTTTACTCTGGCTTGTATCATTTGCTTATTTTCTCTGCTAATTCATTCTATGCTACCTCTTTGTGTTTGTTTGTCTGTTTGTCTTGGTCTGGAAACAGTTAAATACAATGAAAAAGACTCATTAAGAATCTTGTTTTGAGTAGTTTGGACTATTTTTGATTAAAGTAGGGGGTCTAAATATTTCAGCTTCATTCAGTTTACTTTAAAGATGATGAAATCTTCTCATAGAGGGTTTGTCACCTGCTTATCTCCATGGTGATGTTATCGCTTTGCCTGGAAGGTTCCACAGTATGGTATGGACAAAGTAGTGATATCTACTTGGTCAAGTTGCAAGTCAGATCTGCGGAGAGGTGACCCCACTTACATTAAAGGAAAAGTAACATTTTTTTTACAATCTGAGCCTTCTTTCGGCAATAAAACAAGTAGTTTTACTCACCCATAGCAGTTTGGTGTCAATTGGAGTGGTATCGCAGAAGTTATGTTGGAGCCGTTCTGTTCTACTAGTTATCCCGTATCCGTTAACATGGTGCTCGTATCATATGCTCGGGGCATTACTTTTGCGCTGTCCAAATAACACAAACTTTAGTACTTAAATCACATAAGATCGCTGTGTCAGGGTAGACTTTTAGTGGATTCCAAAACGGCCTGAAACCCGATATCCAGCTATAGTTTCATTTGATGACGTCATCAGAGAGAACAGTGCGCATGCGTGAACTCAGCTGTTTTGTAAACACCGCTAGTCCGAAAGAAGCTAACACCGCTCTGAACTTAACTTTTCTGCTGCAATATCGGGTTTCAGGCCGTTTTGGAATCTACTAAAAGTCTACCCTGACACAGCGATCTTCTGTGATTTGAAAAGTGCTAAAGTTTGTGTTATTTGGACACCGCAAATCAGTGCCCCGAGCACTCACGCTAACGGATACGGGATCATTAGTAGAACAGAACGGTTCAACATAAGTTCTGCGATACTGCTCCAATTGACACCAAACTGCTATGGGTGAGTAAAACTACTTGTTTTATTGCCGAAAGAAGGCTCAGATTGTAAAAAAAAACGTTAATTTTCCTTTAAGAAGGATTTTCTAGGTATTTTTCTAGCAAAACCTATAATTGATTAAATGAAATATAGGTATGTTTAATGCTATACAGTGGAACTTTCCAGACAAAAGAATAACAGCTCCATTGCCGGAAATGTTCTCACTCATACAGTAAGAAAAGTGCACTATGTTATTTTAAATTCAAAGACTTCAATTATTTTAAGAGTATAAGAAATGTGACAAAACCAATATGTTAAACAAGTATGGCGTATCTTGACTTAGTAAATTAGTAAAACAAGCCAAAACTACTCAAAACAATATATTCAGATCATTGTATCTCAAAATATATTTTTAGTGTGGACTTTTTAGTTAAATATGTGGGGCCATAAAAGAACCATAAAACTTAATTCATAATAAATAACACAGAATTTTAGAAATATATTATCAAATAAAAATGTATGTTGTATGGTCATATCTGAAGAATCTATTGGTAAAAATGAGAAGACATTTGACATGAAACCACCTACTATATGTGGATTCATGTTGATTCAAGTATGCAGTGGATTCATACAGACTGGTGTATTTAACACTATTTCGCA
The DNA here is from genome assembly GCA_036785185.1 of Paratrypauchen microcephalus. NCBI lineage: Eukaryota > Metazoa > Chordata > Actinopteri > Gobiiformes > Gobiidae > Paratrypauchen > Paratrypauchen microcephalus. The sequence continues at coordinate 1,076,813 of JAVJIX010000147.1, read as the reverse complement.
GGATCATTTGGATCACAGAGGAAGGAGCAGAGTAATAGAGGAGTGATACATGTTGTAATAATACTAACCGTAGTGTGTAACTGTTGTTGCCCAGGTGATGATCCCCAGTGTTAAACTGGACTTCAGCCACGTCCAGGCCAAGTGTGGCTCTCTGGACAAAATGCACCACCACGCAGGAGGAGGCAACGTAAGTACTTTGTTATTTTTACTCTCAGATCACAAAGTATGAAATGGATTCAGTACATTTACTGGAGTGACTTTTAAGTAAAATTGTTCTTCTCAGAGTAGTTGTCAGACATCATAGTCATTTATTTTTGCGCCTGAGATAAGGCCCTTCAGGGGGATCAATAAAGTATTTATCTACCGTACTTTTCGGACTATAAGCCGCTACTTTTTTCTCCAACTTCGGACCTTGCGGCTTATAATCAGGTGTGGCTTATGTGTGGATTAATTCTTTATCAAGACAGCAAATGTAGCTCCACTGCACGTATCAGCGTTTTCAGTCCTGTTACAATAATTGAAAGGACCCGTTCGGTATTTATACCACTTAAACTACATATATATTATATATAGTGACGGTGGCACCATGATGATGTGTTTAAGGTATTACATTATTTTATTTTACTGGGATATTTCTTCCGACAATATTAAAAATGTGCACAGTTTGAAATAAAACAAATATATCTGTATTTTATATTTGTTTGCGACAACTTAAGTAAAGCGTTGCCTTATGGGAAATTGACCAATCACGGCACTAGTTGCGTTTCTCATGAAGGTTAATAGAACGGTGAAGATTGTGGTAGTGCGGACAAGTTAGTCAAAGTAGAAGAGGTCGGATACTTAGCAGTATAGTTTAGTAAAATGAATCGAGGAGGAGGCACTAAACGACACAAGGGGGGAGCGGAGAAAAAGGGAAAAATTGAAGAGAGCACTGCTGTCGGGGGGCGAAAAATGTGTGGGACCTGGACACAGATGACGTTATCGATTGGGTTGCGGACTCGCGGGTTGCGGATCGCACTTCGCATGAAAGTAAGACACTTTTTGTTTTTAATTATGGCTGGGTTGAGCATTGATTTACATGATTTTAATGCAGTTGTTTAATGCGTGGGGCTGACGTCTGCCGCTGTTACCTGATGTGCTTTGTGTGTAGCCCGCTGTTTTGGTATTTTATTCTGCGCAGTTCTGTGCTGGCATGAGGCTACAGGCTGGACATTTTACAGTTTTACTGCGTGTTTCTGCCGTGTTACTGCCGTTGTGTTTCTGCCATGTTACTGCCGTGTTTCTGCCGTAGGTGCTGTTCGAATGTACCGGTATTTACGTTAATAAAAATAAAAAACCTTTTGTGTACCATCTTTCTGTGTAAATATCTCAAGTAACAATGTGGACACCTGCGCCTTATAGTCAGGTGCGGCTTATATATGTACAAATCTTAAAGGTACAGTGTGTAGGATTCGTAACGCATAGGTGGTGTAGGTACCATGCACTTCCTCTTTTGGCTACGGCAGACCTCGAGGGTCACCCGGGCGCGCCGTAACGCGGACAGCTCGCGAACCAGTGCGCACCCGGCGCTGTGCGAGCTCTCGCCGACAACTACTGTATAAATAAAACGCGGTCCCGTTCACTTTTTTTTTGTTCTTTTCGCATGAAAACACACATTCCCGATCGTGTACCATGACAATCTACACATCAAATGAAACCTTACAGTCTCCTCTTTTGCAATTCATTTCCCGGCACAACAATCACTCCCCGAGCACATGGGGCTTTTATACGGAAATGCACAAAACGAGGTTTGTTGCTTAGCTTACCTTTGAAGGCTCTGCACAGGTCAAACTCTGTATTTCACCATAAACTTGGTCTCAATCTGTCCGTAAGGATCCAGCGAATAAAATCCAGTAAAACAATTTAGTCCAAAACACGTGTTAGATCCATTACGACGTGTGATCTGGAACATGCTTGTCGTTGTTTACCCAAAACTACGAGCCTTGCCGAAGGCGAAGGTGGAGCCCAAATGTCCTTCTGTGGCTCTCGTATTCAAAATGGCTGCCTCTGCATGGGGAAGATCCCCCTTTTATGTGACTATATCTAAGTCCAACAGAATACTTTGATTTCATGATGGAAGTGAAAAGGCTTGGAAAACAATGTATTTTTGAATGGGTATCTTCAATTTCTGTAATTAACGGGTAAAAATCTTACACACTGTCCCTTTAATTTTTTTTTCAATTTGGTTGGTGCGGCTTATAGTCATCTGCGCTCTATAGTACGAAAAGTACGGTATATATATCTATCTTATTTGACAGTGTCTGTGTTTGAGTTATGCGTCGTCCTTACGGTGAGTGGCTTGCCTCTCCACAAACCTGGCTTTTGTTTGGCCCGGAGGAGATTCTTCTTCTGCTTGTACAGTATGCATGTTTCCAAATGCTGTTCCTTTGGCTAACATTTCACATTATGGTATAAAACATAAATATTTTCAAGGAGAATTAATGTTCCACAGTAGGCCTACGGTTTTACCTTTGGGTTTCCATGGAATTGTGCAGGTGACTTTCCACTTGCAGAAAATTTTGCAATGCTACTTCAAAATTCTTCAAAATGATAAATCAGATTTTATGTGCAGATTCTTACTCTACTTGAGTAGTAGTTTACCAACATACTTTTTTACTTGAATATGTTTGTAGTAGGGGATGTCAGCAATTAATCGACTTACAATTAATTGTCGATCAAGACGTTGGCCGAACAAAATGCATTAATTGTAACTAATCGCTAGAGGGCGCTACTCTGGAATGTGAACACGAAATGCGAACCCACTCGCGAGAAAGACCATAGCGTTACATCATGTAACCCTTTCCTCTCTGGATGTTGCCATACAACTCACAGTACAGCTGGACCTAGAACCATATATTTTTGAAATTATAAAAGCATGTAACTTACATGCTTTTATAATTTCTTGATTGTTCTGGTTTGAGGCCCTGTAATGTTTTATGCTGTGTCCAGGGGCCCTGTGAAATGTATATTTTGTACTGTAACCCTTCACAGATTAAGGGAGAGAAATATTGTTGATGCCTTAGTTCAAAATAAATGTTGAGAATGTCCTAAAAATAGCCTGGATTCACTGGTTTCATCATAATATGTAGACTAAATAATATTCTGTTATTTAATTTCTTCTGTTCCTTTTAATTTCAACATTTCCATGCTGCAAGTGCAACAACTGAGCCAGTCCTCAATTTATTTTCAATAAAGAATGTATTTTGTTATTCAGCATCAATACATTCGTCTGCTTTTTACTAAGGAATAATTAATTGAGGAATATACAATATAATAATACTATGATATATTTTTGACTCAGTGTTATGTATACTATAGCTTATATTCTTAAAGACCCTATTGAAACACTAAAATTCAGGTGAAAAACGCCGCTTATCAGTTAATCGTAAGTCGATCGATAAGGTCAATCAACTAAAGATTAATGAATTAATCGATAATTTGCATCCCTAGTTTGTAGTAATATTTAACTTAGCACAAAATTACTTTATAATTTACTTTTTTTTTTTTTACTCAAGCAATGTTTTGGACCACTACCAGTATTTACCCCAGTGTTATTGTAAATGTTATGAGCGTCCTTATTATCTCTGTAATACATAAAGGTCTACAATAATAATTAGACTAATGTAAAATCCGCATATACGGTAATGTTGTTATTGTTCAACATATGTACTGCACCATAATGTGAGTTTATAGGCTGTGGTGTAAAACAGCTCATTGGCTCATTTCCTTCAGTGTACACATCGTTTTGCTCATGGACAATAAAGTTTAATTGAATCTGCTGTCTCCTCCTCCATGTTGGCCCGTCTGTCTGCTGTCTGCATCTCTGCATTCTCGTTTCCGTCATTTAAATTTTACGAGTCTTTTTTTAAATGTTTTTACTTCCAGATTCAGATCCAGACCAAGAAGATTGATTTAAGTCACGTGACCGCCAAGTGTGGATCTATGTCGAATATTCACCATAAACCAGGTATGTGTGTATGCTTTTTCTTATAAATGTATGTTTTTTATTGGATATAATCACTGTGTACCGTATAATTACACCAGATGCCCTTCCAGTCTCAGTCTCTTTACTGATTCAAGATTCGGAATAAAAGTAAGACAGTTTGTGGACTTTTTTGGTCAATTCTAATCATGCAATGGTATTAAAATAAAACATTTCAGTTGCTTTTCTTCACAAAGATGTTACTTCTTTGCCTGTAATGTTCCACAGTATGGCATTTCTCTATTTATTTATTACTACTTATTATTTTATATTTCATTTACGGGTATTATTATTCCTCACACTTTCATTGGAATACATGCATTCTTACTGAGAGTGGATTGGCTCCTGAAAAGTGACATAAAGAGCCTTTAAAATAACAGTTTGATATAGGTTAGGTTTGATTGACAGTGTTGCTAAGCAATTAAGGGGCGTTACCTTCAGCAGCCTCGCTCCTGATTGGCTCTTTGGTTGCTATGATGCTCACGGTCAGATCTCCAAATATGGTACTCGGCTTCATATTCGCCCGTTCGTTTGACTGGAGCTGAATGGTACTGGTGACGTCGCACTCCCGTAGTCCGCTTCCTTATACAGTCTAAGGTGTGACCTGAATCCCATGCACATTCTAACACGTTTGTAGAGGTATACACCCCAGGGTTAGAACTTCAACAGTTACATTCCAAATATTTACGGTTTGCTTATTTCGTTTTCTATCCCTACTGAGACATCAGCAGCCAGCTCCATTTTGGGAGAGTTTGCCGACAGTGGTCCCAGTGGAGAGTCTGAGAGCTCGAGGCCACTGCTCCCCTGGGTCTGAACCTTTCTTTACGTCCTTCTCTCTCTCTTTCTGTTCTGCTGCCTCTCAGGCGGAGGACAGGTGAGGATCGACAATGTGAAGCTGGACTTTAAAGACAAGGCCCAGTCCAAGGTGGGCTCTCTGGACAACGCTAGCCACATGCCAGGAGGAGGAAATATCATGGTAAGAACTGCCTACTATTGCTGCTACTATTTCTATACTAACAACACCCCAGGAGGAGCCAACATCATGGTAAGAACTATATACTACTACTTCTCCTGCATTAGCCACACCCCAGGAGGAGACAACATCAAGGTAAGAATTACATACTACTACTATTAATACTGCATTAGCCATACCCCAGGAGGAGGCAATGTCATGGTAAGAACTGCCTACTACTGCTGCTACTATTGCTATACTAGCCACACCCCAGGAGGAGGCAACATCAAGGTAAGAATTACATACTACTACTGTCACTACTGTCTTAGCCACACCCCAGGAGGAGGCAATATCATGATAAGAACTGCCTACTACTGCTGCTATTACTACTACACTAGCCACACCCCAGGAGAAGCCAACGTCATGGTAAGGACGATATACTACCACTTTTTCTGCATTAGCCACACCCCAGGAGGAGGCAACGTCAAGGTAAGGACGATATACTACCACTTTTTCTGCATTAGCCACACCCCAGGAGGAGGCAACGTCAAGGTAAGAATTACTTTTAAATGTTTTAAATGTTTTACTGTTTTTAAAAGTTTTACTGCTTAAATGTTTAACTGTTTGTTTTTAACTGTTTGTATTTAACTATGTATATTATACTTGTTGTAAGGCGACCTTGAGTGTCCAGAAAGGCGCCTAATAAATAAAATGTATTATTATTATTATTATTATTATTATTATTATTATTATATACTACTACTATTACTACTGCATTAGCCACACCCCAGGAGGAGGCAATGTTAGGGTAGGAACTGTCTGCTGCTACTACTAATACGACATCTACTACAGCTACTATACTATTTCAGCACCTAAGTAGTAAAAGTGATCACTTCTACTTCTTAGGTCTGCAAAATTTTGGAAAAATCTACATTTTTAGTTTAAACCCCCCTCCCCAAAAAAAACTTTTTGCATTCATGTTTAAAATGTATACTGTATTATATCTATCACTGTGCTAGAAAAGTAGTAAACCAGTTTCTCGGACTATTTCGGTTCACATAACCGCACACACACGGTGACCTCATGACCCCACAGGCGTCATTCCCCAGTGGGCCGTGGGGAATGGCATTTTAAAGTGAAGGTTTTAAGTATGTTTATGTAATATTCAAACGGCTGCCTCTGCTCCCATGTGTGCGCTTAGCTTAGCCGTGCATTTGTCACAAACGTGCTGTTACACCACACTCTGAAGTGCTTCTCACATTAGGCACGGTTGAAATGCCTGGACTGAATCAGGCACATGTCTGTTAGAGATGCTCACTCACTTTAATATTGTCTAGTGTGCAGTAATATGCAAACATAGACTAATGAAAGTACTTTTAGCTAATTAACAGCATATAGAATTTTTTTTTTTACATCAAACATCAGCTTTCAGATGGTTGGACATATACATTGACTTAATAAGAATATTTACTGGACGTAATTGGCCCAGAAAATCTCATAATGTTTGAACTTGTATGTATACAAAGCTGTTCTGAGGTTACGTACGTATAAATACAGTGGTCCCTCGCTCTATCGCGGTTCACTGTTCGCGGCCTCGCTGTTTCGTGGATTTTTTTATTATTTTTTTTATAGTGTAACTTTTTTTTTTTATAGTGTAACATTGTGTTCTGCGTCCTGATTGGCTAAGAGACTGTAGACCTTTGCTGATTGATAGATGGGGGACGCGGGGGGGACCAGGACTAGACCAGGACTAAACGTGGACTAAACCAGGTCTAGACCAGGGCTAAACCAGGTCTAAACCTGGACTGGTCCTGGACTAAACCAGGACTGGACCAGGTCTAGACCTGGACTAAACCGGGACTAGACCAGGTCTAAACCAGGATTAAATCACCCCGTGCGGCTCTTTGCTGGTTTCGTGCGGCTCTTGCGTTCGTTTGTGCGTGTTCGGTTTGTGGCTCGGGCTGCGAGGACGCGGTCCTGAGGGGGAGGCATGGTCCGGGCGCCGCGGTTCGATCTTGTGCACGCAGCCCCCGGGCTTGCGCCGGTCATGCTGCTCTGTCACGGATTTGACCACGCGCACTTGTCCAAGGGGTTGGTGCGCGTCGCATCCGGATCCAGTGACTCATGTCTCGGCTCCTCTCGCGTGTCCGGCGGGGCTCCCGGCGGAGCCCCCACGCTTCACTATTAATACATTTTGAGTTTGAGCGTTTAAACGAGAGAGAAATGTGAGAAAATGTTAATTCCAGTGTTTTAAGGCGTTTACAGCCTTAAAACATGTAGAATAATTGTAAAATATAAAGTTGTCCTACTTCGCGGATTTCACTCATTACGGGTTATTTCTGGAACCTAACGAGGTACCTAACTGTACATATTATTTTAGTTTTAAGGTAATAAATGGTGTTTTCAGTCTCTGCACTGGTATCGGTTGATATCAGCAGATACTTAAATCCATACTGTCAGAATCAGTATTAGATCTGAAAAAGCTAGATCGGTACATCCCTAATATAGAATATAAGAATATAAAATATATTGATATCTTAGGTACATTCATGCATAACGTTTAGTAATAGAAACAAGTTCACTCACAAATCATCAAATATTTTATCAAACCCCATGCCTTACGTGTTCTATCATTTCCATTTAATTAAAAGTTTAAAAAAAAATTACCATTCAACCATTCTTCCATCTTTTTTCTGCAGATCGAGAACCACAAGCTGATGTTCCGGGAGACCGCCAAAGCTCGCGTGGACCACGGAGCAGAGATCATCAGCCTGGACACGGGTGGGACCTCCCCCAGGCTCTCCTCCGCCGACGGCATCGACCTCGAGTCCCCCCAGCTGTCCACGCTGGCCCAGGACGTGACCGCCGCACTGGCCAAACAGGGATTATGAACGCCACACTGCGGGATATTACAAGCTACACTGCAAAAATCAACATCTGCATCAGTTATTTATGGATTTTGAATTGAATTATTAGTTCAAATTTGAGTTTTGACAATATTGGCTCAAGTTTTTTTGTCCGAGTTCAAACCAAATTGTATTGAAATTTTAGTGTTCAGTGAAATTTTTTTCATATCATTGCAAAATTCTTATTCTAATTATTGGCAGATACATTTGACAATATAAAAGAAAATATATGACAAAAAAATAGATAAATAAATGTATGATATCATATTTTTGCCCTATGTAATTATTTTATGTTGATCCAAAGTAACTGGATTTCTTAAAGTACTTACTATGTATACATTCAACTAACATAAAATATTTAAATGGAAAAAAAATATATTACATACATTTATTTGTGTAAACTGAAAACAAAAATTGGAATTTTTTTTTTTTTTTTAATTATCTTCTGAAATAATCTCGTTGAAACTCATTTTAGCTCGTGCAGATATTTGTTTTCGCAGTACACGTTAGTCTAGTCCAGTGTTCAAATCGGAATCGTTCCAAACTTGCCCTGAGCTGATCTGCTGTCCGGCGTGGACTAAAAGGGAATTCGTTGGACTTTGTTTTTCTAGAAGGTTCCTTGTTGAGGCTTTATGATTGTACTATTGTTTTGAAATTTAAAAAAATGCATTCCACGGTACAGAATTTATCTTAAAGGTCCCATATTCTGCCTTGTCACGATGTTCCTTCTCAAAAACCTACCTGTACAGCTCGTATTTTGTTTCGTTCGTGTACGTTTTTTCTCTTGCTGATTCAAAACACGTGGTTCCACCTCGTGATGTCATTAGGTGGTCAGTCATCTGTGTTTTTAAAGTTTTTCTCAAAGCCGCCGTACCTGATTTTTATAAGCGCTCGTCAAAGCTTTCATAGAACAGAGCGGAGTTTTGCCGCCATGTTAATGCTTACAATAACTAGCATGCTAACAATGCGCTTTCTGATTCGCGCACAGTAAAAAACGCTTTAGGATTAGAAACCGTATCGCAAGTTTATTGCTAATGCTAGTGGCGCGATTTCTGGTTCGCGGACAGTAAAAGCGCTTTATAATAAGAAGCAGTTTTGCCGTAATAATAAATCAACAACGAGCATGCTAACGACGCACTTCCTGGTTCACAAGCGGTAAAAAAAAGCTTCATGATTTGACGCAGCCGGCACAAAGCGGTCTCATTACGAGCTCAAGAACTGCTTTTGCAACACATCTGTACTGGGACAAGACAATTTTAACTTGTATAACTTCAAAAAGTACTTCAAAAAATCCGGTACAGACCCTCGAATATTTGAAACCTCGTACGATGCGTAATATGGGACCTTTAGCTCTGCGGAACACGGGGGAAATGGATGACTTTTTGCGCATGTTTGGCTATTTTCAAGTCAAAAACGTTCTCATTTGTTCTTACGTGCTCTTGAACAACCGATCAACCTTTTCTCTTTTTTGAATATATTGTCGTAGAATTTTGTTGGTTACTGCACTGGATTCTTAGCACTACAAAGTTCACTCGTTGCTAGCTTCGGGTAGTGTACAACTTTCATTTCAAAAGACAAAAAACTAAATGGCTACTCGTTTTTACATCGCTTTCCTCTTGGCTTGGACTTCAGGCGCATCGCTGGCATGGCATTCGAAATCGCCGCCTCCGCTGTGCATTTTCGTGTGTCGAGTTGTGGTTCTGTTTGGTATAAAAATGTTGGTAATAAACTGAGATTACGAAGCTTTATTTCTATGTGTGGATGTGGCGCGGAGAAGAAGGGTGAAAACTACAAACGTTAGCGACTCGTATGGTGGTAAAAAACTACAACAATGTCTGCTCCATTGTGCTACTCAATCTGTCAATCTTTTCACCTTCGACCTTTGCTCTCAGAAGTGTTTTTATGTATACTTTCCGATCTTGTCCTCCTCTGCTCCTCGTTCTTCTACTTCTCGCTCTCAAATGTTTTCCTTCCTCCCTCTCTCATCTCTCATCTTGCTTCCTCTTTCTCTCTCTCTCATCTCTCGTTTCTCCCACTCACTTTCTCTCTCTTTGTCTCTTTTTATCTTCTCTCTCCTTTTCCGCTGTTCATCTGTTTCTCTATCTTTCCTCTTTCTTACCCCTTTGTCATAATTCTCTCTCTTTCTCCTACCCACCGTCACTTCCCCTTTTCCTTCTCTCTTCCTCCCATCTCTCTCTCCTGACTCTTCTTCCTCATCTTCTCTCTCTCTTCCTCACTTCTGTTTTCTCTCTTCCCCCTTTCTCCTTCCTCCCTCTCTCGTCTTGCTTCCTCTTTCTCTCTCTCTTGTTTCTCCCACTCTTTTCGCTCTCTTTCTCTCATGTCTGTTTTTTATACTCTCCCTCCTTTTCGGCTGTTTCTCCATCCTTCCTCTCTCTTACTCCCCTGTCTCCTTTTTTCCTCATACTTCTCCACTGTTACTTCCCTTTTTCCTTCTCTCTTCCTACCATCTCTCTCCTAACTCTCTTCTTCCTCATCTTCTCTCTTACTCACTTGTTTTCTCTCTTCTCCTCTTTCTCCTTCCTCTCTTGTCTTCCTCCTCTCCTTTCCTAATTCTCTCTCTTTCTCCTACCCACCCTTACCTCCCCCTTTTCCTTCTCTCTTCCTCCCATCTCTCTCTCCTGACTCTTTTTCTTCTCTCTCATACTCCTGTTTTCTCTTCTCCCCTTTCTCCTTCCTACCTCACTTTCTCTTGTCATCCTCCAAATTCTCTTTTTCTCCTATCCACCGTTACTTCCCCTTTTCCTTTTCTCTTCCTCCCATCTCTCTCTCCTAACTCTCTTCTTCCTCATCTTCTCTCTTACTCACTTCTGTTTTCTCTCTTCTCCCCTTTCTCCTTCCTCTCCCTCTCTCTCTCGTCTTCCTCCTCTCCTCTCCCAATTCTCTCTCTTTCTCCTACCCACCGTTTCCTCTCCTTTTCCTTCTCTCTTTCTCCCATCTCTCTCTCCTGACTTTTTCTTCTCTCTCATACTCACTTCTGTTTTCTCCCTTCCCCCCTTTCTCCTTCCTCTCTCTCTCCCGTCTTCCTCCTCTCCCAATTCTCTCTTCCTCTCTTTATCTCCACCTCCTCCACTTCCCTCTCTGATCACTGCTCTTTCTCTTTCACCCTTACTCCTTTCTCTTTCCCTCTTTTTTCCCATAGCTCTCTCACCCCCCTTCCCCCCTTCTTTCCTCCCTCTCTCTCTTCTCTTTCTCCTGTTCCTCCTCTTTTGCCTGTGTATGTGTATTTAAAGGACCATGTAGATGTTTGAGACATACCGACGACAAATGCTCCTACAGGAAGACCACAAAATCAATAAAGAAAATAAAAAGGGATTCTGGCTCTATACAACTCTTTTTTCACTTTTTTTTTTTTCTTTTAATAGTAAAACGTTTATGAAGATTTCCACAATCTTAAAGTGGCTGTACCTGATTTTTTACTGTCCTAAAAATGTAAAAAACAGTTTGCAGTGGTCCAAAGTCCTTCCTCACTTACCTTATGCATTCTGAGCGTTCTAATTATTCACCACATTGAGTTTATAAGCACATTTATGTTATGTTTTGCAACAACTAGCATGCTAATAATCCTGGTTATCTTGACAAAAATATACAGTATATCCTCCTGAGACCCGCCCATTCATTTGTGTCCTTTATAGTGGACATTGAGTTAACCAGTCGATCTTTTAAGTGTTTTGAGATAGAATCTAGTTTGTGGCTGCACTATGATTTAAAAATAAATTAAAACTAAATAAAAAATAATAAATTAATAAAATAATAATATTAATAAATACACAACAGATATAAATAAAAAAATATAAATAAAAATACATAAATAAATAAATAAAGTAATACATAAAAAATACAATATAAAAATAAATAAAAATGAATAATAAATACACAACTAATATAAATAAAAATATAAATAAAAATACATAAATAAGTAAAGATAAAAGGAGAAATTCAATTTGTCAACTGGACAAAGTTTGTTTGGTCGAAAACGTTTCGCCGCTCATCCAAGAGGCTTCGTCAGCTCTGGTTCTAGTGCTGGTTGGACCCTGTTTATATCTAGCTGCAGGGAGGAGCTCCCTACACTGAAATAGCTCTGAAACTTATCTCCACTAATCTGTCTCTTTTGTATTACGAATTCCTCTGGCGTCTAGTATTAGCATATCTATTCAGCCCTAGGAGGCGCTCTCTACACTAAAATAGCTCTGAAACTATCTCAACTAATCTGTCTCTTTGTTTCAAATCACAGAAGATCGCTGTGTCAGGGTAGACTTTTAGCCTCCCTATTCAAGCCTAACGACCCTCTCCACCCCTCTGCCCTGGCTTGTCTGCCCTAATGTTTCTTTGTCTGTTTTTGACTTGGTTTGAGAATCGAATTATAAATGGGAGACAAGTTATGTCTAACTCCCCCATTTCTGTTTAACGACGGATTCTCTTTTTTGACAAAAATTGCCTCTTTAACTCCCCTCTCTCTGAATAGGGAGGCTAAACTAGATGCCAGGGAAATTTGAAAAACAAAGAGACAGATTAGTTGAGATAGTTTCAGAGCTATTTCAGTGTAGTGAGCGCCTCCTAGGGCTGAATGGATATGCTAATACTAGACGCCAGAAGAATTCGTAACACAAAAGAGACAGATTAGTTGAGATAGTTTCAGAGCTATTTCAGTGTAGGTAGCTCCTCCCTGCAGCTAGATATAAACAGGGTCTAACCAGCACTAGAACCAGAGCTGACGAAGCCTCTCGGATGAGCGGCGAAACGTTTTCGACCAAACAAACTTTGTCCAGTTGACAAATTGAATTTCTCCTTTTATCATGGATTCTACCTGGATGACTGAGGGACTCTTCACGCATAAATAAGTAAATAAATAATACATAAAAATAAATAAATTAAAGGGAGTCTAAAAGCGTTTTGAGCCGACTGTAGAACCGACCAAAAAAATGTTAACTTCACATGGATTTAACACTATTACAGTCCATTACAGAGGACATGTTACAAAAATATGAATAAAAATAAAATTAACAAAATGTAAATGTTAAGGTGTTCATTTACCTCCAAATAGAAAATAATAATAATTTAGATACACTTTTTTTCTTGGGGTCCCAGGAGGATTTTATACATACGCCCATGGACCACTATGGAACCAACCTGGACCTGAGGGATTACACAGATATAAAGACATGGGAATATAAAGAAAGTACTACGAAAATCAGATTCAGAGTGTTTTTTGTTGTCTTTGTGATAACGGAATCGGTACCAAGTATCGAGTATGTTCCTTAGTTTCGTAATCGAGTTGTAGACCCTTCTGTGTCTTTGTTTTCCTCTCATAACATGGCATAGGCTACATCTTAAAACTCCACTGTGTAACTTTCCTGTTGCTTATCTATTTAAAGATGAGCAAATGAGGCCAAGTTACAGGTCAGATCTGCGGGAAGGGAAGAATGCGCTGTAATTTTTTTTCAATATACAGTATAGGCTAGCTCGTGAATAAACGCAAGACATATTTAGGTTTATTTATTTGCATGGAGAGGAGCAGGAAGCAAACCCTCTGATAGAAATGTTACATAGTGCATCTTTAAATATACAATAATGTCATCGCTTCAGACCCACATTTTTTTGCTCTCCCAGAAACTCCCACATTAAACGTAGATAATAGCCAAAGCCTTCAGATACAAACAGATTCAGAAACGTATAAGTACAATGTAATCGATATATATTACGGTAGCGGATAAGGAGATGGAGCGCACGGATGAAATGATGCAAAAAACTGTGTACCCCTGAGGAAGCGACAGGTGCAGAAGAGAACAGGAACTTCACTGACAAAGAAAACACACTATTACTTTTTAAAAATAATTTATTACTTACAATGTGAGCTGACGAAAGCTGACCTTCGTCCAGTGTAATACAGGTAATACTTGTACTATTATAGTATACTTTATTATTTATAGTACACTATTATTAGGCTGTTCCTGACCTTCATCGATGCAGTACATTTATTCTTACCTTTATGTCAACAAACTAAAGAAGAAGTGTACATTTCAAACTTTTTTAAATTATTTTTTTTATTGTTATTGCTCTGTTTTTTTCTTATTCTTATTATTTATTCTTATTATTTTCCTCTACACTTTTTAAGAAGTGACTTTATTGATCTCACACTGGAGAAATTCTCCTCTGCATTTAACCCATCCTGTTATTAGGAGCAGTGAGCAGCACATTACTGCACCCGGGGACCATCTCCATGATCTTCTTGCTTCGGCTTGGTCAGGACCTAAGCTGGAGGATTTTACCTATGGTGCATGTTTTGGGTTGATGGGGGAAACCGGAGTGCCCAGAGGAAACCCACCCAGACACGGGGAGAACATGCAAACTCCACACAGAAAGGCCCAGGCGACCTGGGGATCGACCCCAGACCATGCATGCAAACTCCACACAGAACACACACAGAAAGGGTACTTCCCACCAACGAAAACTCACTGCACAAAATTCAAGAACACCGAAAAAGGAATTTACAAATAATCTGTATTAAAAAAATCTTTAAAAATGGCTCAACAGCGCCCCCTGGAAAATCAAAATACATTCCACCTATGGCTATATCCGTATTGCCATGGCAACAGGCCAAACATCTGTCCTCGCCAATGGGACGCCCGGCAAAAACTTTGTCGTAGCCAAGCCAAATTTGGTACACAGATGCATCATGGGAATAGGAACAAAAAAGTATATTACACCGTTGCTAGGTGACCAACAGGAAGTCAGCCATATTGGACCGAGCACGTGACCCGGTGCCGAAGGCAAATTTTCCTGTCCTCGTATTTTAACGAACTCCTCCTAGGGTTTTTGACCCAGACTCACCAGAATCGTGCTGTATCATCTAGATACGGTGTTTCCGTGAAAACTAATTTCAGGTTTGTTTTTGCAGCTCGCCATCAAATTTCGACGAGTGATAATCCGTGCATACTTTGGTTAATTTCTATAATCAAAAATAAACTTTAATCGAAAATGATAAAAGGAGAAATTCAATTTGTCAGCTGGACAAAGTTTGTTTGGTTGAAAATGTTTCGCCACTCATCCGAGAGGCTTCGTCAGCTCTGGTTCTGATGCTGGTTAGACCCTGTTTATATCTAGCTGCAAGGAGGAGCTCACTACACCGGAAAAGTTCTGAACCAATCCCAGCTAATCTGCTATCTTTTGTTTTCCTCTGGCGTCTCGTTTAGCATATCTATTCAGCCCTCAGATGAGCTCACTACCCTGGAATAGTTCTGTAACTATCTCAACTAATTGCTCCTTTTGTTTTTCGAATGGCGTATAGTTTAGCCTCTCTATTCAAACTGACGACCGTCTCCACCCCCTCTGCCCCTGGCTTGTCTGCCCTAATGTTTTCGTTCATCTGTTCTGACTTGGTTTAAGAATCAAATTATAAATGGGAGACAAGTTATGTCTAACTCCCCCATTTCGGTTTAACGACGGATTCTCTTTTTTGACAAAAATAGCCTCTTTAACCCCCCTCTCAAACCAGTCCTTTTCCCTGGCTAAGATCTGAACCTCACTGTCCTAAACGAATGGCCCGTGGCTTCTAGGTGAAGGTGTACAGCAGATGACGGTCCACTTTGGCACGCCCGTCTGTGTTGATACATCCTCTTGTGAAGTGGCTGCTTTGTCTCTCCAATATAGCGCTCACTGCAGTCTTCACTTAATCGAAAATAACCGCGAGTGCAAGCGAGGGCCAATCATCGCCGCTTGTGGCTATATTTTTACTCCCCCCCCTATTCACCTGCAGTGTCTCACCATAAAAGTACACACATCATGAAAAGTACACATGATGTAACTTTTCTACTGGAGGTCCACGAGCCTACCTGTGTCTCCATGGAGATGTTACTGCTCACTGGCTCATCTAACGGGCGGGACGAGATACAATTCCCACCAGACGAGATTGGATCGACGAGAACAAGACCAGACGAGATTCTGATATTATTGAGGCTGTAATAAATATACTGTGCGATTCAGTTCTCAATTTTAGCCTCATCATTTTTGATTTGATTGATTTAGGATTTCTGCTGTTATTGTAGCGCTGCTTTTTGGGACTCGTTTACGTACAAGATAATTTTTACTATGTGTACACAGTCTTATGGCGATTTTGTCACCCGAGATCTTGTGGCACGAGATCTTGTCCCATCCCTGTCACCTAAGTCTGACTGATCTAAGTTACAGATCAGATCTATGGTGCACTCACTGTAAGAAATGTATGGTTTTCAAGGTCTTACGATACGCATATTATACGATGGAACATTTCAGGCAAAGCAATAACATACAGCTCTGGAAAAAAATAAGAGACCACTGCAAAATGATCAGTTTTTCTGATTTTACTACTTCTAGGTATGTGTTTGGGCAAAAGTCTATAAACTACTGACATTTCCCCCAAATTCCAAATAAAAATTATTATCGTTTAGAGCATTTATTTGCAGAAAATGAGAAATGGTCAAAATAACAAACTGTTTTCAGACCTCAAACAATGCAAAGAAACAAGATCAAATTCATTTTAAAACAACATAAAACTAATGTTTACACTTAAGAAGAGTTCAGAAATCAATATTTGGTGCAATAACCCTTATTTTTAATCACAGCTTTCAGGCTTCTTGGCATGCTCTCCACAAGTCTTTCACATTGTTCTTGGGTCCTATAGTCCTGGTTTATTCTTGGTTCAGACTGGATGATTTAGTCCTAGTTTAGTCCCTGTTTTAACCTGTTTTAGCCCTGGTTCAGTCCAAGTTTAGGCCTGATTTAATCCTAGTTTAATCCTGGTTTAAGTCCCCTTTTTAACCTGGTTTAGTCCCCTTTTAGATCTGGTTTAGTCCTAGTTTAGAGCTGCTTTAGTCTTGGTTCAGACCTGGTTTAGTCCTAGTTTAGACCTGGTTTAGTCCTAGTTTAGACCTGGTTCAGACCTGGTTTAGTTCTAGTTTAGACCTGCTTTAGTCTTGGTTCAGACCTGGTTTAGTCCTAGTTTAGACCTGGTTTAGTCCTGGTTCAGACCTGGTTTAGTCCTAGTTTAGACCTGCTTTAGTCTTGGTTCAGTCCTAGTTTAGTCCTGGTTCAGACCTGGTTTAGTCCTAGTTTAGACCTGCTTTAGTCTTGGTTCAGTCCTAGTTTAGACCTGGTTTAGTCCTGGTTCAGACCTGGTTTAGTCCTAGTTTAGACCTGCTTTAGTCTTGGTTCAGACCTGGTTTAGTCCTAGTTTAGACCTGCTTTAGTCTTGGTTCAGACCTGGTTTAGTCCTAGTTTAGACCTGGTTTAGTCCTAGTTCAGACCTGGTTTAGTTCTAGTTTAGACCTGCTTTACTCTTGGTTCAGACCTGGTTTAGTCCTAGTTTAGACCTGGTTTAGTCCTGGTTCAGACCTGGTTTAGTTCTAGTTTAGACCTGCTTTAGTCTTGGTTCAGACCTGGTTTAGTCCTAGTTTATTAGACCTGGTTTAGTCCTGGTTCAGACCTGGTTTAGTCCTAGTTTAGACCTGGTTTAGTCCAAGTTTAGACCTGGTTTAGTCCTAGTTTAGACCTGCTTTAGTCTTGGTTCAGACCAGGTTTAGTCCTAGTTTAGACCTGGTTTAGTCTTGGTTCAGACCTGGTTTAGTCCCAGTCTTTCACATTGTTCTTGGGTGAATTTATTCCCCAAGAATAATTTATTCCACTCCTGGTGCAAGAACTGAAGTAGCTTAGCTCAGCTTTGTGTTTGTGTTGGAATTCAACAGACGCTGGAATGGAATGGCTGACACATGTAGAGATGCTGATTTCAGAAAAAAAATGCAGTGTTCTCTTATTTTTTTCCCCAGAGCTGTATGTCAGCAAATGTCAGAGCTTCAGAAAAGTTACACAGTGCACCTTATAAATTCAGAATAATGACATCACTTCAGTTCCATCCATCACATCCACGTAAAAAAAAACACGCCTGAGCAAAATTAACGCTTGTTGCTCCCAGGCAGGATATAGGCCCACCTGTCCTCACTGCTTATCCGACTACCTGTTGATGTGGCTCGGGGAGATGAGCTTCCGGAGCTCGGCCAGTCCGCTGGAGGTGGAGGTGGAGGTGCACTGGTGCGCGCGTCAATGTAAACGAGCCAAACATCTGGTGCAGCTGCGCATTGCGTTTCCGATAATCAACCGCCGCTGTCCAGTGTCAAAGGGAGGCACCGAAATCCGTACCTCCTCCTCCTCCTCCTCCTCCTCTTTCTTCATCGTCCTCCTCCCCCCCTCCCCTCCTCTCCTCACACGACGTACGCGACACCCGGGGGGCTCCGCTCATCCATCCATCCGTCTATCCATCCAGCGACACCGACACTTGCAGCCATTTTACGCAGAGGAGAGCGTAGGAGCATGCGGCGGGGAGCTTGAGGAGGACCGTGCCGCGCCGTGCCGTGCCGTGCCGTGCCGCGCCGCGCCGCGCAGTACCTGGCGGAAAATGGTGAAACGCAAAAGCTTGGACGACGGCGAGCCGGAGTGCGGTAAAGGCGTACCGTTCCCCATCCAGACGTTCCTATGGCGGCAGACCAGGTACGTACGCGTGGAGGATGTGCACCCATAAACCGTGTACGTGTGCGCGCGGGAGAGGAGACGGATAACAGGTGGGCTCGTGGAGGTGTCTGCGTGGGGAAAAAAAAGCGCGAAATGACATGACAGCGGTTTGGGCATAACGCACGGATCTTTTGACTTTGACGCGTGGTGTCGGTACGCGTACGTGTGATGTGATGTGAGCAGATGTTGCGTGGGATCGTGTTGACAATCATCCTACGTCGCCTCTGGATTGATTATGTCACGTCCAATTCGAATTATGTCACGTAAAATTCGGATAACGACGCCAAATGGCACGTCAAACCGCAACGTAATTTCGAATCCACGCTGTTATTTGGAAGTGTAAATGATTGTATTTGAGGTTTAACATTGCCAGAGGTCATTCCGTTTCCTACGTGTCTCATTTGCATAATTGTGTGTGTGTTTTTATGTATTTTTTATCATTTTTCTTTCTTTCCGTAGCGCCTTTCTGCGGCCGAAGTTGGGCAAACAGTACGAAGCCTCGTGCGTGGTAAGTTATTTTGCATAATCTTTGTAACGAATGAGCTCTGTCTCTGTGTAATCCGTTTATGCACCTGAACTGCTCGACACATTAACAAATGAGTTTCCCCTGGCACGGTCACGCGTGTTATCCGTTTTTTTACGATCTCATATTCGTAATGACGTGCCTCAAAACCAGATGGAGAGAGTAGACAAAATCTGTATTCAGACGTTCAAAACTCAGCCACATGTACCATTAAAAAGGAAAGGTAAAGGCTACAAGTGGGATATTTTTAAAACGAGCTGTTGGTTGTCACTTTAGTCTTGTTTCTTGTGTTGAAGTGGAGTTTTAAAGGAGAATTAACGGGGTTTTTTTTACAATCTGAGCCTTATTTCGGTAATAAAACAAGTTGTTTTGCTCACCCATAGCACTTAGATTAGCGATATCCGTAACGTGAGTTCTCGGGGCATATATTTGCGGTCTCCAAATAACACAAACTTTAGCACTTTTCAAATCATAGAAGCTCGAAGTCTTAGTCTACACTTTCGTTTGAGTCAAAAGTGGCCTGTAATCCGAGATTTATCCATAATTTACAGCTTTGCGTTTCATGTTTGGGTCCCGGGAGCTGAGAGCGAAATAAGCTGTGACTCCGCACATGCGCACTGGCCTCCTCATCTACTCGAAACTATGGATAAATCTCGGATTACAGGCCACTTTTGACTCAAATGAAAGTGTAGACTAAGGCTACGTTTATACGGCGACGATCAAAACAGAAGACGCAAAAGTGGCGTCTCGTCTTCAATCATTTAGACGAGCGTTCTCAACAGGAAATGTTTGTTTATACAAAGACGCAAAAGTGGGCGAATTCGATTGAATATGCATGCCAGGCCGCTAATATAATGTCAGAGCTCCCTTTTTCAGGACACCGACAGGGGCTCTCATTACGGTTGTTTCGCCCTCAATGTAGGGTCGGAGCTCTTCGCTTAATACAAGAGCATAGACCACGGAACGCATGTGAACTCGGGGGGGCCACAATCGCAAGAGGGTGTCACCGAAATGTTTGGTCGAACATAATGCATAGCCTGTAGGCTACATTATACACGGACAGGCACGTAATGCGTATCTCAGTCATGTCAACCAGCACAGAGCCACACAGCATAAAATGCACAAGAAGAGCACCTCGGTAGTCGGTGGTAACGCAACTTAAACTGCTAAAGTGCTAAAGCACTATGAGAAACACAGAACACAGACAAGTGCACTTTGTGCTCGGACAGAGGAAAGTATGGGAATATGCCTGCAGTTTTATCAGAGCTGTGTGTGCGTGTGTGTTTCCACAATATGCCAGATAACTGCGCAGAATAATGCCCAAAGAGCCAACGCTAACCCAGCATCAGTTATGACTTTAGTTCACAATATGCCAGCACAGAAGTGCGCAGAACTGCCCAGAAGTGCCAACAAGAGCTTGTTTAGTCCTTCTGAAGTTTTCCACCCAAGCAATGTCAGCAACTAATCCATTCTCAAAATTGTCCCACCACTGACTGGTTCTGCCCGGTCTTGTCCAAACTCGCCTGTCACCTGCGATGTATTGTTATTGTTTTTACCGGCTTGGCGCATCCAGTCAGGTGTATGCGGCGTGAACATGTTTTGCGCTTCTTGCCGTTTAGACGGAGACGCGACCCGGGCCGTCTTCAAAACTCCACACTCTGGAAGGAGTCTTCAGGTTTTTGCGGTTTCAGAGCCCGACGGCACCGCTGCCGTGTAAACGAAAAACACTTCCGATAGAATATTTTGTCGTTTTCAGTCGCAATCGTCCTCATCTAAACGGCCCCTAAGACATTGAGCTTCTATGATTTGAAAAGTGCTAAAGTTTGTGTTATTTGGAGACCGCAAACATGTGCCCCGAGAACTCTCATTACGGATATCGCAAATCTAAAACATCTCTGGAAGTGCTCCATATGACACCAAAGTGCTATGGGTGAGTAAAACAACTTGTTTTATTACCAAAATAAGGCTCAGATTGTAAAAAACGTTAATTCTCCTTTTAAAGATATTCCTTTTGAGTTATTCAGATAAATGTAAGAAATGTGACAACCAACCCCGGTCTCCCCGCTCAAGTAAGAGTAATGGTGTATATATTATAATATTTCTCAAGTATAAGTACAAATCAGTGACTGGAATAATTACACAATTAAGAATAAAAAAAATATTTGAAAAAACTACTACTTGAGAATAACCATTTGGGTGATTTATGAGTTACTGTATGTAGCCTGTGCCTTTACACTAGGCCTATATTACAATCACAAGTGAACCTGTGTCACCAGAGCCTTAACCTGCAGGTAGAGGACACGTCCAAGTTCGTCTCAGTTTATGGACAGACCTCATGTGAAGCTCAGAACCTCCAGAATTCCCTCACCGAGCTGCAGAGGCTGCACTAGCACTGAGTCATGACTAGTGCCACTTCAGCTCTTATCAGTAAACACTGTATCCGATCTGAAACGTGAAAATCAAAATTTTACATACAGTTCCTTAAATGTAATCATACAGACACAACATAATCTCAGGATGGGATTAAATAAGTTTTCTTCTTCCCACTCCTTTTTGGGCAAATGTTTTTGTTGTTATTTCTGCTATCATATGTAAAAGAATGTAAATTGCTTAATTGCCCCAAATAAATACATAAATACAAAAATTAATAGTAGTAGTAGTAGTAGTAGTAGTATGTTTTTGTATTTGCCTCAAGTGGAGGAGTTCAAGTATCTCGAGGTCTTGTTCACGAGTGAGGGGAGGATGGAGCGTGAGATTGACAGGCGGATCGGTGCAGCGTCGGCAGTGATGCGGTCGCTGTACCGGACCGTTGTGGTGAAGAGGGTGCAGAGCCAAAAGGCGAAGCTCTCGATTTACCGGTCAATCTACGTTCCTACCCTCACCTATGGTCATGAGCTCTGGGTAATGACCGAAAGGACGAGATCGTGGATACAAGCGGCTGAAATGAGTTTCCTCCGCAGAGTGGCTGGGCGCACCCTTAGAGATAGGGTGAGGAGCTCAGTCACACGGGAGGGGCTCGGAGTAGAGTCACTGCTCCTCCACGTTGAGAGGAGCAGCTGAGGTGGCTCGGGCATCATTATCACTCGTCGAAATTTGCTGCAAAAACAAACCTGAAATTTGTGTAGTTTTCACGGAAACACCGTTCAGTCTTTTAGAACACTTTTAATAACTTTTAATGTCCCACTTGTCGAGATGATCCAGCACGATTCTGGTGAGTCTGGGTCAAAAACCCGAGGAGGAGACATACGAGGACAGGAAAATTTGCCTTCGGCGCTGGGTCACGTGCTCGGTCCAATATGGCTGACTTCCTGTTGGTCACCTAGCAACGGTGTAATATACTTTTTGGTCCTATTCCCATGATGCATCTGTGTACCAAATTTGGTTTGGCTACGACAAAGTTTTTGCCGGGCGTCCCATTGGCGACGACAGATGTTTGGCCTGTTGCCATGGCAACACGGGTATAGCCATAGGTGGCATGTATTTTGATTTTCCAGGGGGCCCTGTCAAGCCATTTTTTAAGATTTTTTAATACAGATTATTTGTAAATTCCTTTTTCGGCGTTCTTGAATTTTGTGCAGTGAGTTTTCGTCGGTGGGAAGTACCCTTTCTGTGTGTGTTCTGTGTGGAGTTTGCATGGTCTGGGTTCGTGCAAAATTTCGTGAGTTTTCGTCGGTGGGAAGTACCTGAACCTTGCAAAAAAAGGGGGGAGGATAATAATAATAACGTAATAAACTTGAATGTTTGAATCTGTTAGCCTAATGTTGTTCATGTAAAGCTTTAGAAGAAGAAGAAGAAGAAGTGACTTTATTGATCTCACACTGGAGAAATTCTTCTCTGCATTTTAACCCATCCTATATATATACTCAACAAAAATATAAACGCAACACTTTTGTTTTTGCTGCCATTTTTCCTGAGATGGACCCAACGATCCAAAATTCACTCCAGATACACAACACTACAATTTCTCTCAAACATTGTTCACAAATCTGTCCAAATGTGTGACAGCGAGCACCTCTGCCCCGCCGAGACAATCCACCCCACCTCACAGGTGCGCCACATCAAGATGCCGATCCGACATCATGACCAGTGCACAGGTGCGCCCCAGACTGCCCACAATAAAAGGCCACCTCGAAATGTGCATTTTTTTTTTTTTTTTGCTTTATTGGGGGTCTGGGGACTCAGAACCAGTCAGTATCTGGTGTGACCACCATTTGCCTCATGCAGTGCAACACATCTTCTTCACATAGAGTTTATCAGATTGTCAATTGTGGCCTGTGGAATGTTGGTCCACTCCTCTTCAATGGCTGTGCGAAGTTGCTTGATATTAGTGGGAGCTGGTACACGCTGTTGTATACGCCGGTCAAGCACATCCCAAACATGCTCAATGGGTGACATGTCCGGTGAGTATGCTGGCCATGCAAGAACTGGGACATTTTCAGCTTGCAACATGGGGCCGTGCATTATCTTGCTGAAACATGAGGTGATGTTCATGGATGTATGGCACAACAATGGGCCTCAGGATCTCATCACGGTATCTCTGTGCATTCAAAATGCCATCAATAAAATGCACCTGTGTTCTTCGTCCATAACAGCCTTTGAAGAGGAGTGGACCAACATTCCACAGGCCACAATTGACAATCTGATAAACTCTATGCGAAGAAGATGTGTTGCACTGCATGAGGCAAATGGTGGTCACACCAGATACTGACTGGTTCTGAGTCCCCAGACCCCCAATAAAGCAAAAAAATGCACATTTCAGAGTGGCCTTTTATTGTGGGCAGTCTGGGGCGCACCTGTGCACTGGTCATGATGTCGGATCGGCATCTTGATGTGGCGCACCTGTGAGGTGGGGTGGATTGTCTCGGCGGGGCAGAGGTGCTCGCTGTCACACATTTGGACAGATTTGTGAACAATGTTTGAGAGAAATGGTAGTGTTGTGTATCTGGAGTGAATTTTGGATCTCTGGGTCCATCTCAGGAAAAATGGGAGCAAAAACAAAAGTGTTGCTTTTATATTTTTGTTGAGTGTATATACATATATTAGGAGCAGTGGGCAGCACACACATTAGGGCGCCCGGGGACCATCTCCATGATCTTCTTGCTTCGGTTTGGTCAGGACCTCAGCTGGAGGATTTACCTATGGTGCATGTTTTGGGTTGATGGGGGAAACCGGAGTGCCCGGAGAAAACCCATCCAGACACGGGGAGAAACATGCAAACTCCACACAGAAAGGCCCAGGCGACCCGGGGATCGAACCCAGACCATGCATGCAAACTCCACACAGAACACACACAGAAAGGCCTGGGCGACCCGGGGATCGAACCCGGAACCTTCTTGCTTTAGTCACTGTAACTAAAACTTTAACTAAAGTAACAGTACTGTATATAATATATTTCTTAAGTAAACATGCTGCCATCTCAAATGACTGAAGCAGAAGTACAAGTATGGTCAAATTTCTTCTCATTACTCGTAACTAAATGTAACAGAGTAGTACCCACCTCGCTCTAGGGCCGTGTAGGACGGTCGGACACTCGGATACGGATACAAAGGCTCTTCAGTTCTTGGATATTTGGCTAACCTCTCTCCTCATTCCTCTCCTCTCTCCTCCCTCTCTTCAGTCCTTTGAGCGTGTGCTGGTGGAACATAAGCTCCACGGCCTGTCCCCGGCTCTCTCTGAGGCCATCCAGAGCATCTCTCGCTGGGAGCTGGTGCAGGCGGCGTTGCCCCATGTGCTCCACTGCACCGCCATCCTGCTGTCCAACAGGAACAAGCTGGGTGAGATCAGGAGATATGGGTCAAATGCACTAGACACATTTACCTACGGGACAATTAAGTGTACCTTAAAGGTCTTATATTACAGAACAAATTACTGGTGTGAGCTTTAAGATATTACAATGTTTCCTCATCAAAAACATACCTGGAGTTGTGTTTTGTTTCATTCACAGATGTTTGAGTAATCCTTTATTATTAGTCTGTACATCTCCAAAGCTCAAAATGCTCTGTTCCACCTTGTGATGTCATGAAGTGGTAGTTTTCAATTTAACAGCTACCTATTGGAAATTCCAGGGCTGAAATTATCCAAATTATTCTAGAGAGAAGCAAATGAGGTGGCTGGGGCATCTGTTCCGGAGGCCTCCTGGACGCCTCCCGAGGAAGGTGTTCCGGGCATGTCCCACCGGGAGGAGGCCCCGGGGAAGACTCAGGACACGCTGGAGGGACTATGTCTCTCGGCTGGCCTGGGAACACCTTGGGGTCCCCCCGGAGGAGCTGGAGGAAGTATCCGGGATGAAGGAAGTCTGGGAGTCCCTGCTTAGACTGTTGCCCCCACGACCCAGCCCCGGATAAGCAGAGGGAAATGGACGGATGGATGATTCTAGAAACACAATAGGGCACTTCCTATATTACACAGCCTAAATATGCAGGGTTTGTGTGTTAAACGTATGAATGAAACAAAACACAACTCCAGGTCTGTTTGCAATGAGGAAACAACATTATAACATAGATCAGTATATAGCGTATTATAGGTAATATAACCTATATCGGACTCTCGAAACTTATGATATAACTTTTAGCTAATTCACCCTCTTTAAAGGGGCAATATTGTTGTGATAACTAGGATGTTTACTACGTCCATTCAGCTGGAACGCTCTGAGGTCAGAACTCATAACGTTTAACTGGGAAACATCTGAACTCCTAGTTGCTCCCCGTTGCCTGGAATGCAGCATAAATAATTATTGCTTTGCTAGAAATGCTCCACAGTATGGCACTAAACTAATTTATCTAGCATAATGTTTAATTACATGTGTTTCTATTAGCAAACACGCATTGTTACTGTGAGTTGGATTTTACAGATTTTACCTGTAAAAAAAGAAAATGATTGTTTCTATTCAATAAAAAAGTGTTTTGTAATATATGCATTATGTTAACTCAATGTATTTTTGAGTAACTTAGCCTAATTCAAAAGCCAAGTGATAAAGATAAAAGTGTCACAAATTGAATTTAAATTGGAGTTATATTGTGTATAAAATTCCATCTGTCCAATCACAGGACACCAGGACAAACTGGGCGTGGCTGAGACCAAGCTTTTGCACACGTTACACTGGATGTTACTGGACGCGCCGCAGGAGTGTGCCCAGGAGCCCGGCTTGGGTCACGGGGGCGGGGCCTTCCTTCAGCCCGTAGGGGCCGGCGGCAGCGGTGGCGGGGGGTACCTCCAGCCCGCGGGGAACCAGGCTGTACCCCCCGGATCTGGGTCGGGCTCCGGCTCTGCTCTGGGGGGGTCCGGAGCCCAGCACGGCAGCTCTCTCCTGGAGGACGACGAACAGACTCGAACCAAACTGTTCCAGAAGAGCATGGCCACTGTGGAGCTGTTTGTGTTCCTGTTTGCTCCTCTCATCCACCGCATCAAGGTATGAACAAAAAAAAAAAAAATTTCTTTAAACCTTGAGGTCACATCACACTGGGGGTATTCTCCGTGTTTCTCTATGATGGAATCTTTAGCAGTTACCATGGAGACACAATGCACACATTAACAAACACTGTCAAAAAAGTATTAAGAAAAAGATAAGATAAGACTTTATTGATCTCACGCAGGAGAAATTTACTTGTCACAGTAGCTCCAGGTAGGGACAGTTTGAACAAGAAAGAAAAGTGCATGCAGGCAAGAATGGCATAAAGATAAGTAATAATAATAAATATAGCCGCAAGCGGCGATGGTCGGCCCTCGCTTGCACTAAATTTTGAGTGAAATTGGCCAAAGTATGTACGGATTATCACTTGTCGAAATTTGATGGCGAGCTGCAAAAACAAACCTGAAATTTGTGGCGTTTTCACGGAAACACTGTTCGGTCTTTTAGAACGCTTTTAATAACTTTTAATGTCCCACTTGTCTAGATGATACAGCACGCTTCTGGTGAGTCTGGGTCAGAAACCCAAGGAGGAGTTCGTTAAAATACGAAGACAGGAAAATTTGCCTTTGATTTTGAACAAGGCACCTGATTGACATCAGATCGAAAAAAGAAATGCAAAGCAGTTCCACCCCCGTCTGTCTCTACTCAGCGTCTCTGTAAATCACGCCCAGAGAGTTTGGACTGCGAATGTGCTAGGCAATGCGAAATGCGTTTTTTTATTTGCCTGGAGGCACGTCCGAGTGTTTCTAGGCTCGGAAGTCCTTTATCTGAGCCTCTGGACCTTTGAACAGCAGTGGTTTAATTTTATTTTCTGTGGAAATGTGTTTATTTTTCAATTTTTCAAATTCATTTTTTGGCGTTCTTGAATTTTGTGCAAAATTTCGTGAGTTTTTGTCGGTGGGAAGTACCCGAAACCTGAAAAAAGGGGGGGGAGGAAAATAATAATAATAATAATAAGAAATAATAATAATAAGAAAAACCTGAACAATAACAATAGGCCCTACGCTTTAGCGCTCGGGCCTAATAAAATAAGTAATAATCGAATAAAATGCCAACTGGATTTAAACAGCACATTTTTAGGAGCTGTGTTCAGTACGAGTGTTCATGGTCCTGTTTAGGAGTTTGATTTTCAACTAAAAACTTTGATTTTCAACTAAAAAGTGAGAGTGACTAACTGAAAAACTGTTGACTATTGCTTCTTCGCTTATGAATTGAACTATAATTTTATATGTGAGGGACATCACAACTCAGCTCACCTGTTGTAATTCCAACAAAATTATTATTATTATTTTTTATCCCAGGTCAAATTGTGTCAAACAGATTCATGTCTGACAAAGCCTCAGACAGAGCAGTGCCGGGGAAACATGCAAAATATCAACATACAGTATATATATTTTTTATTTTATGGTGTCTGTCGAGATAAAGCTAGTAGGTGACAAATTTGCTTTTTAAAGTTACTTCTAACATTTTCCGAACTCTAACCGAAACATGCGTTCCAATTAAAAAAAAATAACCTTAACTCCTTAAATTCATCACGCCCAAAGCACCACTTCATAATAACTGCATTAATTACAGCCTTAACCTGTATTATTCCACGGAAATAGAAAATGAAAACCATACTTTGGAACATTCTTCATGGAGACAGATGAATGTTATACCGTATAGTGCAATATTTTGGTCAACATTTCCATGGAAAAAAAGCAGGAGGAGGCACTACTTCAGGCCAAATAATACCACCCACATTAAGGGCACATGATTTTGTATGTTTTTCAGTGCAATAAACACAACCCTCTCAAACAGCAGTCTATTTGGCTTTAATAAAGATGGAGAAGGACTTAATTCATAATGAACAAATACGTTATTAAGAATGATTCACCCTCACTAGCTTTTTAATTAAGGGGTTAGGGTTATCATCTTTATTAGAGCAAATAAAAGAGTTATTATAAAGTGTATTTGTCTTGAATATGACGATGTACAGTGGTCCCTCGCTCTATCGCGGTTCACTGTTCACGGCCTCACTGTTTCGCGGATTTTTTATATATTTTTTTTCTATTTTTTTTATAGTGTAACATTGTGTTCTGCGTCCTGATTGGCTAAGAGACTGTAGACCTTTGCCAATTGATAGATGGGGGATGCGGGGGGGGGGACCGGGACTAGACCAGAACCAGACCGGGACTAGACCGGGACTAGACCAGGACTAGACCAGGACTAAACGTGGACTGAACCAGGTCTAGACCAGAACTAAACCAGGTCTATACCAGGTCTAAACCTGGACTGGACCTGTACTAAACCAGGACTGGACCAGGTCTAGACCTGGACTAAACCAGGACTAGACCTGGATTAAACCAGGACTAGACCAGGTCTAAACCAGGATTAAACCACCACGTGCCGCTTTGCTGGTTTCGTGCGGCTGGTTTGTGGCTCGGGCTGAGAGGACGCGGTCCGGGCGGTTTGATCTTGTGCTCGCAGCCCCGGTGTACGTGCGGCCTCGCGCCGGTGGTGCTGCTCTGTCACGGATTTGACCACGATGAGGGGTGCACGTGTCGCGCACTTCTCCAAGGGTTTGGTGCGCGTCCCGGGACGTGGCAGTGCCGTTGGATGAGTGCGGTGCTTCCTGCAGATCCAGTGGCTCATGGCTCCGCTCCCCTCGTGCGTCCGGCGGGGCTCCCGGAGCCGTGTCTCCCCCCACGCTTCATTATTAATACATTTTGTTGAAAATCTATGAAAGTTTGAGTGTTTAAACGAGAGAGAAATGTGAGAAAAGGTTAATTCCAGTCTGAGAAAAGCGTATAATGTGTGTGGTGAGGCATTTACAGCCTTAAAACATGTAGAATAATTGTAAAATATAAAGTTGTCCTACTTCGCGGATTTCTCTTATTGCGGGTTATTTCTGGAACCTAACCCCCGCGATAAACGAGGGATTACTGTACACTCAGAGGATGGCACCTATAAATGATTTTGGAGATATGGAAAATGGTCTCGCACAGTTTTATCCACATTGCTTCACTCCTCAGTTTACCAGTAGTAAGTAATCTATTAGTAATGTGAATAAAACGGATGCTCAACCGTTGAAGCCCACCAAGGTTCTCGAAACGTCCCATTCATTTTCCTGCATTCAAATATTAAGAGTAAATACTGTCCCTAATGTGATTACTTTTGGTCCCAAAGTTGTTGTAATTACTTTAAAAAAAAAATCATAGTTCTTGTCATCATATTTTTTTGAATTATTTGTATAATTTTTCAAACTTTTCAAATCTTGAGATTTATTTTTTGTCAATTGTACGCAGTCCTATCCACACTACTCGAGCCCATAGACAGTATATCCAAACAGACTACTTTACAAATGAATCCCTTCTCTCAGATTTCAGTCGTGTTCTCTGCTGTCTGGGGAGTATTGATCTGTGTTTACAAGACTTTAGTCCAGTTACAAAACTCGAGAGACTCCACATCAATCATAAACACACACTCCGTTACTGTTTGTGTAATAGAGTTTTAGAGCGCACAGTCTTCTGATACTTGATCAATACTGAATGATATTTTTATTTTTAATGTTTGTTTTGCAGGAATCGGACCTGACCTTCCGACTGGCGAGTGGTTTGGCGATTTGGCAGCCCATGTGGGAGCACAGACAGCCGGACATCCCCGCCTTCACCACACTGATCAAACCACTGAGGAACATCATCACAGGTACTGACACAATGACACTATTCTTATGAACATGTGTGTAAAATCCCTCAGGCATCCAGATATAATTCATGGCACAGGAGATGTTCGTAGTAACATCGTGGAGTTGCTGGAGGTGATGATCAGAAGTTTTCTTGTTGAGCAAATAGAGCTCCAAGCTCACAAATAAGGAAATAGCCATTAGCTTTATCTAGAATGAACAGTATAAAATGTCATTATTCTTTAAAGATCCCATGACATGGTACTTCTTGATGCTTTTATATGGCACCTTAATGGTTCCCTAATACTGTAAATGAATCTTTCTTCAAAATCAAACCTTGGTGCATGAGATATGACTCTGACTGTCTTCATGAGGCTAAATGTCTCTGAAACGCTTTATTCTGGGTGTTGTTGCTTGAATGCAAATGAGGACAGAGACAGGCCAGTGCAGCGGGTGGGTTGTGGCCAAATACTCCGCTGTTTCCTGGATTAGCGGTGCGATGTGCGCTGGCCCCACTTACGTGTTTTAAGAGCGGAGGAAGATATGAAACGTTTTCCATAAAAAAAAAAACATTTCCAAAGAAAATAAAATTAAACCACTGCTGTTTCAGAGGTTCGGAGGCTTGGATAAAGGACATCCGAGCCTGGAAACTCTCACGTGTTTCCAGGCAAATAAAAAACGTATCTCGCATTGCGTAGCTCGTTTGCGCTAAAAACTCTCTGGGTGTGATTTCCAGAGACGGTGGGTAGACATCCAGACGGGGGGTGGAAACCTTTCCGCGAGTGTGACGTCAGAAAGTTCCCTTGTTCAGAATCGCCCGTTTGGGCTGTCTTTTTTTCAAACGTGGAAAAGGATCGCAAATGCTCAGTTTACACATTTTGCAACTTTTAGCCATGGGGGGGCCCTAAAAAGGGTAGGGGAGCTCACATTAACGTTCAAAAACCTCAGAAAGTGAAAATTCCATGCCATGGGACCTTTAATGTGCACTGAAACATGCTATTTAAAATGCTCCCAGATCTGAGTGACATTACTAGAGCATTTTGCTTTGTGCTTTAGTATTGATAATAAATCCTTATAATTTGTAGTTTTTGTTTTTGCTGTCAGAGAATGGTAGTTTTACAAAGCAGGCTTTTTAAAACTCAAAAGTTTGAGAACATTGACATGCGTGAAACTCTGGCTTTTTTGTTTCATAAAGAGGATTTAAGTAAAACTAACAAAGAGGGTTATTCCAGCCTGGTTTATAAAGAGGGTTCAGTCTAACTTAGCAGAGGTTTGTCCTGAGAAAGACATCTGATTGGAGCGCTACAGTGGAGAAAGAAAACAGCAAAGAAAAACAAACAAAGAAAACAATAGGGCAGTCAGGTCAGGTCCAGAGGCGTGAAAACACCCATTATGGCCCTGAATGGTTCTGCTGACAAGACCCACACTCTACTATCACTGCAGATCTAATAGGCCTACCTAGCTAACACAAACTGTAAACAAGTAGTTGTGGTAGTGTCATAGTAATGTCATTGTAGTTAGCTCATAGGCAGCGTCTGACCAGAACTGAAGAAGCAGCTTGGGTGAGCTGCGAAATGTATTCAACCAAATAAACTTTTGTCCAGTTGACAAATTGAATTTCTGCTCTTCCCCTGGTTCTTCCTGGCGACTGATTGGACAGTTCACTTCCTCATTCATACAAGAGCTGGCTTGAAAATAGTTAATCATGAATGAGTATCTACCCAAAGCATGGTCCACTGTCTTATGACCTGTCTATGATGGCAGCCTCCTCTGGTTTAGCGTTTTCATGGTGGATCATCTTTGTCTCTTGACTTCTGTTAAACTCGGGATGAACTAACTCTGAGTTATCTCTACTCCAAACCTGATTTCTGAAACTGGAAACTGTCTTGTTTGGCTCAGAGGAGATCAACTTATATCAATACTTCACCTACACCACGAGCAAAACGGAAACATGTCGTCATTTGTTTTGTTTCTGTTCCAGCCAAGAGGAACTCCCCGGTCAACAACCAGTGCAGCCCTCATGGATCTGGCAACACTGCTCCCATGGTAGGCGCTCCCTTTTCCTCTTTTTCATCCTCCTCTTTCCATCTTCAGACTCTCCCTTGATATTTAAACACGCCATGTCGGGACTGTGTCAGATGCCCATCCCCCTCCCCGTTTATAATATCCCCACGAGGCCCTGGATGGTTATATTCATTAGCGCTGGCCATCCGGGAGCATTAGCGCAGTTAGCTCGGGTCATGGAGGAAGCACTCCAGCTCGCCTCAGACTTTAATTATCAGGATGTTCAGCAGGTTGGTAGGGCAGTCAGATACATCTTAATGGTCAAAATCAGCAAGTCGCCAAGGCTGCAATAATAGCAGTGTATATGAAATAGTATAATGCAAGCAACAAAATGTCCCCATAGGGTCTTATTCTGTGTAAAAGCTGCTAGCCCTGTGGTCCATATCTCTACAAACATGTTCTGAACTGTCCATTTGTGTGTCAGATGCCCTCCCTGTGTGTCCATAGGGTCTTGTTCTGTGTAAAAAGCTGCTGCCCCTGTCATTTAAACCTCTACAAACATGTTCTGAAAAGCAAGAAAAGAAAAGGTGCTGTAGGAGCCAAAATGTGTGAAGTTGGCACTATGGGCCTTATGTGCCAGTGCATGTTTCCCTATAAAAGTGGCAGAAAAGGTTCTCCCAGGTGCTGCTAGGTCATGAGGAACATGTTTCTTACTGGAATTGTGTTAATGTCTAAGGGCCTGTTTACACGAGAACGCTTACGGGTAAAAACGACTAAATATTTTATCGGAAGTGCCTTTCGTTTACACGGTGACGGCGTTTTTGGGTCCTAAAAACGCAAAAATCTGAAACCACCCTCCAGAGTGGAAAAGTTAAATACACTCCGCTGTAGTGTTTCCGTGTAAACTGGCCAAGACGCAAAACTGGTCAGATCTGCTCACGTCGCATACGCGTTTACGTCACATAGATGCGGCATACCTTGATACCACGGATGTTCAAGCTGCGCTAGCAGCTCTAGTCAACATACAAAAGTCATTTCAATAATTGTATAAATCGCACCCACACACGTCTACAGTCTTTTCTCTTCTTCCCGTACAAGTCTTTCTCACACTCTCACAGCCACACAGACACCAAGACAAGCGACTTCCGCATGAGGCACTTCAAATGTAAAACCTGATGTGATTTTATATTTTCTAATTCACTGTAATCCTCCTGTAATGTAACTATTTTCAGGGCAATATTCAAAAACATGTGAACAAAAATACAAGTCACTGAAATGTTTGGAGCGGAACTTAAAGGTACAGTGTGTAGGATTCGTGGCGCATAGGTGGATGGTGCTATTGCACTTCCTGTTTTAGCTACGGCAGACCTCGAGGGTCACCCAGGCGCGCCGTAACGCGGACAGCTCGCGTACCCTCGCACGAACAGCGCGCACCCGGCGCTGTGCGAGCCCTCGCCGACAACTACTGTATAAATAAAACGCGGACCCGTTCACTGTTTTTTTTTTCTTTTCGCATGAAAACACACATTCCCGATCGTGTACCATGACAATCTACATATCAAATGAAACCTTACAGTCTCCTCTTTTTGACTCTGCAATTCATTTCCCGGCACAACAATCACTCCCCGAGCACATGGGGCTTTTATACGGAAAAGCACAAAACGAGGTTTGTTACTTAGCTTACCTTTGAAGGCTCTGCACAGGTCAAACTCTGTATTTCACCATAAACTTGGTCTCAATCTGTCTGTAAGGATCCAGCGAATAAAATCCAGTAAAACAATTTTGTCCAAAACACGTGTTAGATCCATTACGACGTGTGATCCGGCAACATGCTTGTCGTTGTTTACCCAAAACCACGAGCCTTGCCGAAGGCGGAGCCCAAATGTCCTTCTGCGGCTCTCGTAGTCAAAATGGCTGCCTCTGCATGGGGAAGATCCCCCTTTTATGCAGGTATATCTAAGTCCAAAAGAATACTTTGATTTCATGATGGAAGTGAAAAGGCTTGGAAAACACTGTATTTTTGAATGGGTATCTTCAATTTCTGTAATTAAAGGGATATGCCACCCCCAGGTCAAATTTGGGTATCTCCCCACAGTCCAGAGACTAAAATAAGTGGTGGAAAGCGTTTTCCTGGTCACCCAGCCATTGTCCGAGTCTGTCGCCACTGACCGCCGCGGTATCTGCTGCTCCTCCGCGTTAGACTGGAGTCTAACATCGCCAGAGAAAGATTTCGGCCAAAAGGAATTTATTTGCTCGATGCGTTTCCCAATTACTTTCTGTGTAGTGCGCATTCATATCGAGTGCAAATAAATGTACAAATCAACACGGAGAGCTTGACTTGGTCATTTTGGGTGGGAACTATTTTTCAGTGCGGAAAAACATAGCCGAATCACGCAGCACGCTGCCAGGGGAATCCCTGTTACGCACCAGGAAGGGAGTTCCCCTGTTGCCAGCGTGGTGCATGCTTCGGCTATGTTTTTGCCCAAATTTGACCTGGGGGTGGCATATCCCTTTAACGGGTAAAAATCTTACACACTGTCCCTTTAACAACTCATTTAAAACGCAACTAGAACATTTTATTTTGAAGTTTTACCCTTCTCTTTTCCGGTACAGTCGTGGTTAGAAATGTAACTTGACGCTGTTGTGATGGGTTTTTTTTTTGTTTTGTTTTTTTCAGTCCAGTTATTTACAGTGCCTCCCTTCGCTGCCTTTTGCGTCCACTTTTGTGTCTTCGTATAAACAAACATTTCCTGTTGAGAACGCTCGTCTAAACGCGGATAAAAAATTGAAGACGAGACGCCACTTTTGTGTCTTCTGTTTTGATTGTTGCCGTATAAACGTAGCCTAAATGTGGATCATGGCTATAGGGGCCAAAAAAGATGCTTAAACTCAATATTTTGGACTTGTTTGTGGAGACACATGTTGGGGAAATCCTTAAAAGACTTGGCAGCTAGCACTATGAGACCTTTTTGGAGGGGGTGGCTTTTTTCACAATATAGCATTAAACATAATTGATCGCGCCATTGTTTACTTATAGTTGTTTTTCCTCTGTTCAGAATTACATTAAAAACATGCATTCTTACTGTGAACAGGGTCGTCTCTCTACTAATCTGAACTGTAACTTGGCCTGGTGACACTACCTGAGGAAATATATCAGTTTAATGTCATTCTGCAGAACATTTCAGACAAAGTTATGGAAAATAATAAGTCATTTCCTTAAATTTCAACATTTAATTTTCTTTAGTGTAGTTTAGCAGTTCATTTTTCAAAGATTAATATTCCTGAACACGTGCAGAATTAAAAAATAAATAAATTATGATTTAATTTGATTTTTTTCATACATCTTCTGTTTAGATCTTTATTTTTTACATCTATCTTTTTTTTCATTGGTCTCTCTCTTCTCCTTAGGGCTTCCAGGTGGTCTGCGAGGCCGTCCAATCCGATTCGTCCTCCCCCGCCTCGGGAGAGCAGAGCTGCCGCCGCGGTAACTCGGTCGAAAAGGGCGGCCCCTCCCAGCCACCCCCAACCATCACGGGACCCTCCAAGAAAAAGTGAGTGCCGCCGATCGATTCCATTCATCGAAACCATTGATTATTGCCTTTAAACGTCCTATATTACACAAAATGTTTTCTTGCGAGCTTTAAGCCATGTTATGTTGTTACTTCATTAAAAACAGACTTGTAAGTAATCCTTTTTGCATCCCCAAGCCTCAAAATGCCCCGTTCCACCTTGTGATGTCATCAAGTTTAAAGTGAACAGAATATTTTGCTTCAATTGAACTAGAATAATCATAAAGTTGTTGCCTTTTAAAATATTTTTGTTCAGTTAAGATATCTGTAAGAGTCTACAATCTCTTCTGGTGTACCGAGTGAAGCAGTCAATGACATCACAAGGTGGAACAGAGTATTTTCAGTTTCAGAGAAGAACTGGGCCCTTTAAGAAAGCAGCATTGATTTTAAATTTTAAACTAGCATTGATTTTTGATTCTGGAATGATCTTGAAGCTTTGTGTGATTCGGGGCTTGATTGAAAGGAGCAGGAGCAGGTGGAGAATTCCGTAGACAGGTGGCGAATCTAATGGACGCTAAGTGTTTGTTTAGCCGGAATACTTGGGAAAGCTGAGTGGATCCTACTTCAAAGATTAATGTAGTAGAAGGAAGTAGTAACAGTAATGGTGTACACATGGTATTCTGCACACTTCCTATTGTCATGATTTGGTCCTGGTCTTGGTTTAGTTCCAGGTTTTATCCTTGTTTAGTCCCAGTCTTTGATGTGATTTAAACACAGCCTATAGCACCCTGATTTTAGATAATATGAATGATAAAAAAAAAGGATTTTATTGTTAATTGGTAGGCCTGTCACGATAACACACATTTCAAAGCATGATATATTGAAAAATAGAACTATTACAATAAAGGATAATATTGGAACTACTATCGCTGACACAAAAAAAGTACTCTAAAGCAGAATACAGTGGTCTCTCACTCGCGGTTTACTGTTCGCAGCCTCGCTGTTTCGCAGATTTTTTTAAAAAAAATTTAATAGTGTAACTTTTTTTTTTTTTTATAACATTGTGTTCTGCATCCTGATTGGCTAAGAGACTAGACCAGGACTAAACATGGATTAAACCAGGTCTAGACCAGAACTAAACCAGGTCTAAACCAGGTCTAAACCTGGACTGGACCTTGACTAAACCAGGACTGGACCAGGTCTAGTCCTGGACTAAACCGGGACTAGACCAGGTCTAAACCAGGATGAAACCGCTCTTTGCTGGTTTCGTGCGGCTGGTTTGTGGCTCGCGCTGAGAGGACACATTCCAGGCGCCGTATAAGCGTATATAAAAGCGTATAATGTGTGTGGTGAGGCATTTACAGCCTTAAAACATGTAGAATAATTGTAAAATATAAAGTTGTCCTACTTCGCGGATTTCTCTTATTGCGGGTTATTTCTGGACCTAACCCCCGCGATAAACGAGGGATTACTGTAATGGATTTTTAATAGACAGTCACATTAAAAGGCCTGAGCTGCCACATATAATTAGCCACAGAAGTGACTTATTCAACAAAAATACCCCAAAGCTACAAAAAATTATACACACGATAAATATTGAGTTCCAAAATATATTGATCCGGGCCTATAAATTGCAGACAGGAGGTTCACCTTGTAACTTTTCTGATGAAGGGTCCCCCACCTGTTTGTCTCCATGGAGATATTGCTGTTTTGTCTTGATTATTCCACAGTATGGAAATAAACTTTAATAACTGCAATGGAGACAGGTTAATGGTCAGATCTATGGAGAAGCGAACCTGCGCGGAACATTCCAGGCAAAGCAATAACATCTCCACAGAGACAAGCAAGTGGACCTTCCACTTTAGAAGTTACATAGTGCACCTTTTAATACTTTTAGCGTTTTTAT
This sequence comes from Paratrypauchen microcephalus, assembly GCA_036785185.1. NCBI lineage: Eukaryota > Metazoa > Chordata > Actinopteri > Gobiiformes > Gobiidae > Paratrypauchen > Paratrypauchen microcephalus. The sequence continues at coordinate 1,039,363 of JAVJIX010000147.1, read as the reverse complement.
TAAGACCTTTCATATTATGTTTAAACTAATTTAAAGATCCCATGACATGGTACTTCTTGATGCTTTTATATGGCGCCTTAGTGGTTCTCTAATACTGTAAATGAATCCTTCTCCAAAATCAAACCTCAGTGCATGAGATGTGACTCTAACTGTCTTCATGAGGCTAAATATGTCTCTGAAACGCTTTATTCTGGGCATTGTTGCTTGAATGCAAATGAGGAGGACAGAGACAGGCCAGTGCAGCGGGTGGGTTGTGGCCAAATACGCCGATGTTTCCTGGATTAGCGGTGCGCTGTCACCCACTTCTGTGTTTTAAGAGCGGAGGAAGATATGAGACGCGTTGCACTAAAAAAAACACATTTCCACAGAAAATAAAATTAAACCACTGCTGTTTCAGAGGTTCGGAAACACTCACGTGTCTCCAGGCAAATAAAAAAACGCATCTAGCATTTCGTAGCTCGTTTGCGGTCCAAATTCTCTGGGCGTGATTTCCAGAGACGGGGTGGTCATGCAGACGGGGGTGGAAACCTTTCCGCGAGTGTGACGTCAGAAAGTTCCCTTGTTCAGAATCGCCTGTTTGGGCTGTCTTTTTTTTCAAACGCGGAAAAAGATCGCAAATGCTCAGTTTACACATTTCACAACTTTTAGCCTTGGGGGAGAGGGCCCTAAACAGGGTAGGGGAGCTCACATTAACGTTCAAAAACCTCAGAAAGTGAAAATTTCATGCCATGGGACCTTTAATACCTGCTTAAAGGTTCTATATTGCGCAAAATTTACTATTGTGAGCTTTTAGCCATGTTATAATGTTTTTCCACCTAAAAACATACCTGGAGTTGTGTTTTGTTTCATTCACACATGTTTGAATAACCCTTTATTATTAGTCTGTACATCTCCAAAGCTCAAAATGCCACGTTCCACCTTGTGACGACATGAAGCGGTAATTTTTCAGATAAACAGCTACCTTTTACATTTTGGTTAATAGCGATTGGGAATTCTAGGCTGAAATCATCCAAATTATCCTAGTGAAGGTGTCTGGAGTTTAAAAACACAGTGGAGCATTTCCTGTATGACCACATGACTTCACAAGTGTTCTGTTTGAGAGAAGAACTCAGTGTTAAACATGTGTGAATGAAACGAAACACAACTCCAGGTATACATTTATTCTTGATGAGGACACATGAGAACATAAATCATAATAAATCCTTTTTTTTTATATAGAAACACCACCATGCCCTCACCTCCTAACATTACCATGTTGCTGTGGGTCGTGGGCACACCAAACGGGAGCCAGCCCACGCCTCGTCATGCCAATCTCACATGGCGCCGACATTAGACATGTAGCACATTACTTCTGCATAATTAGCCTGGTGGTGTGGGCAAATGTGTGGACGAGGGCGACGGCAGCGCTAAGGGCTACACATTACGCGCAGGAGCAGAGCTATATGTGTGCTCGCGGATGTGTGACGCGACGCTACGAGGTGTTTGTGTTATGGTATAATGTGGATTGAATAGGTTTGTGCTAAAGAAGAAAGTGAGCGGAGAAGTAGGTGTACGTGTAGTGAATATTTATCCTAGTGTCGAGTTTGCAGTTTCTGAAATTTACAAGGAAAAACTGTTGAAAATGACAGGAAGTTGTGGTAATTCTCTGAAAGGAGTCCCTCTATCTATGGCATCAATGCACAAATTTCCATCCAAAATGCAGAGAAACACATTTTCCTGACAGGTGGAACATTCATTTTGCTTATAAAGTTGGCATCTGCTTGTATTTATCAAATCATACGCCTAACTATTTTGTAATTAGACCAGTTTGGCCATTATGGAATTATGTGTAATCCCTCGGTCATCAAGGTATGATCCATAGCAAATGAAAAATTTTATTCTGTCAACTGGACAAAAGTTTTAGATGAAGGCATTTCTGCACTTGTCTAAGCAGTTTCTATAGTTCTGGTCAGATTAGTGGTGGACACTGCCTTATATTTGTCTTGAATTTGTTTGATTACGCTAAGTATGAACTGCGCCTGAGTCATATTTAGCATAATCGTTCAGGCCGATGACCGGAGCTCTCACACCTTGTTTTCCTTGTTTCCTTGTAGCTAATATACTAATATTTGGTGAGATTACCCGTTAGGGGCCCGAATAATTATCCATTTGGATGAACAGTGAATTAAATCTTTTCTTTGCTCTAAAGCTGGAATTACCTCTCCATATGCCACATCTGCTGCTCATGTCCACCAGGAAGTAACATTCTAAACTTAAAGGCAAAGTAACGTTATTTTACAATCTGAGCCTTCTTTCGGTAATAAAACAAGTAGTTTTACTCACCCATAGCATTTTTCTGTCAATTGGAGCAGTATCGCAGAACTTATGTTGAGCCGTTCTGTTCTAGTAATGATCCCGTATCTGTTAACATGGTGCTGTATCATTTGCTCGGGGCATTACTTTGCGGTCTCCAAATAACACAAACTTTAGCACTTTTCAAATCATAGAAGCCCGATGTCTTAATGAAAAATTTCGTTTGAAGCAAAAGTGGCCTGTAATCCGAGATTTAGCCATAGTTTCGAGTAGATGAGGACGCCAGTGCGCATGCGCGGACTGCTCCGGGGACCCAAATAGGAAACGCAAAGCTGAAAACTATGGATAAACCTCGGATTACAGGCCACTTTTGCTTCAAACGAAATTTTTCATTAAGACATCGGGCTTCTATGATTTGAAAAGTGCTAAAGTTTGTGTTATTTGGAGACCGCAAAGTAATGCCCCGAATACAAATGCTAACAAATGCTAACAGAAACGCCACAACATAACTTTCTTCAAACAGCTCCAAATGACACGAACGTGATATGGGTGAGTCAAACGACTTGTTTTATTACCGAAAGAAGGCTCAGATTGTAAAATAACATTACTTTTCCTTTAAAAAAAACATGCAGTAATTGTGATAATACGTTTTTCTGAAATTAGTTATTAGATTTGTCATATGCACTTTATATTAACTCTTGGAAATAATGCAAAAACGATCATTTAGCTTGAGTTAAATGTCCTTCGAGCTAATGAATCTTAGTCCATACCACTCAAATTACAATTTAGATTGCCATGTTGCCTTTTAATGTTTTGGTAAGTTCCCCCTTACTTTGCTCTCCACATCGCATCGGGTTTGTCAAGTTGTTGGTTACTGTTTTGTATCATGTTTTTGTATGTTTATGGAGAATTGTCTTGTGGGAGCGTGGGTGACGTAGGCTTGTGGGCAGAATTTTACAGCTAACTTTAAGAGGGGTTCGAATTAGGGATGTCAACAATTAATCGACTTACGATTAATTGTCGATCAAGACGTTGGTCGAACAAAATGCATTAATTGTAATTAATCGCAGCCACACGCACCCACGTGGTCACGAAACAAGGCAACCGCGCACCACGCTGCGCCAAGCTTGAATCACAGGCGGCCGCAGGCGCCAATGGCACTGCCCGCGCGTACACCAGGGCTGCTGAGCACGAGATCAAACCGCGGCGCCCGGAATGCGTAGTCTCAGCCCTAGCCACAAACCAGCCGCACGAAACCAGCAGCGGCACGTGGTGGTTTAATTCTGGTTTAGTCCAGGTCTAGACCTGGTCCAGTCCTGGTTTAGTCCAGGCCCAGTCCAGGTTTAGACCTGGTTTAGACCTGGTTTAGTTCTGGTCTAGACCTGGTTTAGTCCACGTTTAGTCCTGGTCTAGTCTCTTAGCCAATCAGGATGCAGAACACAATGTTACACTATTAAAAAAAAAAAGTTACACTATTAAAAAAAAATTGGGGGGAAAAAAAAAATCCACGAACCGCGATAGAGCGAGGGATTACTGTATTTTGTTATTCAGCATCAATACATTTGTCTGCTTTTTACTAAGGAATAATTAATTGAGGAATATACAATATAATAATACTATGATATATTTATGACTCAGTGTTATGTTACTATAGCTTATATTCTTAAAGACCCTATTGAAACACTAAAATTCAGGTGAAAAATGCCGCTTATCAGTTAATCGTTAATCGATTGATAAGGTCAATCAACTATCAATTAATGAATTAATGGATAATTTGCATCCCTAGTTTGAATATGACGTTGGAGAGTTTGCGAGATTACGCAAACAGACCAATTATTCAAGCATATTTTTGAGGAATAACGTTTTAATGTGATAGAAAACTTAAAAACAACAACACTTTTCCATAACACCCACTGTTTAATCAACTAAAAAAGTGTAAATTTTGAGGATCACACACAAACTACTATGTATACAGAGAAGCAATCATAAACAGTATATATACATAAGTGAAAAGGGACTGCTGTTGTCCTTATAATTCCACCAAATAATACTTGAGCTTGCGTTTTGCTGTGTGTTTTGACAAACTCTTCACATTTCACTGCTTGCATTCCAGTCAAATCGTAACATCCTAACAGTGGCACCACATTAGTGTAGTGTTTGAGACGTGGGCGTACAGCACGGTGCAGGTCTGTCATGGCGTGAATCATTCTGACATGGAGGAGGAGGTGAGAGCTTAAGTTTGTTTTGATTTTTCCATCCACTTTTACTCCCTCCACCGGTTTTGACAAGCCCACGCATCACCCCGGCCCTATGTGATTCATCTGACAGCGAGCAACTGCAAGTCTCCTTCCCCTGGCAGCTGGGTCCACTGAACACAAACCACGTCTGTCGTCTGAACATGCACAGATTAATGAGTTTTTACACAGATGGCGCAAATTGTAATTACATTTAGGCAGCCCGGTGGTGTAACGTATAGGAAGGAGGAGGGCTGTAATCATTTAGTCGATTAAAATGACTAGGGCGCACCAATGCAGTTTTTCCAGTCCTGATACCGATATCCATACAGTGGTCCCTCGTTTACCGCAGGGGTTAGGTTCCAGAAATAACCCGTAATGAGTGAAATCCGCGAAATAGGACAACTTTATACAGTGGTACCTCACCTTACGAAATTAATTCGTTCCAGAAGTGGTTTCGTAACGTGAATTTTTCGTAAGTTGAGTAGCTATTTCAATGGAAAAGGCCTGATCCGTTCCAACGTTTTTTTTAATAGTATAACATTTTTTTAATAGCGTAACGTTGTGTTCTGCGTCCTGATTGGCTAAGAGACTGTAGACCCAGGACTAAACGTGGAATAAACCAGGTCTAGACCAGACCTAAAACAGGTCTAAACCTGGACCTGGACCAGGATTATCCTGGGACATGGCAGTGCCGTTGGATGAGCGCGTTGCTCGTGTGTCTGCGCACCTTGCGCGTTCCGCGCTAGAGCTGAGAGGCCAAGAAAGACGCTCTTTCAGCGGGAATAAGAGCGGAGCGGGGTGGGCTCTGGTTCTATCTGACATCCAGAGCCGGGGGGCTGACACTGTGAGCTAACAGGCCGAGAAAGGTGCTTTATCGGCGGGCAAGACTGCGGAGTCTCGCTCGGGGCGGGCTCTGGTTCTATGTGACTTCCAGGTCTAGACCAGAACTAAACCAGGTCTAGACCAGAACTAAACCAGGTCTAAACCAGGACCGGACCAGGTCCAGACCCGGACCAAACCGGGACCAGACCAGGATTAAATCACCCCATGCTCGCCCGCGCATGCTCGGCCCTGAGAGGGAGGCACGGCCCCGGCGCCGCCGCTCCATCCCGTGCCCCCCCTCCACGCTTCACTATCAACACATTCCTTTGAAAATCTATGAAAGTTCGAGTGTTCAAACGAGAGAGAAATGCGAGAAAAGCCCAACTCCTGTCTGAGAAAAGCGTATAATGTGTGTGGTGAGGCATTTACAGCCCTAAAACATGTAGAACAATTGCAAAATACAAAGTTGTCCTACCTCGCGGACCTCTCCCACCGCGGGCCATCTCTGGAACCTAACCCCGTGTGTGTTGATAAAGTGTATTTACGTTTCGGGGCGCGCATCTGAGCGCGCATTAATTGAATTTTTGAGATTTCGTGTTTCGTAACTTGAATTTTCTTTCGTATCTAGAGACCAAAATTTTTCGTTTGTAGAGTCTTTCGTAAGGTGAGGTACCACTGTATTTTACAATTATTATACATGTTTTAAGGCTGTAAACACCTTAAAACACTGGAATTAACGTTTTCTCACATTTCTCTCTCGTTTAAACACTCAAACGTTTGTAGATTTTCAACAAAATGTATTAATAGTGAAGCGTGGGGGTTCCGCCGGGAGCCCCACCGGACACGCGAGAGGAGCGGAGACATGAGTCACTGGATCCGCAGGAAGCACCACACGTCCTGGGACGCGATGCGCACCAACCCCTTGGAGAAGTGCACGTGGTCAAATCCCTAACAGAGCAGCACGACCGGCGCGAGGCCAGGGCTGCGAGCACGAGATCAAACCGCGGCGCCGGACCATGCCTCCCTCTCAGGACCCCGTCCTCGCAGCCGGAGCCACAAACCGAACACGCACAAACGAACGCAAGAGCCCAGCAAAGAGCCACACGGAGTGATTTAATCCTGGTTTAGACCTGGTCTAGTCCCGGTTTAGTCCAGGTCTAGACCTGGTCCAGTCCTGGTCCAGTCCTGGTTTAGTCTAGGACCAGTCCAGGTTTAGACCTGGTCTAGACCTGGTTTAGTCCACGTTTAGTCCTGGTCTAGTCCTGGTCTAGTCCTGGTCTAGTCCCGGACTAGTCCTGGTCTAGTCCTAACCTGGGAAATCCCAGGCTGCTTTCGTTCGTTCCGATCAGAAAGACATATATCACTTGTGATATGGTCAGGTGTAAACCAGGCAAGTCTAGTCCCGGTCCCCCCTGCATCCCCCATCTATCAATCGGCAAAGGTCTACAGTCTCTTAGCCAATCAGGACGCAGAACACAATGTTACATGATCAAAAGAGAAGTTCAATTTGTCAACTGGACAAAGTTTGTTTGGTTGAAAACGTTTCGCCGCTCATCCGAGAGGCTTCGTCAGCTCTGGTTATTGTACTGGTTAGACCCTGCTTATATCTAGCTGCCGGGAGGCGTGTTTGACAATGACAAAAACTCTGAAAACGATCCCCCTAATCTGTCTCTTTGTTTTTCAAATTACTCTGACGGCTGTTTCGACCCCCTATTCAACGTCTAACGACCCTCTCCACCCCTCTGCCCTGGCTCTGTTTGACTGGTCTAAGAATCCCATTATAACCTGGATTCTACCTGGACGACTGAGGGACTTTTCACGCAACACAATGTTACACTTTAAAAAAATGTTACACTATAAAAAAAAAAAAAAATCCACGAAACAGCGAAGCCGTGAACAGTGAACCGCGATAGAGCGGTACTCTTTATGTACTTTTTATGTGTCTGCCGTTGCCTGATTTTAAAGGTCCCATGGCATGAAATTTTCACTTTCTGAGGTTTTTGAACGTTAATGTGAGCTCCCCTACCCTGTTTAGGGCCCCCCCATGGCTAAAAGTTGCGAAATGTCTAAACTGAGCATTTGCGGTCCTTTTCTGCGTTACACAAAACCAGTGTTGAAACGGGCGAGTTCGGACAAGGCACCTTTTTGACGTCAGATCGGCAAATGCAGCTCCAGCCCCTCCCTCTGTCTCCGCTCAGCGTCCCTGTATATCCCGCCCATAGAGTTTGGACTGTGAATGCGCTACAATGCGAAATGCGTTTTTTTATTTGCCTGGAGGCACGTCCGAGTGTTTCTAGGCTCGCAAGTCCCTTACCCGACCCTCTGGACCTCTGAAATACCAGTGGTTTAATTTTATTTTCTGTGTAAATATGCTTTTTTTCATTGCAAAGTCTCCCATCTGTCTTCCTGTGTTAAACACGGAAGCGAGCAGACAGCGGTGCAGAGCTGCGCTTCCCCCGCTCCTTAGCCAATCTCTCTGTCCTTCTCATTTGCATTGAAGCAGCCATTCATGAGGCTAGACACATATCTAGCCTCATGAAGACTGTCAGAGTCATATCTCATGCAGTGAGTGTTGATTTTGAAGAAGGATTCATTTACAGTATTAGGGAACCATTAAGGAGCCATATAAAAGCATCAAGAAGTACCATGTCATGGGACCTTTAACAGATACCAGTAAAGGGATGGGAAATTATTAGGGATGTCAACAATTAATCGATTAACGGTTAATTGTCGATTAAGACGTTGGTCGATCAAAATGCATTAATTGTAATTAACCGCGGACCCGCGTGGTCATGAAACAAGGCAACCGCGCTGCGCCAAGCTCGACTCACAGCCGACCGCAGGCGCCAACGGCACTGCTCAGCAGCCCCGGGTGTACGCGCGAGGCGAGATCGAAACCGGAATGCGTGCCGCTGCTGCTGGTTTCGCCGCGCCCCGAGCCCCGCGCGGCTGGCCTGCGGCTCGGAGCGCGGGCCGCGGCGAAACCAGCAGCGGCACGTGGTGGTTTAATCCTGGTCTAGTCCAGGTCTAGACCCGGTCGAGTCCCGGTCCAGTCCAGGTCCAGTCCAGGTCCAGACCTGGTTCAGACCTGGTCCAGTCCACGTTCAGTCCTGGTCTAGTCTCTTAGCCAATCAGGACAGAACACAATGTTACACTATAAAAAAATGTTACACTATAAAAAAAAAAATTGGATAGAGCAAGGGATTACTGTATTTTGTTATTCAGCATCAATACATTTGTCTGCTTTTTACTAAGGAATAATTAATTGAGGAATATACAATATAATAATACTATGATATATTTATGACTCAGTGTTATGTTACTATAGCTTATATTCTTAAAGACCCTATTGAAACACTAAAATTCAGGTGAAAAACGCCGCTTATCAGTTAATCGTTAATCGATCGATAAGGTCAATCAACTATCAGTTAATGAATTAACCGATAATTTGCATCCCTAGAAATTATACTTATTTATCCGTAAAAGACAGTTAACTCATTACACAAGACATCCAAATGTGTTATGCAACTGTTATTTTTCCTTCAAATGACTTCTGAAGAACTTCATATGAATAAAAGTTCAAACATTATGAGACATTCTGGACCGAAATCAGATCAGCCACTAAACCCTCTGATTACATCAAATTAAAGGCCCAACCAGGATGTCGACTTCAACCGATACCCGATCCAGCAACATATGCAGTATAATATCATATTTTCAGTATCATATACCAGTATCAGTATCAGTGCCTGCCTAAAAATGACATGTTAAACTAAGGCCTAAAAAAAATAAATCTAAGTTTCCGGTTGCCGACCGACCCTGTTGATTTGCATGCGACCCAAATTATTTTATTGGACTTAAAAAAATAAAATAAATTTGATACTGAAATTAATTTTACAAGCTTCGGTTAAAAAAGAAAGAAAGAAAACTAATAGCCTACTGTATTTTTCGATTTCCGCGAGACTACAATCGACGTCATTCACCACGCCTGCGCTGCGATGTGTAATGTAATGTGCTTCTGAGCGCGCGCTCACCTGTCACACAGAGGAGAGAGTCAGGGTTGGGGTGTAGCCGTATTTTTGTTGAACCCAAACCATTCATTCATCTTTCACGTTAATCTGTTCATCATGAGTTCCATTTCATCCTGCTGCGCTGTCATAGCTGTGTGCGCTCTTTTTGTAATAAATGCACAAAACGCATATCTGGATCTCAGCGTATCTGTCACCACAGCCTCCTCTTTGCGCGTCACAAATCTGCGAGCCATAGGACCCAACCTCATATTCTCGGCGGCTAAAAGGTTTGAGTTTGGAAGCCGCAACATTCTGCTTTACTTCCGTGTGACAAAACGAAACTGCGGCCGTGTCCCCAGTTCCCAGAGCGCACAGCTCGGAGCGCGGCCCGAAGTGGGCTCAGACTGCAGTCAAGGAGGTGAACACTTGCTCAGCCCCGACTGCAGTCCGGGGACCGCTTAACGACTGCCGTTTTCGGACCGCGTGTTAACTGCGCATGGGACAAAAAAGAAGTGGGACAGCAGTCGTCACGCCGGTGTTCTGGCAAAATGTGTGACGCACATGCCCTTCGGGCCACGCTCCAAGCCGCGTGCTCTGGGAATTGGGACACAGCTTCTAATGGCAAAGAAACATGTCTGCAGCGCCATTTGCCCACAAAAATAACAGCAAAAGACCGAAACAGTTCCCCTCCTAGTAGTAATTTATTTTCGATGTTGGTAAGGTTGTTTTAGGACCATATCTGTGATCTCTGTGTCTTTGTATTGTTCTTTGTCAGTAATAACTCAGTATTCAAAATATTACTCAATTTTAATTACAAAAAGCGAAAATCGCAACTATTTATCGCTACTTTCACTTCCTCCCGCAACAAAAACCTTAAAAGCACCGCAACTTTTTGGAAAAGCTCCCGGAAATTCAGGGATTTTAGCCTGCAACAATCACAAAAAATGCCCGGGAAATCCTGGGGGGTCTGGGAAAGGAGAAATGACTGTTTTGAACACACAAACACACAGTTTTATGTGGGGTTGTGTCCCATTTGCTTTTACATACATACATACAACAGCTGTTTGCTTGCAACAGTACAGTAGCTAACCTACATCAGCATTAGGTTTGTTGACTCATGCCCAGGAGGAAACTATTTAACTGTACCTTTTTCAATATATCTCTTGTTCTTACTGTACTGTACTGTGCTTGTTCTTCTTCTTCCAGTAGGCCTCTGTTGGCCTGTAATGGGACATGTTTAGAATGGTGAATGACAAATTGAATTTCTTCTTTTATAATGGTGAATGAGTGTTGTTACTAAGTCTGTGTTGTCACCACAATTTCTACAGAACAGATTTTTGTTCTCACTATACCCCCTGCACAAACTGTGTAGAGTTCTACTGTTAGGCCTAAAGCATATCTGTATGTTAAGTATACTGTACATATCATTGTTAAGATTATGCAGTGCCAGTTTTAGTTGAGTGAGTTCCTTTGGAGTGAGCAGGCCTCTGCTCAAGACTTTTTATGACTCTGTGGTGGCCTCTGCTCTCCTCTACGCTGTCGTCTGCTGGGCCCCGAGCAGCACAGAACGGGACAGAAAAAGACTTAATAAGCTGGTCAAGAGGGCCAGCTCTGTCCTGGGCTGTCCTCTGGACTCTGTAGAGGAGGTGGCTGAGAGGAGGGTACTGGCCAAATTTACGTCCATCATGGACGACACCTCTCACCCTCTGCACCGGACTGTAGAGGAGCTGAGCAGCTCCTTCAGCAGCCGACTGAGGCACCCCCAGTGCAAGAAGGAGCGCTACCGCAGATCCTTCATCCCCACCGCGATCAGACTGTATAATTCTACTGTATAGTCCTACCGTGCAATATCGTTTTCCCAATGTGCAATATTATATATACTCCTATTATCCTATATTATTATATACTCCTATCGTGCAATATAGTTTTTCCAATTTTTTTCAATACTCTCCCGGTCACTGTTTTTTATTATTATCACTACTATTATTATTATTCGATTTATTACTTTTTTTTTTTTATTATTATTATTATCACCTATCTTTATGCCTTTTTTTGCCTGCATGCATTGTCTTCTTGTTCAAACTGTCCCTACCTGGAGCTACTGTGACAAGTAAATTTCTCCTGAGTGAGATCAATAAAGTCTTATCTTATCTTATCTTATCTTATCTTTTAAGTTGACCAATGTCAACACCGTGTTAAATAAATGTAGTATTCAAAATTGTTTACTGCTTCTAAATTTAATGACTGCCATCTGAAAGAAGAACATAAAAAACAATACAAAATCAGCATGTATTTTTGTAACATTGTAAGATATATTCTACATGTACTCTGGTACAGTCAACGACCTGGTTTCGCATGGCATGTTGGAGCTTCGTTCGACTATACTTAAGTATAGAATATGCCCTTAGCATTGAGAAAGCTTTGGGAAATTATGCCAATGTCAATTATAGTTTTTATTGAAATAGTACTGCTGTGGAAGGAAATAAAATAAAATAAAATTTCAAAATTTCCATATTCCCACAGGAAAAAAAAAAAAAAAAAAAAAAAAAAAAATAAATTCCCTACCTACCCATGTCTAGAACTGTCAACAAATCGGAAACCAACATTTATTTTTTTTAGGCCTAGTCTTCTCTCAGAAACATGGTCACTGTGATCATATTTAAGATTTTACACAATGCTTTGAGAGTTTTTTTTTTTTTTTTCGTGGTTGGAAAAGGGCAGTGAATATGACACATGTAGATTCTTTTCTTGCAGGTAAATTGTCTCTGCATTTTGGATAGAACTGATGACAGCGGTAGAGGTGTACTGTTTGTTAACTCATGACTACTTCAGCTGCAGGAGCCATACGTAGCCTGCGCTGTTCCAATTTTAAAACAGGTATTACAACTAAACCTGGGTTGCCAGTCCTTTGTACGTTCTGTTTTAATCCAGAAGAGTCTGGAAGCGGACCATAGAGCGTAAAAACCCTCTGTCCTAACATGAGACGGTCCAGCCACAGCCGCTGGTCTTTACCACGTGTCCCTCAAATGCAGCAGGCTCCTCCTCCCCAAAGTTCTTGTATTTGTTTATTTTGTTTATTTAAGGATCCCCATTAGTCTCTACAAACATAGAGACTAGTCTTCCTGGGGTCCAATTTAAAATACAATACATTTTAATACATTTAAGCACCACAGCCCAAAACAGCCCAATCAAAACAGTGAGATTAAGTTACATTATCCAAAACACATACTACACACTTATATATGTTACATTCAACTTATAGCATTTTAAAATAGTAATTTCTTAACAATTTTTTTTAAAAACAGCATGATTTTGTATGAGCATTATGTGTTGTGGCAGCACATTCCAGTGAGAAATGGCTCTATAGAGAAACGTTGCTTTTATTGCATTAGTTCTTGGTTTTGGTAAAGTGAAAACTGTGTTTGAGGCTAGTCAGAACAAAATGTATAGCTTCTTATACCTGAGATAAGTAATAATTTAGTGCTTTGATTGTTAATTCTACAAACATCTGCAGAGTTTGTCAGTCCTTTTTGTTGTTTTTTCCTGTTTTTTCATGTTGCATGTGTCTCTGACTGGTTAATCCACTTGTCAGTGATGCTCTCTGAAATCAGGGAGACAGAATACAGCTCCAGATCCACTCGTCTTTACAAAATTTGGTTAAAGTGTGTGGGCCTGGCTGGTCAGGAAAGTGGACAGAGGACACATCCAAGTATAGCTCAAAACCTCCAGATTTATTTTAGGTTTAAACTGAATTTCAGCACTGAATCTGGGAAAGCAAATGAGAGATCCGTGTGAGTTGTTATCAGTAAAAGCTATATTTGATTTGAACATGTATACTTAGTTAAGTCATGACATTTAAAAATCAAAATCTCACATACAGTTCCTTAATAATCCAATATTTGATTTATTTTGCTTTGTGACTATAGATAACTCTTAAAAGTATCTCCAAATGTGAATCTAAACCCCGTCAGCCTCATTTCCATTAGCGCTTCCTCTCGTTCACCGCTCCCCCGCTCCTCGTGATGCTGGGAACTGTTGCCACGGCGACCGCCCGGCTGCTGCACGGCTCCTACCGCATGGAGCTGCTGCCGGGGGCGGAGCTGGGGCGGCTGTCGTCATCGCGTCTCCATGGCGACCGGACACAACAGCAGCAGCAGCAGCAGAGAGCGCAGTGACACAGATAACACGGAAACACCAGAGAAGAGTTTCATGTCTTTCAAAAATGTGTTTGAGCTACAAGGTTTTAGGTTTTTGACAGAATGGGGTAGTTCTTTGTAAAATACAGAACAGAAGTCTCATTCGAAGTTGCAAGATTTTGATTTTCAATTCGATAAAATTGAAATTCCATAATAAACATGCTTTGTGTTCCCTGTAAACTTTTACTGATAACAACTGTAATGCTGATTTATTCTTAATTACAAAAACATTGAGCATGATCCAAGTTGTTTATGTTATTTTTTATCCAATCAGAATAGAAACTGAGCCTCCCACGAGTCTCTCATTTGGGTTGCTAGTTCAGTGTTTTAAACCTAAAATGCCTATACTGAGAATGAGAAAAACTCTATCTGCAGATTAAGCCTCAGGCAGCACAGGTTCAGTTGTAATTGTGGTACCTATTTGACAAACAGTAAGAGCAAAGCCTACACACAGTGCCTTTAAAAAGAAAAAAAAAATGCAATTCACTCTTTACAAAGCTAAATATAAATCCAAATATATTTTAGATGGCAGCGTTTGCCATTTGCGACTTGCGTCCATTCAAATTTCAACTGGATTGCGATCCGTCCTGCCTCCCCGAAGCCCCGACCATCTCAGACACCTAGATGGTTGCTTCATTACTAATGGATCACAGGAGGTAGTAAAATAAGGGCACATCCCCCCTCCAGCACCAGGAGCAGAGCAGGAGCAGACAGGGAGCCCAAGCCTACGTGAGCGCACTGCCGATGGGCTCGACGAAGGTCAGGGAGCTGGTAATGGAGATGGTTGTGGTGGTAGAGCAATAATGGACATTATGGAAACTACCGTAACAGAGAAAGAGGCTGGGACATGTTCGCCGGCCACAGAACGGTTTAATGTTCACTGGAAGTACATTTTCCATTCATTTTTCCCATAGACACTTTAGAACTCTTCAGTAAATGCATCACGGAGGCTAACCAGCTACATGCTAACCAATATCCATTTAAGGTTTAAGTTCAAAAAGCACATTAAAAATGCAATGTGTAACTTTTCAGGTGAAGGGTCCGCTGTCCAAATGCTTTTCTCCATGGAGATGTTATTGCTTTGTCTGGAATGTTTCGGAGTATGGCATTAAACCTTTCTATCTTCGTGGAAACCAAACCAGACCAAGTTACAGGTCAGATCTGTGGTGAGTCGACCCCGCTCACAGTCAGAATGCCTGTTTTTCTAGGTATTTTTGAGCTATAAAACCACTGTAATTGAATAAATGTAAAGTAGAGCTGTTTAATGTCATACTGTGGAATATTCCAGTCAGAGCAATGACGTATCCATAGAAACAATCATGTAACAGACTCCCAACTAAAAATCGACATAGTGTTTTTCACCTTTAAAACACAAGTTTGTATGATATTGTTGTATAACTGTGGCGGTCACTGTTGAGAGTTTCAGTAACTACATACATTGGCGGCACGGTGGCTGAGTGGCTAGCACTCACGCTTCACAGCAAGAAGACTCTGGGTTCGATCCCCTGTGGCATATTGGTATGGCCGTAAGATCGCCCAGGATCGCCCTTTCTGTGTGGAGTTTGCGTGTTCTCCCCGTGTCTGGGTGGGTTTCCTCCAGGCACTCCGGTTTCCCCCATCAACCCAAAACATGCACCATAGGTAAAATCCTCCAGAAGATCATGGAGATGGTCCCCGGGTGCAGTAATGTGCTGCCCACTGCTCCTAATAACAGGATGGGTTAAATGCAGAGAAGAATTTCTCCAGTGTGAGATCAATAAAGTCACTTCTTCTCTTCTTAAAAATCTGGCCACACTGATTCCGGGGTAAATTTTCTGATTGTGGTGATTCTCTTAAAGTACAACTAAACATTAAATCCACTTTTTTGCTTCTAAAGATAAGATAAGATAAGATAAGACTTTATTGATCTCACGCAGGAGAAATTTACTTGTCACAGTAGCCAGGTAGGGACAGTTTGAACAAGAAAGAAAAGTGCATGCAGGCAAGAATGGAATAAAATAAGTAATACAGTAATCCCTCGTTTATCGCAGGGGTTAGGTTCCAGAAATAACCCGCAATACGTGAAATCCGCGAAGTAGGACAACTTTATATTTTACAATTATTACACATGTTTTAAGGCTGTAAACGCCTCACCACACACATTATACACTTTTCTCAGACTGGAATTAACATTTTCTCACATTTCTCTCTAGTTTAAACACTCAAACCTTCGTAGATTTTCAACAAAATGTATTAATAGTGAATCGGGGGGGTGCACGGGGGGTGCACATGAATATGCGTTGTTTTGGTACCACATATCCATGCCATGTGCGAAAGTCGAGTGGAAAGCGACTTGGATATCATTTTGGGCAAGACTCAAGCCACCGCTAACAGTGCCGAACTGGCTGACATGGTTCACTGCTCCGAAGGCGCCTCTGAGCACCAGCCCTCACCACCCGACCAGGTACGAGCACTTCAGCGAGGGGCTAGGTCTAAAGCCGCGATCAGCTCTATTCCAGTAGCTTTGTCAAATAAATTCAATATCCTGGACAATGAGGATTTTCCCGCACTAACCTGCGCTCACAAGGGTTGGTTGCATTTCACCCCCGCTCCAAAATCAGACCGCCCCAGAGTTTGGGGCATGGCTATCAATGCGTCGCCAATACTCCACAGCTCTCTAGGACGGGGTCGGGTTCGTCCGCTAGGCGTGAGGGGGGAAGACCCACTGTCCCCTCTCTGCGCGCGAGTGTCCTCCCCGCTGCAGCTCCCTCGAATGCGGCTCCCCCCGCTGCGGCTCCCCAGGCCCGTCCGTGTTGATTCTTGGCTCTTCCATGGTCCGGCTCGTGCAAGTAAACAAAGGCCACACCTCCTGTCAGCCAGGCGCTCTCGTGAAGGACATCAGAGACTCTGTCCCTACCACCCTGTGTGACCATCCCTGGTTTAGACCTGGTTTAGTCCTGGTTTAGTCCACGTTTAGTCCTGGTCTAGTCCTGGTCTAGTTCCGGTCTAGTCCCAGCCTCAGACTCATGTCTCCGCTGATACACTATAAAAAAAAAAAATCCGCGAAACAGCGAGGCCGCGGAAAGTGAACCGCGATAGAGCGAGGGACCACTGTAATAGAATAAGTAATAATGATAAAACAGTAACAGTAATATAAGTAATAATAAAAAAACATTAACAAGGAGAGTATTGAAAAACAATATTGCACGTTTGGACTATACAGTAGAATTATACAGTCTGATGGCGGTGGGGATGAAGGATCTGCGGTAGCGCTCCTTCTTGCACTGGGGGTGCCTCAGTGGGCTGCTGAACTAAACTGTGTATATTGTATTTTAATAGCATTATCTACTGTTTCCAATCTTTTTTTTTTGACAACTTAAGTGCAAAATGAGGTGAATTTGCAGCATTCTTGTCAAAAATGCCTTGTCAGTGGGTTCTGCAATTTCCAGTAGCTGGTGACACACAGGACTGTTCTTCCAGATCCCACCCCTCCTCTCCTCGCTCTCCTCTTTAGTTCTCCAGGTACAGCCCAGTTTAGCAGCTCTACTTGGCAATGTGGTTGTGGGTGGAGTTTAATCCCACTTTAAATTTAAAAGAGCTGCGTTTTGAACAACTTTTTGAAAGAAGGATCCAGAAGATTTTATCCCTAAGTTCCATCACTAGATAAAGTTATTTCAGTGATACGCACAACTAAACAGAACTTTAGGGAAGCAGCTAATATAGTCTCTGTCTCTTTCTCCATCTCCCCAGGACATCTGCCCCTGGTGGCCTGCCCGCGTCCCTGTCCCAGCGGGCGCGTTACGCCACCTACTTCGACGTGGCGGTGCTGCGCTGTCTGCTCCAGCCCCACTGGACGGAGGAGGGCGTGCACTGGGCGCTCATGTACTACCTCCAGAGGCTCCGGCACATCCTGGAGGAGAGGCCCGAACGCGTCCCTGAGCCCCTGGCCACGCCCCTGCCCCGCCCACGCAGCAGCTCCATGGTCGCGGCCACGCCCTCGCTCGTCAACACGCACAAGACTCAGGTATGGAGGAGAACGTGTATCCTTAGTGCGAGTGGGTTTGCCTCTCCACACACCTGACGCGTATCTTGCAGGCTTGACTTGATTGTAAGGCTCCGAACTATGGCTTTATTTTTGTATATTTTATATTTTACAAACATAGAAAACGTGACAGAAAAACAGAAAGAAGGCAAAAAAATACCCACATAGGCACAGGAAATAGGATGCTGTAGAGTTTGGAGCCCCTGTGCCCCCCATCAACATTACCCAGTTTTCAATTATTGCTAGGTTAATCTTAGGAGGTTTAGAACATAAAGTTATGTATATATGGCAGAAATGTGCAATGCAGAGCTGAAAGGCTCATGTCCAGGAGTTACATCCACTCTGTAACCAATCATGTCAGCGGTTTGAGCCTCAGAGTATCCTTGGGTATTGAGCGTTGTAAAAGCCGATGGAAATCCAATATTGAAATCCTGTAAAGCTGTTAAAAAAAAAAAAAAAAAGCTTTAAAGCTGCAGCCAAATTTGCTGTGCTCCAACTACATCTTTGAGATATGAGATGTGGTTTGTCCAAGTGAAGGCAAAACAAGTGTCCAAACCTCAGATATGCTTTAAGAGTGCTCCATTTGATCTACACTGATCCGAAAGTGAAAATGAGTAAAGATCAGCTGGAAAACACAGTGCGTATCCTTATTGCACTTGTGTGACGTGCATGAAGAAGATATGTGACCGACCATGGCCAAGCAGGACACAAGTGATCCCGGAGGCGTTTTGAGTTATTCACATATTCTGAAAGTATACATTCTAAGCTTTCCAATGAAAATCTGACCATATTTGAAGAAGTTGTCACTATTTGAAAGCATGCACATCAGATTTTGCCTAGGGGTGAAAACAGCTCCTAAACTTTTCTCACTATAGCCCCTGCTTGCCTCATTTGCATGACATTAAGCTAAGCCCTCCCCCATCAGTGACTCACTGTGGTGTGGTGTTAATGTTCAGGCAGGTCAGAATCATTCAATAATTTAATAATACACAGGATAATATGTTAAGTTAACGTTTATTATAAAATTTAATAGACTACCAAGATTCAAGATTGTTTATTTGTCATATGCAGGATCAACGCAAGGTCAATAATGCAATGAAATACGTAAGATCAAGAAGAACCGTTGACTCACCAAGATAGTCAGGAAGTACTAATAGCATAGCAAAGTAACCAATATAATAAAAAAAATTAATGTAATGAAATATGTAATAAAATACCAAGTAGGGTTGGGCGGTAATACGGTAATACGGTATACTGCGGTATCTAAAAATAGCAATGGTATCAGATTCATTACCGTCATTTAAAAAAAAAAATCTTGCCCTAATATAATATTAACTAGAATTAAGTGCTTCAGAAACGCGATGTTTCTGCTCCATTTCAACCTCTATTTTCTCTGGTTTTTAACTTTTTCACCGGCGCCATGTGCGTAAGGACACGTGCTCCCATTGTTTACACGAGGGATCAGCTGTTAGCGCTGCGCGGCGCAGTTGTGCTCCCCCGAGACTGCCATGACATCCCGGAGGAGCTGCTACGGAGGACGCGCAGAGGACGACGTGCTGGACGCAAACTCCGGGAAAGGAAAGGACGCTGCAGACCTGTGCTTCCCTCTGTCATCGCGGGAAACATGCGGTCTATTCCGAACAAGACGGACGAATTAGCGGCGCTTACACGGTATCAGAGGGAATACAGAGACTGCAGCGTCATGGTTTTCACGGAGTCCTGGTTAACCCCGCAAATCCCGGACTCAGCTGTTGCCATGGGCAACTTCTTTGGTGGAACGAGGGTTGCCCGAAAATACGTGTGCTCTCCATCGGAACGGGTCTTCAGCACCGCGGGCAAAGTTGTCAATCCACAACGTGCCCTACTCAAACCGGAAAAAGTGAACATGCTGGTTTTGCATTCAATAGCTTAATATTTTTATTTTCAATAAGGAGTAGCTTTTTCTGACGGACAAAAACGGTTTGGGATGTTGTATAGTTGTACGTTTAATTTATTTGATTCCTGTTGGTTTGTTAGCTTTAGCCCACAGACAATTTGTTATTTCGTTCCATCGGTTGGCTGCTGTATTTGCACTTTAAACATTTGTTAATAAAAGTTACTAATTTTGTACATGTTTTGTTAAGTTTTCAGTATCATTAGGCCTATGTAATGCTTGCTATTCTGTTTCTGAACGGTATAGGTGCAAGCTGCCATTTGGCGAGGCGACTCCACGGTAGTGCTACGAAGTGTTTTTTTTTGTTTTTTTAGCCTTAGCAACGGTAATACCGTATACCCTGGGAAAATGTGGAGACGGTTTAACGGTATCAAAATTTGGATACCGCCCAACTCTAATACCAAGGTACAGGTAGGATTAAATAAGGTATTTAAAGTATTTTAGAGGAGGTAATACTGCTCAAATGAATTTCATATTGCACATAATATAGCATAGTATAATATACTATGCTATATTAAAAAGTCCATATAATCATTCAATAATTCAATAATACACAGGACATGTTAAGTTAAAAATCACCTGTATTGTTAGTTTAATACAATACAAAATAGTATAGTATTTAGTCCTGGTTTAGTCCTGGTTTAGTCCTGTTTTAGTCCCGGTTTAGTCCCGGTTTAGTCCCGTTTTAGTCCAGTTTTAGTCCTAGGTGTTTAAGGTTTAAAAAGGACCGTGCGGCTAGCCGCTAGCTAGCTAGCGTTTCGTCCCGGTTTTAGTCCTGGTTTAGTCCTGCTTTATTCCTGGTTTAGTCCTGGTTTAGTCCTGGTTTAGTCCCAGTTTAGTCCCGGTTTAGTCCTAGCAGAAATAGGCTAGGCTGCAATGAAATATGATCGCCACACGGCAGCTGAATTAGTATTTAAACATGTCCTAAAGTCTATAAAGTAAATGTGTTCCTGCAAACATCATCAGGTACACTTGTCTCGTTGTTTGACTCGTCCGTGGATCGCATATCCACGCTCTTTCGCCAGTAAAGTATCCGATCACATTCTGTACATGAGTTTTGGAGAAACGTGTCAAATGCATTCTATGAAATGCAGCTACATATTCAGGAGCTGCGCCCAGCTGATAGGCGGAAAAAGAAAACAAAAGAGCGCTAATGTCACGTGATTGGTCCGCAGTGGTAGGACGGTAATTTAGGCACACCGAAGAACAAGCCAATTTCACAGACAAAATGTATGCTTTTTAAGCAGCCAACGCTGTTATCTGAAACACAGAGTGGGTTCTTCATGATCTCAACTAGCACATTCTGCAAAAAAATGAAAATCAGAAATTTGGGGAAAAAAATTACTTCTAATGCAAATATCTCCGTTTCACTTATCGCGACATGCGGACTATTTGGCCGTACTCAGTCACATATATTAATCATTTTTATTATCAATGAATAATAACTAATGACTATAATATTCTTCATATACCCTGACCCTAACCAAAAAACTGGTCTCTGAAAGTGGGTACCAATTGACTCTAAATGACCTGAAAGGTGCTTATAACACATCCCTGGGGAAAGATTTTGGGCAAAAATACTTCGTTCCCCTTTCATTTTCATTTCTTTTTCATTTTTGTTCCCCACTAATTTCCTATGGGTAACGGTTTTTAATATTGGCCTATTATTTCACTAATTACATTAAAAACACATCCACCTCAAAATAGAACCTGTATAATATGGTAAAAAAAAAATTATATTGTCAAGATTCCCTCTTTCTCTGTAAAAGAAAAGAAAAGAAAAAAAATCACAGTAATCATCAAAAAAAAAAATTGATATCGTCAGACCTCCCATGCCCCTCTGCCGTCCCATCTATCCCACTGTTTGTCAAATATGTCCATCTTAAAATTCATAAAGAAAGTTTCTTGTTTTTTTTTTCCATTTTGTGGATTTCTGAGTTTACTCCCTTATCGTTGGTATCATACACTTTGTGATAGGTTTTTCCCCTGCTGTCAAAAAGAAGTAATTTTAACTATAAAACATTTGTACAGTGGTCCCACGCTCTATCGCGGTTCACTGTTCGCGCCCTCGCTGTTTCGCGGATTTTTTTTTTTTTTTTTTTCGATTTTTTTTTATAGTGTAACATTTTTTAAAATAGTGTAACATTGTGTTCTGCGTCCTGATTGGCTAAGAGATTAGACCAGGACTAAACGTGGACTAAACCAGGTCTAGACCAGAACTAAACCAGGTCTAGACAAGAACTAAACCAGGTCCAAACCTGGACTGGCCCTGGACTAAACTAGGACTGGACCAGGTCTAGACCTGGACAAAACCAGGATTAAATCACTCCATGCGGCTCTTGTGTTTGTTTGTGCGTGTTCAGTTTGTGGCTCGGGCTGAGACGACGCGGTTCTATCTCGTGCTCGCAGCCCCAGTGTACGTGCGACACGTGCTGCTCCGTCACAGATTTGTCCACGATGAACCCCTCATTGTGGACAAATCCGTGACAGAGCAGCACGTGTCGCGCACTTCTCCAAGGGGCTGGTGCGCGTCACGTCCGCGCGTCCGGCGCGAGCCGTGTCTCCCCCCATGCGTCACTATTAATACATTTTGTTGAAAATCTATGAAAGTTTGAGTGTTTAAACTAGAGACAAATGTGAGAAAATGTTAATTCCAGTCTGAGAAAAGTGTATAATGTGTGTGGTGAGGCGTTTACAGCCTTAAAACATGTAGAATAATTGTAAAATATAAAATTGTCCTACTTCGCGGATTTCTCTTATTGCGGGTTATTTCTGGAACCTAACCCCCGCGATAAACGAGGGATTACTGTATGTGAATATCTCATCTAGACGATGGTGATTCCAGCGGTAGTTCTCCTCTATACATGTTTTGTTTTGTGTTTTACAGGACATGAGTCTGAAATGTAATGAGGAGGGTAAGTCTCTGAGCTCAGAGACATTCACCAAAGTGTCTCTGACCAACCTGCGGCGCCAGGCTGTGCCTGACCTGTCCACCGACCTGGGCATGAGCATCTTCAAGAAGGTAAAAACACTCACAACACAAGCTTTATATTCTCCAGCTTTGAGGAGGATCTGGAATACCATGATGTCATAGCTTCCTGTTTATGGGCACCATTTTGAGCACTTCTCACCATTAAAAAAGGAGAATATTTATTGTTAATTGACTACGATGCTCATTTCCTGTCATGGTGAAACCTGAGGTAATTCATTGTTTCTGAACATATAATTCATATGTTTTGGGTCCATAAACTTAGAATTAAACATAGAATTAGCCATCTAACATCGCAAACTATGAAAAACCAGGGCAGTTTTACATAGATTATGTTAGCTCTATTACATGAGGCCAACATATTAACCAGATGCTGTGTTTGGCAGTTTAAGAACCGCAGGGAGGACCGTGAGCGTAAAGGCTCCATCCCCTTCCACCACACGGGCAAGAAGAGGCAGAGGAGGATGGGCGTGCCCTTCCTCATGCACGAGGACCACCTGGACGTGTCCCCCACCCGCAGCACCTTCTCCTTCGGGAGCTTCTCTGGGCTGGGAGACGAACGCAGGGCACTGGAGCGCGGAGGCTGGCAGGCCACCATCATGGGTGAGGGCACTGTTTCATCAAGAACAGGCTGATAGAGATCTTATTATACTTTTAATCTAATTCACCATGTATAGTTAGCACATTTAAGACATCTCAGATTCAACCTAAATGATTACCCTTTCTCTATAATGCGCTCTTGAACTCATGAGGGATTAAACATTTTTGTGCTGTGGTTTACCATCTATTGGCCCACTAGACTTGCTGTATAACTGACACTGACATGTTGTGCAGGTAAATTCACCCGTCGTGGGAGCACAGACACAGCAGCAGACGCAGACAGCCTCAGTGCCAAACACTCCCACTCCCACCACTCCCTCCTCCGAGAGACCCCCGACCAGCCCAACAGCCACGGGGACAATGCCGTTCGAGAGGGAAACCCCGCAGGTACTGTCAGCTGTCAGCCAAATAAATAAATAAATGTATATGAAGGAGTCAAGGAGTCAGTACATAGATGAATTAAAGGGATAGTGCGTTTGTTTTTTATGTTAATCTGTATGGGTTTCCTTCTAAAAGTTACGTGTGTTGACACCGGCTTACCTCTGACAGTCTCAGCTGATCCCGGTTCGGCTCGCTTTCTGGAGCCCTCGTAAGTAGGTCCGGTAACTTCCCTGGAACATGAAATAAAGCTTGTTTTTCTTCTCAAAACAAAACATTTGTTAGAAAGAAACAGTTGTCCACGAAACATCCAGCAGCGTATTTCGCATTTGCGTATTGTCTCTCTCCAGTCGTATCACTACACCCATGTTAACTCTTATCAGCCTGTTCACCTTCAGCGGATGTCTACGCCGAAGTTTACAAGTGAACATACTGATAGAGTTAACATGGGCGTAGTGATACGAGTGGAGAGAGACAATACGCGAATGCGAAATACGCTGCTGGATGTTTCGTGGACAACTGTTTCGGACGTAAATATATCACCTTTCTAACAAATGTTTTGTTTTGAGAAAAAAAACAAGCTTTATTTCATGTTCCAGGGAAGTTACCGGAGCTACTTACCTGGGCTCCAGAAAGCGAGCCGAACCGGGATCAGCTGAGAGTGTCAGAGGTAAACCGATGTCAACACACGTAACTTTTAGAAGGAAACCCATACAGATTAACATAAAACAAACGCACTATCCCTTTAAAATTAATCAAAGCAAAGGGTGAACTCTAAGAAGGAAAAGCCCCTATAACTATAAAGGGCAAATGAATAATGATCATGTGGCCAATCCAAGTTCTGATCTAAGCTTTAATGAAATTGTTGTATTTTATAATGCCAACCCATATGAAAATTAAGAAGCAAAGATTTAATTTAAATGAAAATGTGTCATTTGTCCTATATCTGGCAATGCATCTTCTATTACTCAGCTATATAGTTGAGTATACATGTGTGTATTTTTACACTTATTGATCTTTAAACATGCTTTTGAGTACCTTTGCCTTGGCATCTCATGTTTTAGAACAGAAAGTATCAGTACACTTCCCCTACTTGGATTTGTTCTTAGCACGCCATCTACTGGCAACAATGTGAATGCACCATCTGTCGATTGCAACATGACTGCTAAAACAAGCACACAATTTGGACATTTTAAACCACATCCGATGTATGAAAAAACAATAAACACTGCATACTTGATAGACTGTTTCCTTCCAGTGCGCTCTCAAATCTCCACCATCACCATGGCGGCGTTCAACACCACAGTGGCGTCCTTTAACGTGGGCTATGCAGACTTCTTCACGGAGCACATGAAGAAGCTGTGTACGCCCGCAGTGCCCGAGATGCCCACCGAGCCCCTGGCCTGTGCCAACCTGCCCCGCAGCTTCACCGACTCCTGCATCAACTACTCGTGTCTGGAGGAGGGGGACCCCATGGAGGGCACCAGCCACTTTGTGCTCAAGAACGGCATGCTGGACCTTACTGTGAGTCAATATAGGTTGTGAAATAGAATAAAACACCAAAAATGATGAATACAAATTTTGAGTTAATTCCAGTACAGTTTCTCTTTCATTTGGTGGTGTTCAGAATGCAGATACTTTTCTAAAATCACACATTACAGGATTGAATCATGCAATGTAGGCTTTAAATTGTACTATAATAGTGAGAAACAAGTACAGTTTTTCCATTTGTATTCAGTGATAAATAAAGGCATAGCAAACACATTTTGACGCTATAATACAAAGCATTTCAATACATTTTAAAGAAGCTGTTACCTGATTTTTACTGTGAAAATGTGAAAAGCAGAACTAGTTCATGTTAAACACTTTTTCCTCACCTTATGCATACTGAGCATCCTAATTATTCACCACGATGAGTTTGTAAGCGCGTTTCACAGCTTTCAGAGACCTGAATAGAGTTTTGCCTCCACAGCAATGCTAACAACAACTAGCATGCTAATAAAACATTTAATAATTAGATGCAGTCAATACAAAGCAGACATACAGTATTTTGACTTTAAAGGAGAATTAACGTTTTTTACAATCTGAGCCTTATTTCGGTAATAAAACAAGTTGTTTTACTCACCCATAGCACTTTGGTGTCATAGCGATAGCCGTGGACTACCTCATGTAAATGAAGACACTTTATTATTAAAATTATGTAACTAAAGCACTTTACTACTAAAACTATCTCATGTAACTAAAAGCACTTTTGTATTAGATCTATTAACTCAAAATCTTTGTAAAACTGTGTCCTGCTTTGATTCTGTCACTGCTTCTGTTGTTATGTTTTCATTGTTGGTCTTTACATGTTTTGTAGCTTGTGTTTTATCGACTTTCATCCCTGTTCTGTGGGACTACAGATGGAAACTAGCCCTGAGCTAAATCTGGTGTATTTACAGCACTAGCTGTTCATTAATACATACTGTCCAATTTAAATAAATAAACTTAAACTTAAACCGTAGCGCGAGTTCTCTGGGCATATAATATATGCCCTGAGCATGTAATATATGCCCCGAGCGGTCTCCAAATAACACAAACGTTAGCACTTTTCAAATCATAGAAGCTCAATGTCTTAGTCTACACTTTCGTTTGAGTCAAAAGTGGCCTGTAATCCGAGATTTATCCATAATTTACAGCGTTGCCTTTCATGTTTGAGTCCCGGGAGCTGAGAGTGAAATAAGCTGTGACTCCGCACATGCGCACTGGCGTCCTCATCTACTCGAAACTATGGATAAATCTCGGATTACAGGACACTTTTGACTCAAACGAAAGCGTAGACTAAGACGTTGAGCTTCTATGATTTGAAAAGTGCTAAAGTTTGTGTTATTTGGAGACCGCAAACATTTGCCCCGAGAACTCACATTACGGCCAAAGTAATGTGCTATGTGCTACACCAATGTGCTACACCAAAGTGCTATGGGTGAGTAAAACAACTTGTTTTATTAACGAAATAAGGCTCAGATTGTAAAAAACGTTAATTCTCCTTTAAAGGGATATGCCACCCCCAGGTCAAATTTGGGCATCTCCCCACAGTCCAGAGACTAAAATAAGTGGTGGAAAGCGTTTTCCTGCTCACCCAGCCATTGTCCGAGTCTGTCACCACTGACCGCCGCGGTAACTGGTGCTCCTCCGCCTTAGACTGGAGTCTAACGTAGCCAGAGAAAGATTTCGGCCAAAAGGAATTAATTTGCTCGATGCGTTTCCCAATTACTTTGTGTGTAGTGCGCATTCATATCGAGTGCAAATAAATGTGCAAATCAACACGGAGAGCTTGACTTGGTCATTTTGGGTGGGAACTATTTTCCAGTGCGTAAGAATACAGCCGTATCACGCACCACGTTGTGCAACAGGGGAACTCCCTTCCCGGTGCGTAACAGGGATTCCCCTGGTAGCGTGCTGCGTGATACGGCTGTATTCTTACGCACTGGAAAATAGTTCCCACCCAAAATGACCAAGGCAAGCTCTCCGTGTTGATTTGCACATTTATTTGCACTCGATATGAATGCGCACTACACACAAAGTAATTGGGAAACGCATCGAGCAAATTAATTCCTTTTGGCCGAAATCTTTCTCTGGCGACGTTAGACTCCAGTCTAAGGCGGAGGAGCACCAGATACCGCGGCGGTCAGTGGCGACAGACTCGGACAATGGCTGGGTGAGCAGGAAAACGCTTTCCACCACTTATTTTAGTCTCTGGACTGTGGGGAGATGCCCAAATTTGACCTGGGGGTGGCATATCCCTTTAAGATCTGATTGTGCTTGAACTCCTCCACTTGAGGATATGGTCGCTGTACCGGACTGTTGCGATGAAGAGGGAGCTGAGCCAAAAGCAAAGCTCTCAATTTACCGTCAATCTATGTTCCTCCCCTCACCTATGGTCATGAGCTCTGGATAATGACTGAAAGGACAAGAAGCAGCCGAAATGATTTTCCTCCGCAGAGTGGCTAGGCATTCCCTTAGAGATAGGGTGAAGAGCTCAGTCACACGGTAGGAGCTTGGATTAGAACTGCTGCTCCTCCACGCTGAGGTGGCTTGGGCATCTGTTCCTGATGCCTCCTGGACGCGACCTTCGGGAAGTGTTCCGGGCACGTCCCACCGGGAGAAGGCCCCGGGGAAGACCCAGGACACAATGGAGGGACTATGTCTCCCGGCTGGCCTGGGAAAGCCTCAGGTCCCCCCTTATCTGGGAAACCTTGTTGCCCCCGCGACCCGGCCCGGATAGAAAATGGATGGATCTGATTGTACAATAAATCCCTGAGAGCACAAATTAAGTTCTGCTCAAACACAAGGGGGAGAATTGTGTATAGCCACTTAAATGCAACACTGCCAGATCTGTGTAAAATGTAAACACTGCAGCAGGTTTTAAAATTGATTTGTAGACCCACGTAAAATAATGCTACTCGAATGACTAAGGTGGTGCTCACGACAAAGTCTGGATTAAGGTGAATAAAACAATGCACGACTCTAAACTGGATTTTCTCCCCCAGGCGGTCCTGAGAGCGCTTTATGCCGTCCTGAGCCACGACATCAGCTCCAGGATCTGTGACGTGGCCCTGAACATCATCGACTGTCTGCTGCAGCTGGGCCTGGTGCCAGACCTGGGGAAGAGGCTCTCCAAGCAGGACAAGGAGAACCAGGAGGCCCGCCCCAAGGACTCTGTGGCCCAGAGCCTGAGCGGCACCTCGCAGGGCAGCAGTGGAGGCGGGGCGTGCCCGGGGGGAGGGGGAGGAGACGGGGGAGGAGGGGGAGGCGGGGGGAGTGGGGGGGGCAGTGGACAGGGCAGCAAAGACGACATCAAGAACAACAAGGACAATGATAAGAAGGTACTATGCACTTATATATGTATGAATTTCTTTATAACTCCCAATGATTACTTTTTTTCTTTCTTTTTTTTTCTGTTGCGTTTTTCTTATAGCCGACACTTCACTTATTTCTTCTAATTCAGGAATGCTTATTTGTAAAGCATTTCATAACAGTAGTGACTTGTGAGGAAAGGAAAATTCTCGAACAAATAGACAAACAGAGTATGTTCGATGAGAACCAGAAGGACAGTTGTTGGATGAGAACCATGTCTCTGATGTTCCAGTTTCACATGTCGGCAAACTGGTACATGAGCACCACATGGAAACAATTGCCTGTGACTATCAGACTGACGTTTCTTCACTTGGGGTTCAAAATCATGTTGGAAGCCTTTCATATACAGTGGTCCCTCGCTCTATCGCGGTTCACTGTTCCGCTGTTTTGCAGATTTTTTTTTTTTTTTCAATTTTTTTTATAGTGTAACTTTTTTTTTATAGTGTAACATTGTGTTCTGCGTCCTGATTGGCTATGAGACTGTAAACCTTTGCCGATTGATAGATGGGAGATGCGGGGGGGACCGGGACTAGACCAGGACTAGACCAGGACTAAACGTGGACTAAACCAGGTCTAGACCAGAACGAAACCAGGTCTAGACCAGGTCTAAACCTAACCTGGGAAATCCTAGGCTGTCTTTCGTTCGTTCCGATCTGAAAGACAGCCTGGGGACTATGGAAAGCGAGCGCTCCCGATTCTGGGAGCCAATCAGAGAGCGGAGAGGGGTGGAAAGACGGTGACGCGTACTACGTTACAAACGGAAACTTGTAGTTTGAACTGACAACTGACATGATTGGCTATGGACTACGTATACGCCAAATGATAGACATTCGTAACACCCAATAAACGGCCGCTGGCGATCGTAAACCACACCTCCACTACGAGATATTTTGAAGGTAGCTTCCAGACCATATATCACTTGTGATATGGTCAGGTGTAAACCAGGCAAGGCTAAACCAGGTCTAAACCTGGACTGGACCTGGACTAAACCAGGACTGGACCAGGTCTAAACCTGGACTAAACCGGGACTAGGCCAGGTCTAAACCAGGATTAAACCACCATGTGCCGCTCTTTGCTGATTTCGTGTGGCTGGTTTGTGGCTCGGGCTGAGAGGATGCGGTTCGGGTGCCGCGGTTCGATCTCGTGCTCACAGCCCCGGTGTACATGCGGCCTGGTGCCGGTCGTGCTGCTCTGTCACGGATTTGACCACGATGAGGAGTGCACGTGTCGCGCACGTGGCAGTGCCGTTGGATGAGCGCGGTGCTTCCTGCGGATCCAGTGACTCATGTCTCTGCGCTCCTCGCACGTCCGGCGGGGCTTCTGGAGCCGTGTCTCCCCCCACGCTTCACTATTAATACATTTTGTTGAAAATCTATGAAAGTTTGAGTGTTTCAACAAGAGAGAAATGTGACAAAACGTTAATTCCAGTCTGAGAAAAGCATATAATGTGTGTGGTGAGGCATTTACAGCCTTAAAACATGTAGAATAATTGTAAAATATAAAGTTGTCCTACTTCGCGGATTTCTCTTATTGCGGGTTATTTCTGGAACCTAACCCCCGCAATAAACGAGGGATTACTGTAATTGTATGGAAAACCACCAAGTCCATACTTACCAGTACCAGGACTAAACCAGGGTTGTGATGTTGAAATTGGGTTTTGTACTGTTGTTGTGTCCAGGATGAGACAGCGGGCCTGAGCACTCACCGGCTGGCTCTCACCATGCTCATCAAGATCGTCAAGTCCCTGGGCTGTGCGTACGGCTGTGGGGAGGGCCATCGTGGGCTGTCCGGGGACCGCCTCCGCATGCAGGTACACACACACGCACACACACACACACATACACACACGTGTAGCTCTACTTTATTTTAAAGGTTTTGTATGGAGCATTTCATTTTGAACGTCTTAGACTTAGACAAACTTATTGATCGACAAGGGAAATTATTTGGGTACAGCGGCTCACTCATCATAATATAATATAACAGAGGGTAACAAAAATAGATGGAATAGCAAAAAAGATAGCAAGAGACAGGTGTCAAATGAGACATAATTATAAAAAACAAAATAAGTGTATATGTACAAATCAAAATAAAATACAAAAATAATAAAATATCTTGTCTCGTCTTGTTGTTTTAATATATTTAGTCTTAAAGATCCCATGACTTGGTACTTCTTGATGCTTTTATATGGCGCCTTAATGGTTCCCTAATACTGTAAATTAATCCTTCAAAATCAAGACTCAGTGCATGAGATAGCCTCATGAACACAGTCAGTCATAAATATCTCTCTGAAATGCTTCATTCTGGGCGTTGTTGCTTGAATGCAAATGAGAAGAACAGAGACAGGCCAGTGCAGCTGGTGGGGTTGTGGCCAAATGCGCCGCTGGTTCCTGGATTAGCGGTGCGCTGGCCCCACTTCTGCATTTAAGCGCGGGGAAAGATATGAGACGCTTTCCATTAAAATAACAAATTTCCACAGAAAATAAAATTAAGCCACTGCTGTTTCAGAGGTTCGGAAGCTCGGATAAAGGACATCTGAGCCTGGAAACACTCTCACGTGTCTCCAGGCAAATAAACCGCATCTCGCATTGCGTAGCTCATTTGCGGTCCAAACTCTCTGGGCGTGATTTCCAGAGACGGTGGGTAGACATTCAGATGGGGGGTGGAAACCTTTCCACGAGTGTGACGTCAGAAAGTTCCCTTGTTCTGAATCGCCAATTTGGGCTGTCTTTTTTTCAAACACGGAAAAGAATCGCAAATGCTCAGTTTACACATTTCGCAACTTTTAGACATGTGGGGGGGGGGGGTCTAAACAGAGTAGGGGAGCTCACATTAACGTTCAAAAACCTCAGAAAGTGAAAATTTCATGCCATGGGACCTTTAAACATGTTATCAGTGACATCTACCCACAGCTCCCAGTCCACTGCCTTGTCTTTAGATATTCTTTTTAGCGCCACGCGGCAACAGTCCCATAGAGACACAGTTGGACAGAAGTAGTGATGCTAACAGTGAGGGCGCTACTGTGCGAAGAGCCAATTTACACTACAACAGTTCTTTTAAAAGAAAAAAATATTAATATAAGAATATTATCAATCCCTTTTTGAGGAAAACCTCTCAACTTAGCAGAATGAGCCTCACATGAGTCTTGCACTGGTTGGTTGGGTTGCCAGTTCCAATGCTGAAATCCAGTTGGTTTAAACCTAAAATGTCCCTCTCTGACCTGAATGGTCTCTACCTAAACCCCAGCACCTACAGCTAATCATGAATCAGTGCTAGTGTAGCCTCTGCAGCTCAGGGAGGGAATTCTGGAGGTTCTGAGCTTTTACATGAAACATGTCCTGTCTTGGATGTGTCCTCTATCTGTAGGTTAAGGCTCTGGCAACACAGGTTCATTTGTGATTGTGGCTTAAAGGCCCTTTAATGTTGGTATAAGCTCGTTTGGTCATCTCAAAATAATATGATCTCTAAAGCAAATCCATGCTTGTACTATTATTTATCTGGTGTATTTAATATTTCATGGAAGTAAATTGAACACTACTTACAAAGCTCCAGGGATGGGTCTGTAGCTTCAGTAACACTGGGCAGCTATAAATGTCTTTTACTGCTAATCAATGATGCTATTTTTAAATGTGGGGCTCGTGACGCACTCTCTCTCAAAATGTAGGAATTCAAAGGCTATTTTAGGGATCAGGTGTAATAACTACACTATCACACAGGCAACTTGGACTCAAATTCAACACAAAAGAATGCAGTCAAATGCAGAAGCCTTGGTTCAGTTCACCAGAAAGGGTCCTTCAATAGGTAACGCTTAATGTGACAAATCAGGCTGATAAACAGCAAAGGAAGATAAGATATAATGTGAACTAAAATATCCTCAAAAATTGGGAAATACGAAAACAGGCTGGGAATAAACTCAGAAACAGATTCTTCAAACAGGGAATAATGCAGAATTGCACAAATTGCAAACAACAGATTTCATATTCAGAATTTCAGAGCTTGAGAGTCTCTTGACTGGTCGATAGAGCTGGGCGGTATGACCAAAAATTCATATCACGATATTTTTCAACATTTTATCGGTATCACGGTATTTGACGGTATTTTTTTTTTCATGCATGAATAGGTGTTAACCCCATTTCCTAATAATTTAGAGAATAATTACTGCAGTAAATTGGCTTAGAATGACCAGACTAGTATTAACCCAAGTTTTAAATGGTCCCACAAAATTCTGCTGTTCACAAAGGTGACAGTGTGGCACTCATAACTGTAATGAGAAGAAATCAGACTGCATGACTGTTGCAATCAAAATATGGAAAGCTTTATTGTGCAAGTTTTGCAACTTTAAAACATATTTAAGTTGGCTACAATGTAAACAAAACCCTTGTAACTGCAAAGCCTTAACTCATTCACTGCCGGCCTGTTTTCACAATGTCAACCCTTTGACTGCCAGAGCTTTTAGGTCATTTTCACTGATTTTTCAAGACTCACAGAATACTGAGTTCTTTGACTATATAGACATGGCACACATCAAAATAAAGTGTAGACTCTCTTCTTTCACCTGGAAAAAAAAAATATGCTTCTAACCTTTTCGGTTCTCAAGTAATTGATAGTAGAACATAGGGAAGTTTCAGCAAAAACACTGGTTTTTGACAAAAACTGGAGAAATGGAGCATTTTGTGAAAAGAAGGATTTCGAGCAGATCAGTGACTTTGACATCAATACTTATTGATTTAGTGACATCTCAAACTACTAAAACAACAGATAAAGATATTTTTGATGACAAAGTACACTTTTATTTACAAATATAAGAAATATAACTATATACAAATTGACAACAATCAACAAAACAAAATTTGAGAACAAAGAACAGATCAGAACAACATACATAAGTATACAACATACATAAAACAATACAATATACAACAATAAAAAAAAAATAAAATAAAAAAGGAGAAATTCAATTTGTCAACTGGACAGGTACTGGGTCCAGTTGACAAATTGAATTTCTCCTTTTGCCATGGATTCTACCTGGACGACTGAGGGATTCTTCACACAATAATAAAAAAAAAAAAAACTTTTCAAAAACAATGCCAAGAAACAGGTTTCAGCTGATAGTGACAGGTCATTAGAAGATGCCGGGGACAATCTCTATAAAATCCGCCCAGTGTTGGACTATATTATAAAAATTTAAAAACACGTACCAACCTGGGCAAAACATTTGCATAGATGGTATGAAGCAGAGATTGTTTTTGATCTCCTAGATCAAAAACAATCTCTGCTTGTCCCCGGCAAGCAGAGATTGTCCCCGGCATCTTGACACTGTCACTGTCATGGCTACACCATGTATATGGACAATTTTTATAATTCTGTGTCAGTGTGTGAGTCTGTGGGACACACAGGGGGGAACCAGGGGGGAAACAGGGGGGGGAACCAGGGGGAACCAAATGGGATCAGGGACAAAAAAAAGAGTGACCTGGGGGCAGGGGGAAAGGTTATGAGGCACAACAAGAAGGTCACGGTGTTAGCCTGGCATGACATGGTGACCACCTGCCACCATGATAATATGCAGACAGTAGATGTGTGGCATGTGTGGTTGTTCTTGCCACTCCAGATGCACCACCTGTAAATGATAGAAATATACATTACCTAATTGTATTTTTATTTTGTATTGCTGCAGTGTGATGTGGAGAATAGACACTTTTTATACATATATACACACACACACACACACAATTTATTTATTTATATATATAATATATTTTTTTTACCTTTCTTCGCTTTGCGAGCAGGAGGGGGGGTTGGTCCTCTGCTGGTTGAAGGCTCTGTAAATAGAAAATTCCTTCACAATTACCACACAGCAGCATCATGTTTAGTTAGTTAGTTAGTTATTTAGTTAGTTCTTCTTACCCATCCCATGCCTCTCTGGAGGCGAAGATCTCCTGCTTCCACTTGATCCTGACGGCTCATCAGATGAATCTGGGTCTGGCTCACGAAATGAGTGCCTCCGGAGCAGACCTGTGATGCGGGATACCGCGGAGACAGGCTGCAGAGACACGCCGGATCAGTTAGGTCTGCCTGAGGCGAGCGATCCGGGTGCGGGTAGGTCGGAGCAGCGGTCTCATCTGCCCGGGGCGAGCGGTGCGGGCGCACATGTTTCGGAGCAGGGCGGTGCGGGCGCGCATGTTTCGGAGCAGGGCGATGGAGGCGCGCATGTGTCTGAGCAGGGCGATGGAGGCGCGATGGAGGCGCGCATGTGTCTGAGCAGGGCGATGGAGGCGCGATGGAGGCGCGCATGTGTCTTAGCAGGGCGATGGAGGCGCACATGTGTCTGAGCAGGGCGATGGAGGCGCACATGTGTCTGAGCAGGGCGATGGAGGTGCGCAAGTGTTTCTGCCCAAGGCAGACCGAGGCGCGGGTATATCAGGGAGGAGGGAGGAGGACGACGACAGTGAACCGTTTTCCCTCGTTCGCTCTCCTCGCCATCTTGACTCTCTCTCACTACACTACACTACACATGTGCTGATCTTTTCCTGTCTTCCGCGTCTCCGATGGACACACGATCGCTACCTACAGGTTGGGATGTACGAATTACACCTTAAAAGTTGCTCCAGGTCGTAACCTAGCAACCCCCGCTGAAAAACGCAATTGACGTATTTATCCGTCTCCGGCAGTCTACGTTTGGATTTGAGGGGACGTATTTATCCGTCTCCGGCAGTCAATGAGTTAATGATGTTGGCTCCACTGTGTGTTGTGATGGCCACTAGTCTGTGCTCCGATAGCCCCCAGGAATCAAGTGCCTCTTGCAAGCCTGCTGCCAGAAACTCGCCAGTGTGATCATCGGGGAAAAAGCTTGTTTGCAGACAATGACTTTGTAACACCCAGTCGTCACTTATAAAGTGAACAGTGAGGCTTAGGTATGGCTCCATGCTGCGACTAGTCCATAAATCAGTTGTTGCTGAGAAGTGGCGAACGGTAGCCAAGTCTGCTTCTATCTTGGCTCTGTGCTTTCGGTACAAGTTAGGGATTGCTGTTCAGCTGAAGTAATTTCGACTTGGTAACGTATATCTGGGATCCAGAGCTTTAATCATCTGCTTGAAGCCACTTTTCTCAACAGTACTAAGTGGTACCATGTCTTTGGCTATGTGAACACTAATAGCGTTTGTAATATCAATCCACCGTTTGCTTTTATTGTCGTAGGCGCTACCCTTAGTGCCAGTGCCAGTGCCAGTTGATTCGCGTTTTGTGCTGCAGTGCCAACTTTAATGCTACCCGCAAACGTGGAAGAAGCAGCAGGTCTTATTTCATGCATTCTTCATATTCGAGTAAATGATTGTGACAGAGGTGGTGAAGCTAATTGCTTGTGTTGCCTCCTGCGGCTACAACTTTAGCCCGACAACTCTTACAGAATATTGTTGTTTGATCGGCGTCAGATATTTTAAACCCGAAGTACCTCCAAACAATGGACACGGCTCCTCTTTTCGGTACAAGTTCCTCTGATTGTGTAACATGCATGGTCAACGCTCAACACACACTGCTTTCACCGCTCTCATGCAGCCACATGCAGTTTGTTTGGTACCACTGCGAAACAGTCCCACCTCAAACAATATCTTGCTGCGCGACGTTCCGCGTTCCCGACGTTCCGCGTTCCCGACGTTCTGTACGGACACACTCACCGGTACTGCGGTAAATGAAAAATTCTTACCGTAAAAAAAAACAAAACACCGGTATTCAGTGTGCACCGGTATATCGCCCAGCCCTACTGGTCGACAGTCTAACAAGAACTGACTGGGCAGAGGGAGTTTATAGAGACGACCCTGGGATGAGTGGGGAATGATTGGCAGCTGCAGGAAAAACAGGGAGGAAGCAAAAGATGGACTTGGTCAGGCTAAAAAATGGAGCCGGACTGGGAATAAACATGTAAACAATAGGCAAAACTGTGACATATAAAATGCTATCTAAAAGGAAGAGTGAGGGCGAAGAAGGGGCAGGATCTGGAGGACTAAACGGGAGACTTAAGTGAAAGGGGGCGGAGTCTGGAGGAAAAACTAGTCCCAGTCAATCTGAAATGATGCCACCAATAACTTAAAGTTTCCTCTCCCTTTCCTCTCTTAAAGGCACAGAACTGTCTGACCAGCCTGTACAAACTGGACAAACTGCAGTTCCGTCAGACAATGCGAGAATACGTCAACAAGGACTCTCTCAACAACATCGTGGACTTCCTCCATGCTCTGCTGGGCTTTTGTATGGAGCCCATCACTGACAGTAAGTGCGTGGTACTGCAAAGCAACGGCAATGGTAATCTTCTAATCTACACACGTCTTATATAGGAATAAAAATATCCAGTGGTTCTCAAACTTTTAAAACCTCAAATAATCTTGTGAAGAAAATGCCAACTGGAACAAAAGTTT
This sequence comes from Paratrypauchen microcephalus, assembly GCA_036785185.1. Taxonomy (NCBI): domain Eukaryota; kingdom Metazoa; phylum Chordata; class Actinopteri; order Gobiiformes; family Gobiidae; genus Paratrypauchen; species Paratrypauchen microcephalus. The sequence continues at coordinate 1,002,587 of JAVJIX010000147.1, read as the reverse complement.
GATTTCTATCTTTGCGCCACTGCTATGATGCTTCAGTCCATCATCAGAATGTGTTTGAACTTTTCCTGATGTTTTCAGTGAGAGCAGTCTCACTCCACTCAAAGGAACACACATCAGCCAGGCTTCTGCAGGGTAACACCAGGAGTAAGGCAGGGCAGAGACACAGCTAAACCAGCTGTTCCACAAACGTGTACAAATCCATGTATTCATATAAGACAACATATACAGAGTCTAAACCAGGTGGAAATCATTTCAAACAGGGACTAAACCCATTTTAAACAGGGCGTAAACCATGGCTAAGCATGAGCTAACCCCTTTCTGAACAGGTTTAAACCAAGTTCAAACAAAGTCTAAGTCTAAACCATGACCCCTCTGGCACCAAAAGAAGTACCTGCACCTTTGTTTGAGAACCACTGTCTTCCTCGAGATATACCTACTTAAGCTGTTTGGTAACACTTTATTTTACAATAGGCTTAATGCACCTCCTTCATTAAGTATAATGTACAACCATGTAATAACATGTAATGTGACCCTCCAACCCGATCTTAACCCTTACTAATTCACCATTACATGTTATTACAAGTTGTCACATCGTGACAGGTACTGTAAAATAAAGTGTGTTTTATGACTTGTACGGTACCTGCACCATACTACGACCCTTATGTGAGTAGTACAAGAATTATTATTATTATATTTCTACTAATATCTGACCAACAATCATGGTCCCTGTGTGGTTGACAAAGCTGAATTGCAATACAGCTGTCTCACACCTTACACTTGGCATCCCAGCGCCTATCTATCTCTGTTATATATATGTCCACTTGTTTGTCCACTTGTGTCCTCTGTCCCCCTCTCCCTGTCCTCCTCCTGCTTTCATCCTTCCTTCTTTCTTTTCGTTCATCCTTGCTCCAGCTGAACCCTGCCCTCCTGATTCGCTCATCCATTCTGTACTTGCCAATCGGGAGCTTTTGCCATGCTCATCTGCCCTGCTGGCTTCTACTGCTGAGCAGTGAGACACTTTGTACATGACAATTCAGTTTTGCCTCTGTAAAGTAAAGTATAAATGGTGTAAATCAATTGGCAAGTTACTGAAGTGATGAGTGTGTTTTGATTTCAGAAAGCGCTCAGAGCACCTGGTCCAAAGGAATGTCTAACCTGTGTGTGGAAATGAGGCCTGAGATCAGAGAGGGTGAAAGTGACATTTTAGGTCAAATTCTGTTGTTTATAGAATAAAAGTGTAAGGTGAGTTCAGTCACCGACTAAATATTACACACATACTTGTACATATTTTAGAGTTATTGATTTAAAAATAAATGTATTTATTAATTTACATGATTTTTCATTGGTTGGTCCTTGGAATTATACAAAAATACACTATGATTAGTAGTATTAGATCAGTGGCTGTGGTTACAAGCGCACTCACTTAATTATCAGATTTTAAGTTATATAATTATTAAAATTACATGTAAACCACAAAATCATCGTATTTCTTTCTGGTCATGGTCGCTCTGATTTGTCACATCAGATTCTGTGGTCTGCATGCCTTTTCAAAATCTTAAATGTCCAGAAATCGGTTTGGTGTGCATGTCAACATGGCCACTGTGGAAAATTGTAACACCAGGATATGCAGCTGTCATGAAGTTCCTCCTGGAAATATTTAAAAAATATGCTACCAAAAGGACTCATTTGTTGAATTTATTGAATTAATTGTATTTATTGATAAATATACATCTTTATATTAAAAAGTGCATGTTACTTTTTTGCTGGAACATTCCCGATCTGTTTGTCTCTATGGAAGTGTCTCTGGCTTTGCCTGTAATGGTCCACCATAAAGCATTAAACTTTGTATGGACACACATGACACACATAGATGAGTGACTCACAGTAGGAATGCATGTTCTTAACATATTTTTGAGCCAACACCTGTAACTGAATAAATGCCGTACTGTGGAGGATTGCAGGTAAAACGACATCTCCATGGAGACATGCAGGTTGTGGACCCTCCACCAGAGAAGTGACATTCTGCACCTTAATGCCACTTACACCCTTATACTCTCATCCCTTGCTTTGTTATTCTACCTCTCTTATCTCCAAAATTCACCTCCTGGTTGAGGTGGGGTGCTGCGCCCTTTCCGACTCGCCGCGTACATGTCTGTGCTTGGCCCGCCTGACTGTCAATCAACTCTGTGCCCCGCCTCTTTTCTCTTGCAGACTACGGCAGTGCAGGTGAGAGGTCCCGGAGGGCGAAAAAAAGAAACATCGGTAGATACACTTAATCATAACAATAACCTTCAATGTCTACCAGCTTATGTAGCAAGTCCAATGAGTACCCAAGGCTTATCCGACCCTTTCCTAGGCACTGCTTCCATCTCTGCAATCCCTCACTATTCCTCCAAAACGTGACTGAAATGGCCTGCAAATTTAGATCAAATTGGTCTATAAAATTTTATATGAAATACAAAAAAAGCAGGCATATGTCAGCTGCATGTATTTATTTCCTGACGAGAATCCTTTTCAGTTTGCTCTCCCCCATTTGCTTTTTGAACCCCGCCCCCTCGCCTATCCCTTACCCTGTTGTACCCCGTTTAATTTGATATTTTCCAAGCTTGTCGATCACAGGCTGTTCTCTCTCCTGATTGGTGCTCCCTCCCTGTCCGTCATGCAGACAAGGCGGGCTTTGGGAATAACTTTGCGACGGGGGACAACAAGTCTGTGGCCCAGAACATGGAGGCGGTGGTGGTGGGCTGCATGTTCAAGTCTCTGATCACGCGCTGTGCCTCCACCACCCACGAGCTGCACAGCCCAGAGAACCTGGTGGGTCTACACATGCTTTAACATCTAGACATGGTTTGTGAGTATGTGTGTCTCAATACCGAGGTCCCCTTCGTACAATGGCTGGACCCCATAGATAACCTGCAGAAGAACCAGATAGGGCACGATTCCAAGTGAAAGGGCCGAGGTCAGGGGCGCGTGTGTCCAGTTTAGCCTTTAGCAGCTAGGTTCGGTGGCTCTCCTGTCCACTGAGCATGTGCAGTAGTGCTCTTCTCACACACGGGCGGAGACTGAAGCTCGGGTGACCAGACATCCCTATTTACCCGGGACAGTCCCAGTTTTGAGCCCTCTGTCCCCTGTTCCAGTAGATTTATCAAAACCAGTGATTTGTCACAGTTTTATACACAAAATCTCCCTATTTTTAACCAATTTGATCCCTGCCAGTAGTAAAGAGAGGCATACATTGTAATTTGTTGAGGTAAAACACAGAAAAGCTGCTTAAAAACGACCAAAACGCAAAGAAAAGCTTATTATAGGGACTCACATATTAGTCCAGAGTAAGTCATGAATTAGTCAAGTTTTATTATGATTATATTAACACAACTCCAAACCGAGAGTGTCCCAGGTTTTTTATTTTGATGATCTAGTCACCCTAACTGAAGCACCAGTGAGTGGGCGTCCAGTTATTCATTTATTTAAATAGATCCATGGTCCAATTTGAACTCTGGGGGGGTTTTGTAGTATTGTCGTAGATGGACAACTTGTTAAAAACTTTAAAATTGATTTTGGGACATAATAAATACTAGAATAATCCCACAAACTGTAATCTTAAAATCTGAGGCATAGTGAGCTAACTCATGAAACCACCTCCATTATCCTAACCCATAATTCCAGGCAAACAACTTGATTTCTGATTTCTTTAGCGTAAATATTCTCAGATTTCAAGCATCCTCTGTGTTTTCACTGGCATTTTGCTTTTCTGGGATGGAGATTTTGCACTCCATGTTCTAAATCTCTCTGGCTCTAAAGGTAAATCACAATCACACATCATTATAAAAACAAAATAAAAACATTTGTGGTTGATCCTGTTTTCGGGTGATATTAGCCTTATCTGCAAATCTGAAGTACTGGAGTCCCTGTTGTGAAATACAGAGGGGCCCCGAGGAGTTCAGAAACAAAACATTGGCAGAAGATCAGACTGTAGAACTGGCTTAAGTTTGGCCCCGAATCAGAGGCCTCCCACACACAAGCTGGAGCGAGGGATTACTCACTCTCCTCTCTCCCTCCCTCTTCTGCTCCCTCCTCTTGTCCGTCTCTACTTCTTTATCTCCTCCCTCCTCTGTCCCATCTCCTATCTCCCCTTCTTCTCTTCTCCTTCGCCTCTTTTCTCTCTCTCCTTCTTTGTCTCCCTCATTTTATCTTCTCCTCCCTCCTCCATGATTATGTCCGCCTCTTCTCCTCCTCTCACCTCCTCCTCCTTTCTCTCCTGTCCCTGCTCCTCTCTATCCCTTCCTCTCAATCGCGTCCTCCTCCACTTTTTGGTCCACCTCCCCTGTCCTCTCTATCCCCTCCTCTCCTCCCCTCCTCTGTCTGCTTTACTACCTCCTCTACCCTCCTCCTTTTCCTCCTCCTCTACTGTCTTGGTCCACCTCCCCTCTCCTCCTCCTTTCCACTTTCTCTCCTCTCCCAGGGCCTGTACTGCGACATCCGTCAGTTGGTGCAGTTCATAAAGGAGGCCCATGGGAACGTGTTCCGGAGGGTGGCTCTGAGCGCGCTCCTGGACAGCGCCGAGAAGGTCACGGCCACCAAGAAACCCGACGACAACCAAGACAGCAAATGCTCAGGGCCCAGGAGGTACTGCTGCTCTGATCTAAACAGCGATAGAAGGACTACTGCAAATGTACACTCAAGTAAAAGTACAGTTACATGGATGAAAATGTACTCAATGTTTACACGAGAACGCTTATGGGTAAAAACGACAAAATATTTTATCAGAAGTGCCTTTCATTTAGACGGTGACGGTGTTTTGGGGGCTTAAAAATGCAAAAAACTGAAACTGCCCTCCAAAGTGGAAAACTTGAATACGCTCCGCCATAGCGTTTTCGTCTACATTGCCCAAGACGCAAAACTCTGGTCAAATCTGCTGATGTCACGTACGTGTTTACGTCACATCGATCCATATATCAGTGTACTTTGTTTGGTAGGACTCCTAGTTCACACCTTGTTGCACCTTTGTTGCTTTGTAGTCTAAGGCTACGTTTATATGGTGACGATCAAAACAGAAGACGCAAAAACGGCGTCTCGTCTTCAATTTTTTATCTGCGTTTAGACGACCGTTCTCAACAGGAAATTTTTGTTTATACGAAGACGCAAAAGTGGGCGAATTCGATTGAATCTGCATGCCAGGCCGCTAATATAATGTCAGAGCTACCTTTTTCAGGACACCGACAGGGGCTCTCATTACGGTTGTTTCGCCCTCGATGTCGGGTCGGAGCTCTTCGCTTAATGCAACAAGAGCTTGTTTAGTCATTCTGAAGTTTTCCACCCAAGCACTGTCATCAACTAATCCATTCTCAAAATTGTCCCACCACTGACTGGTTCTGCCCGGTCTTGTCCAAACTCGCCTCTGTCGCCTGCGATGTATTGTTATCGTTTTTACCGGCTTGGTGCATCCAGTCAGGTGTATGCGGCGTGAACATGTTTTGCGCTTCTTGTCGTTTAGACGGAGACACGACCCAGGCCATCTTCAGAACTCCACACTCTGGAAGGAGTCTTCAGATGTTTGCGGTTTGAGAGCCCGACGGCGCAGTTGCCGTGTAAACGAAAGACACTTCCGATAGAATATTTTGTCGTTTTCAATCACAATCGTCCTCGTCTAAACGGCCCCTAAGTTGAACTTCTTCGTCTGATCACACAAATTTTTTTGCTAACGGTAGCTATGTTTTGTTTTACTTTTCGCGGTGCAGATGAGAAGAAGGAAGGTTCTACGCATGCGCGCGGACATAGTGATAATGTATCACAGCGCCACCTAGCCGCCTGGCATGAATACCCAATCGAATTCCACACACTTTTGCGTCACCGTTTGCACGCAGATTTCCTCCCGAAAACGCTCATCTAAACGCGGAATAAAAAGTGAAGACGCAACGCCACTTTTGTGTCTTCTGTTCAGACCGTCATCATATAAACGCAGCCTAAGTTTAAGTACTGCTGCCAAAATTGTACTGAAAGGGCTTTGATTTTCTGCCAAACTCGAAGTTATATCTTTTCTTTTAGCCCCTGTTAATACTCCTCGGACACTGTTTACTTTCTGTGGCAACCGCAATTGAATAAAAGGTCAAAAATATATTTTAAAAAGGCAACAACTTAAGGTTATTTTAGTGTATTGTAGAGTAAAGCAGTTCAATTGAAGTTAAAATAGCTGCTAACCTTAAAACTACCTCTAAATGAGCATTTTCAGCTTTGTATATGTAGACAGACTAGTAATAAAGAAACATGCGGATGAAACAAAACAAAACTCCAAGTCTGTTTTTAAGGAGGTAAAAGCATTAAAATGAAGTGGGACTAAACATTAAAGTGTTTAGTCCCACTTGAATGTACAATAAACAGAACTTTACATGTCACTAATTTCCTGTAGCGAGGAACAGATTCCCGGCGCTCTCTTGGGCAGGAAGGACTTTTGGAGGAAGATGTTTAAGTCTCAGAGCGCGGCCAGCGATACGAGCAGCCAGTCGGAGCAGGACACATCAGAGTGCACCACTGCCCACTCCGGCAACACCACGGAGCGCCGGTCCAGGTCCCGCTCCAGAAGGATCTCTCTGCGCAAGAAACTCAAACTGCCCATCGGTAACCTCGCAATAAGCAATAACATAGTGCACATAGTCGGATTTATTTCTTCATAATAATGATACATACTTTTTTATTTACTTGCTTTTTACTTTTTACCTATTTATTTACTAATTATTCACTTACTTATTGCAAAAGAAAACTGAATTCTCTCAACTGGACACGCATATTTTTAAGAATAAATTCATAGCTTCTTCAGTTCCGGTATGTTTCTGTCTGAAGGGAGGAGCTAACTACACTTAAACTAACACTCCCTAGTTGTTTACAATAACAAAGAGTTATTAGTTAGGTGCATTGAACTACCCTAAGGTGTGAACTATCACCAGGTTCTTCTCATTCTCAGTATACGGACAGGTCATGTCTCATGTGAAGCTCAGAACCTCCAAAATTCCCTCCCTGAGCTGCAGAGGCTGAACTAGCACTGATCCATTCAGATCTCAGAGAGAAATTTGAGGTTTAAACTAACTGGATTTCAACATTGAAACTGGCAACCCAAATGGAAGACTCATTCTGCTTTCTGACTGGATAATCTTAAGAAACAAAACACCAAATTATGACATACATAAATAGGACATCATGTTGTTGTTTTTTTCTTTCATTAGGAATAAATCAGAATAGAATAAATTAGAATTCAAAATGCTATACAGTGGTCCCTCGCTCTATCGCGGTTCACTGTTCGCAGCCTCGCTGTTTTGTGGATTTTTTTATTATTATTATTATTTTTTTATAGTGTAACATTGTGTTCATTGTGTTCTGCGTCCTGATTGGTTGCGTTCAACCAAAAAAACAGAAAGAGAAATCACACCGTTTGCTCTTTTTGAATCTATTTGCGAACACCACCATTGTTCACTACATCTTTAAAGATCCCATGACATGGTACTTCTTGATGCTTTTATATGGCTCCTTAATGGTTCCCTAATACTGTAAATGAATCCTTCTTCAAAATCAACACTCAGTGCATGAGAAACAGATAAGATGAGAAAGAGTCATAAATGTCACTCTGGAACACTCCATTATGGGCGTTGTTGCTTGAATGCAAATGAGGAGGACAGAGGTGGCCTATAGTAGAGGGTGGGGGCGTGACCAAGCTCTCCGCTCCGCTCTGTGATCCACTTCCGTGTTTTTGCACGGGGGGAGAGATGAGAAGTGTTCCATTGAAAAATAAACACATTTCCACAGAAAATAAAATTAAACCACTGCTGTTTCAGATATCCATAGGCTCAGATAAAGGACTTCCGAGCCTAGAAACACTCGCAAGTTCCTCCAGGCAAATAAAAAAACGTATTTCACTTTGCGTAGCTCCTCCGCAGTCCAAACTCTCTGGGTGTGATTTACAGAGACGCTGAGTACAGACAGACAGGGGTGGAACTGCATTTGCATTTCTTTTTTCGAGCTGACGTCAATAAGTTTCCTTGTTCAAAATCGCCCGTTTGAGCTCTGATTTTTTCTAATGCAGAAAAGGATCGCAAATGCTCAGTTTAGACATTTCGCAACTTTTAACCATGGGGGGGGGGGGCCTAAACAGGGTTGGGGAGCTCACATTAACGTTCAAAAACCTCAGAAAGTGAAAATTTCATGCCATGGGACCTTTAACAGTTTCTTCACAGAAATCTCCACTTGTTTTCAAACCTGTTGGTGTGTTCTGTCCTCCTCCAGCGTACCGTGGAACCGCCCGCCTCCCACTCACATTCTCTGTCATACGTATGGACCATATCACATCTGTGTCCTCTGTGTCATGTTTCAGTGGATTATCCCCTTTAATGTCGTTCACTAACGCTGTCCACGCCTGCCACCTCCCCAGACTCTGCTGCTAACCATGTGTCTTGAGTTGCATTTATAAATCTTGTCTTTCGTCCATGTGGTTGGCCTAATGTCCCAGTGAGATGCTTTATTATGCATGTGTGTCCTGGACATAGTGTATTTGAGTGTCTTCTAATAGCTTACATATTTCCTCAGGTAACTGGCTGAAGCGCTCCTCGCTCTCGGGGCTGACCGATGGGGTGGAGGACCTGCTGGACATCAGCTCGGTGGACCGCCTCTCCTTTATACGCCAGAGTTCAAAGGTCAGACATACACTAAACCAGTGTATTCTTTTGACTTAGACTTAGACAAACTTTATTGATCCACAAGGGAAATTATTTGAGTACAGTAGCTCACCCATCAAATATAATATATAACAGAGGGTAAAAAAATAGATGGACTAGCAAAAAAAAATACATGAAATAGCAAAAAAATGTAGATGGAATAGCAAAAAACAGATTGAATAGCAAAAAAAATACATTAAATAGCAAAAAAATACATTGAATAGCAAAAAAAATACATGGAATAGCAAAAAAATATAGATGGAATAGCAAAAAAACAGTTTGAATAGCAAAAAAATACATTGAATAGCAAAAAAAAATACATGGAATAGCAAAAAAATATAGATGCAATAGATAGAATAGCAAAAAAAGATGAATGGAATCGCTAAAAATATAGATGGAATAGCAAAAAATAGATTGAATAGCAAAAAGATAGAATGAATAACAAAAAAGTAGATGGAACAGCAAAAATATAGATGGAATAGCAAAAAAATAGATGGAATAGCAAAAAATATATGGAATAGCAAAAAAAATTGATGGAATAGCAAAAAAGATAGATGGAATAGAAAAATGATAGCCGGAATAGCAAAAAAGATAGATGGAATAGCAAAAAATATAGATAGAATAGCAAAAAATATAGATGGAATAGCAAAAAAAAACCAACGCATATGACAAATGCATATGACAAAAGTGCAATCATAACAGAAATAACAACAAATCAAAAACATTTGCCCAAAAACAAGTGGGACGAAGAAAACTTGAGTGCGAAGGAGAAATCTTAACTTAATCTCCCGTCTTCTGTTCCACAGGTGAAGTTCACCAGTGCGGTGAAGCTGACCGAAGGGGGCGCTGCGGGCCCAGACTACGGCCGCGAGGAGGAGGAGAATTTCTTCAAGCGCCTGGGTAAATGGCGTTCTGGCAGGAGGAATCCATCCAAGCTTCACCACACAGAGGAGAAAGATGGTAGACCCGCCCCTCCCTCCATGCCCGTCCATCCTCCCCGTGTGTGCAGTGGTCTGTGCTCTGCTCCTGTGGCTCCTGCAGCTCCAGTCTGATCCTTCTCTGTCCACTCATTTTCAACACATCGATATCATCAAGACATATTTCAGTCCTGAGGAAAAGGCTTTATACTAAGTCTGTGTCCCATTTCTCTGTCTTACCCCTTCGTCTTACCCCTACCCCTTGGTTTTGCTCATTCATGTGAGGGCAAGGGGTGTCCCGATTCTAATTTTGATCAAGGGCCAGGGCCACGGCCGAGGGCTACTGTACATACCCCTTGAAACGAAGTAAGCTCTCGACTAGACTTGAAACGAAGCGGTACGCCTACAAGCTCAGGCAGATTTTGGGATCAGGACAACGAGGACTAAACCGGGACTAACTTTAACTGAACC